>JAYJMJ010000002.1:7423085-7454833 GCA_036873875.1 Laminaria ephemera
AGCGCTTTATAGCGTGGGTAAGCGCAATTCGATGCGAGTCGACGAGGGAAGAAAGTGCTGAATTCTTCTCGCGATAAGAAATGAAGGCGCGTACCGTAATGGGGAGGGGGAAGAAGAGCCTGCTAAGTTACCCCGGATCTGAGTTACGAGTACTGGGGAGGGAGAAGGAGAAAGTAAAAGTGAGAAGATAATAGATGGGATGAGCAAAAAAAATAAATATAAACCGTCTAAAGATCGGAGCCCGCTCTCTAAGCCGCCTATTTCACACATCAATAAACATAAGATGCAACGCTCCAGGAAATCCGATAAACCAATTTTGGTTGCTGGGTATATATTCTGAAGTGTGCCTGGACGCCATAACAATTGAATTTCTACTCGTACTGTCTACGTATCTAAGAGTTGGCCAGTTAGAGCGAATTTCATGTTAGACTCTTGTACTGTATGAAAGTTTCGCCACGGTCTGGTTAGCCAGTTTCCGCGAGTTTCCTTTTTCGCGACGTCCAAATTTCTTGAGATGGCACAACTTGTTCAAACTCGAAAATAGGTTCACTAAGAACATATAGTAGCTCGATCCAAACACGCAGGTTACGCGTCATAGTCAGCCAAGAGATTTCATCGGCGAAGATAATGTTTTGACTGTTAAACCACCCGGGTAGTTGACACATAGACATCGTTCTCCGCATATTACATTCATTCGGGACACATACTAAAACAACCCTCTGGATACCCCGATACGTTAAATCGATTTTGAACTGAAAATATTACCCAATGGCAATTCCAAGTGTTTCGTCCACAAACACATTGGTTCGGTTCTGTACTGTTTACACGATAGAGTTGTCTTTAAACGCATTTAAAGCGTCCGCCAACACGGCACTGGAAAAGCCGTTGTTACTTCTTGTAGATGAAATTGCGCGTGTCTGTTTCGGGGATCTGCATTAGAGTACTACTGTAGATGGATAGCGTAAATTTTATCCCACTCCCAGTCGTTGAGGGGAGATAATCGCGTGTAAGTCAGCAAGCCACGCGGATCGGGACATAGTCTGTAGTTCTTGTGGTAACCGTGTGCAGGAATGAGGCCGTCGCTGAGTTGGTCAACCGTGCCAAACGATGATTGTGCCAATACTCTTCTGGTTGTGACGCACTTCCTATCGGCCATCCCTCTGCACATACGCAAAAATTCTTAATTCGAGGCATGGTGTTTAGACACCATCGTATTTTGAGTAAGGTGACGGTTTTAAATTCTACGTCATCTCGCGTGCGTAGTCACGTTTGTGCAAGCCAAACGCGAATGTGTTTTTGCTGGTTTGTGGTCGTTGATGGCCTTGTGCGTTGTGATCTGTCCATCGACTCTATACGCCACTTGGTTTGATGGATGACCGGCCAGCTGTAAAGGCACCGCCTACCCGCTTTCTAGTTTATACTCTCTAGGGCGCCCCGGCAAAACAGATTGCGTGATTCATGCGCCAAGTATTTTACATCTTGAATGCATGCCTCCCAGCTGATCGTATCAGCAGTGAATGTAGCAGCAGCAAAGCAACGTGCCGCAGTGCCTAAACGGTTCAACCCCAGCACAGCCGTACTACCGCGCTTTGGACACAGCGTACTACCGTGGACATAACGTTGTGTGTATGCCAATCCTTCACTCGGATATTCTGTAAGTGCTGATACCACGGCTATAAGTGTGACACAACCTGAGTGAATCGGGAGTGCTTCACTATCTCATACATCAAATGGGAACCGTACACACTCCAACCAACACCGCGGTTAAACTCTGTAGGACAAAGCTAGCTTGAACAGCGAATTTCCCCTCCATGCAAGTCGGCCAATTTTATGCCTGGATGGTTTCTGCAACGTGAGAGAGTCGGCGAATGTTTGACCATATCAAACGGGTGCTGCACATAATCGCATCATCGCTCAGAATGAACTGAATGGGGAAAAATTCGTTTGCATAACATTATGGAGAGGTCTTGTGGAACATTTCACCGGACGGAATATATGGCCACCTGTACCAGTACACGGCTGGATCAAGTACCTTCATTCCTCGAGCAGTTTACATACCAGCGACGGATTGTTTAGAGATCACTGCAATCAATTATCAAGGCGAGCAGCAGGGGACCCATCTTCAAGCACGGTCACAAGTGGCAAACAACCCGCTGCCGATCGTGCCAACGATTGAACGTTCCGTGGACGAGGTTCGAAATGACATGGTTACATATGCATGCCACATGCCCGAGGTCCAAACCGTTGTAGATGCGTGTTTGGTGATTGGTCACAAACATTGGCCCATGTATACATATATTGATCGGACTGCGTTTTGTTTGCTCTCGAAACGCTTCCCGCAGCATTCACTCTCCGGCACGACGGTATTGACACGGTGCGCGGTGTTTCTAAAGCTACGCCGCCAAATCACAAGAAACATCCCTCCCAATATGTTACGACACCTACAGCAAACAATTGCCAGAATACGTATCACATCGTGTCTCTGTGTGGGTGAGAGGTGTGCTCGCGTTTACGATAGCGACACCAACCATTTCTACTAGGCGGAACAGTAGGTGCACGCCAGACGCACCGGCCACAACTCCCATCATTGAAGTGCGTCGTCCCGACGCCGCAACTGAGACACCCTTGAACGTCAATCACGCAGCAATCAACCTTAAACTGTGGTAAGCCTTAATCATCTTAGGGAAACCCTGTCCAGACATCTGACGACCAATCTTATTAATCGGTCGCCGCATTCGAACATATAGTGTGTACCTCTAGAGCACTAGAATTCCGAAAGGGTGCCCATCCCATATACATGTACAAGTACAAAGCGACATCTGGCTTTGATATGACGACACATGGTAAGGGGCGGGAGAGCAGCTTGGCGTCAGTCGTGTCAGCCGCCACTTCCAATATTGGTGTTTATCGCCCGGCCGCCGCGATGAAAGATTTCTGAGACACCGAACAAAACCTCATCGATAAGCTAAACCATGCCACGCCTTAGACGTTTTCATGTACCACAGATAAACAGCCGACGCCCGATCAATCGAAGGGTTCCCCGCATATCTAGACAGAAGGGATTTCCAGTAATAACAAGCCTACCACCAACAGAAGCCATCCACTCTAACGTTGCTGAAATACGTTTCAGGAACCTACTGCGGGCACCTCCTCGAAGGGTTGCTAGACGTCGAGCATCGCACGCTGGGTCCGCCACTTGACGTTGGCGCCCGCTTGCGATGAACACACTCTTTTTCGGGAAAGAGCCGAACGAAACCTGACAACAAACCAGACTATATATCACGTTGTCTTGCGGGTTCTGGCTTCACGGTGTCCAGGTCCAGAAGGAATCGATGGGGTGGTTACTGGACCATGAACCTCACCTGAACGATGTGGTAAGAGGTGTAAACGCATAGGAAGGCCACACGAAATTGTTACTGATTCGTCGACAAGACGTGTCGGGATAGTAGCTCGCATGGTGAATATTGAGGACGGACATCAGGTTTGGTGTTTATGTTTCATTGATGGTCACAGAAGTCCTGCACTCGCAGATGCTGTTTCCACTGTGTTTCAAGCATATCACCCATTCGCTGATGCGAAACCGTGTCGACAACGACAACGTCGAAGGTTGACGTTCGGATACATTATTAAAGTGACGATCTACGCCATTGCATCCGCGACGAGGGGTCGACGTCCTTGTATATTACCGTGAAAAAGGATGTAGTTCAACAATCATATTGTCTACTGAAACTTCGAACTGGGTCGATCGCCATTTAAAAATTGTTTTGAAATTGGATTGCGCCATCCGCGCTCTAACCATTCTCACCTGCAGCAGATTAACACCATATATACTGTATTTGTAGTCTAGGCGGTTGCTCTGTAATTGGACACGGGCTGAGCCCTGTTGCTGTCCATGGGCACTCACGTTTAGTTCGCACCCCGTGTCACCCAAAGATTACCGTGAGGTTGGGTTCCAGACGTTGTTTCGGAACTTTGAACGGTACTTACTATGTACTGAAGATATTATTATTTTGTGTAACCTTAGATCTCCAACTACGACACGACGCCTTTTTCCTTGTTTCAATGTTTGCGCTTGACCACGAGTAGGCCCAAATAATGAAGATGGCAGGCGTGATGGTTTGTCTGTGCATAATTCATATGTGTAACACGTTGGCGTTTCCAAAACCTGCTTGCGGAAAATTTGCAGCACTCGACATGCCATTCGGTTATGACGTTTCCCATGCCTAGAAAGCACGTTACAATCGTGTGTAGAACCTGAGTATACTTGCGCCATATCCCCAAGAGCTTCCGTTTGAACACGAAAAAGCATGATCGCATCAGCAGATGTTCCTACTAAGAAATATATAGATATAAACGGTCTGTCTCGCCACGATCCACGCGCGTAGGGATGGACCGGTACGTGTTTAGATTCGACAGTGATGGTGACAACAGCAATTTGATAAATCATGATAGCCTAGTCCAAGCGAACAAAAACTGCTTATTATATTTCAGGTTGTTCATAACCGATTTCCCTTCATGTGGGAGTGTAACATTAAATTTGTTAAACAATGTCAAAATCATTCCGGGAGATAGGCGCCATAGGGTGATATCGAGATATCTAAAATATATGATAAAATAACGCAACCCAGTGACCAATATTTATTCTATCCTTTATATTCCCGAGACAATTATCGTGGTGCATCTATCGTGCATAAACCCCCGAACCCTCTGTACGCTTGATACGCTGAGTGGTATCCCGTGTGAAACGTCTCTTCTTTTGGTGCAGAGATACTGAGAGCGAAGATTTAGCTGTGCCTTGCACGTCCTTAGCCACGCATTCGTTTCTAGAAAGTTTATACAATACACGCACCTGACTTCGGTATCGTTGTAAACAAACGGCTTGGCAATATATATAATGGTGCCATTTAAACATCATAATGCGATGCTCCTATCAATGTTGTATACGAGGCTTCTGGGTGGAACACATCAACTAACGCAGAACCAAAAGTATCAGCCTTTCCGCTTACCTCAAATAATATAATTAGCAAGAAGTACATTTTGAGGTCAGTATGATTGGAGTACCGTACCCTCGTATTGCCATGGCGAAAGTAACGGGAACTATATAATGGCGCATTTAGTATACAGACGCCACATCCACGAATATAATCAACCGCTATGCAATGGTAGTAATGATGTACCGCGCCGGAGCCTTCCCCGCCAAAAGCCTGGCATGTTTTGTGAATGTACCAGGTGCTAGGTTTTTGCACGATAGGACAATAAATTTTAGTTTCGAAGCTTCCGGAACGCACCTCCGTGATGCTCAGCCAGTCGTCACCGTCGTCGTCGAGGCACAGTTTAAAGTCCTCAGTCTCGTCGGTGTTGAGGGAGAAGGTCTCGTATCCAAGAGTCTCGCCGCTCGACGTGATTTCGCTGTGGTAGTCGCCGTTGTCGTACAGGTCCAGCGTCCGGATCCTCTCATCTCCCAGGTGGAAGGCGATAAGCATCTCGACAATGTCTTGCGGTTCCTCGAAGGAGTACGTGATGCAGCACCCGTCTCCCTGGCACGACCAGCGAGAGTTCGCCGAGCGACTGCCGTCCCGAGTGTTGTCGGGCACGCAGCCATCCGGGTCACAGCCGCCATCGTCGGCGTCACGTTCATCGTAATCAGTGGCGTCTACGTCAACCCATGTCCTCACGCCTGCTTCGACGAGGGCTGGGATGGGGAGCGATGTGCGAGGGGTTGTTACCCGAGAGCGTATAAGGTTATTTGACTCGTGTACGGTGTCGGTCGTTGCGTTCATTTCTGTATGCTTGGTTAGGTTTCGGCTTGAAGTCGTTGTCTTGCTGGTTATTCTGGCTTATCATTCGCTTTGGCAAAGCGAACAATGATTCCATAAAACGCAATACGTTCCTCAAGTTCGAGAACTGACTAGCCCATCATCGAGCGGGGCCGTTGTGTAACTCGGTCCTAGCGTGTAAAGTTGTATATACTTTAGATAATTGCCCTCGCGAAAATCAATTGATGCCGTACTCGGGAGTTTGAACGAGATGTGAATATATCTCGCGCTGACACTGATTTCCATTTGTTGATCTATGAACGCATACCAGACAAAAAATACGATGAACACAAGAACCGAAACAAAGTTTGGAAACGTGAATGCTTAATGGCTCAAACCCGGTTTGCGCTGAATCGTTCCCAACAACATTAGTTAGTCTTCCATACTTGCCCACGACGCTACCAGTGCAAAATCGCTTGACATGGGTGAATAAATGGGCGACGTGGAATTTAGGGGATGCAGTTCACAGACCTGGCTTGAAATGTTCAAATCGTTTTATCCTAAACGCAGGACTATTCGATGCATATCAACCGGATGTACTACAGCTGTGCACTGTCGGAACGCCACGAATCCGTCGCGATCTGGGCTGGGTTGAGTGGTATCTGACAACTACATCAACACAGAATTATGCAATCTCGACCCTCTACCTTTTTTCAATAACCTATATTTCAGGGATTATTCGAGACGTGCTCAAACCAGACAGGGTGAGATCTATCCGAGATATCCCGCCATGATTGCGTTATGACACTGTTTCGGTTCGACCGTTAACAGCGTCATCAGTTCGTGCATTTGGTAGGATTTAGTGCACTCTATTTGTCAATGAACTCGAAAACCCAACCCACCGCTTCACCGTCCAGGTGGTGGATACGACACACAATACGATATGTAGCCCTCCCCTCTTGCAATCAAGCGTTTGAATATACACTGTAGACGATAAAGCTATATATGGAATAAATTGAATTGAGCATATACCCCTCCTAACTACCAGGATGGACGGTATATCTCCTATCCCTTGGAGACAACCCAAGGTTTAAACCCCCTTGTGCCCAAACCATTTTCGGATCCTCACACAAACGACAACATATATATGTACCCGCAGAACCACGTCCATCGACGACATACACTACCAAGGTGGAACGATCTGAATTGACAAGCCAATCAGCGGCATCAATGATTAATCGCCCACGAGGTTCGCATCGCGCACACGGTGTACCTCAGCCGTTCATACGGTATTCATACCTGAGGCAGTGCCGACAGCAGCAGCGTAGATGATTGTCAGGATAGCGAAAGAGCGCATTGCAATGCAGTCTGGAATAAGACTTCAAAGTGTGCGAGGTAGCTGGGTTGGTCGGGTGGAGAGAGGGGATGGGGAGTGAGTGACGTGGGGGGCGAGATAAGCTCGCGCTGTTGAAGGCGGCCTTGTGTTTAGTGGGTGCGCCATCTTCTAAAATTTCGATGTGGTTGCAGTTTGTCATCCAGATCCAAACAGGTTTGTGAAGCGAAAAAATGTTCTTCGGGATAATCGATTGTGGAATTAGTCCAACGTGAAGTTGAACGGAACATGCCTGGTATATGCAAACGTTACACTGATATACTGGTACTGTACATACCATATATGCAAGTGCCAATACGATATGGACAGGGGACGAAACGAAATTTATTACGCCGTCCAACTGGCACCAACTTGCTATCGCCCGCCTGCCGGCACTTAACCCCTGTGTGTATACACACATGGTATATGACATCAAACACATACCTGGTAGCACATGTCGGTGAAACTATTCTGCCAAAGAGTAGAAAAATTCTTCCCACTGTATGCCTGCACACATACAGTATACTTACGGTATCTGGTATCAGGGATACGTACATGTATGAATGCACACATGAGCACATGATTTGTTCATCCTCACGTCCGTTGTGGAATAGCGTGTACCAGACGTGAAACAGCTGCCGTCCACATGTATGTGAGCAACCGGTTACAGCAAAATCTATTGTCGACGTTGAAAAATTGTTATTTAAGCATGAAAAGCTTGCCGACGAAAATCCCGATAACATGTCAACCAAAGTGCCAATGCTGGTTGAGGCAAGACCGATGTTCGCATGATGAGAAACCCACGGCACGGACGTTCTTCCAAATGCATACAGCACTAATCATTGCCCCTAACCCCGCGCCTTACTGCCACGATCCGATTAATATTCGAGGTGATTGGACCGTCACTTACATGCGAGTGAAAACGACAAACTGCGACCCATCATGCACGTTGATATTTGCAAGTCGTCGAAGTTATGAATATACTGCGTGTGGTGGTACCATGCACCGCTCTAATGCCCGCGTAATTGCGGTCGGGCAGTGATACACGTTATTAGATATTTCCAACCATTTTGGCCCATGGCACGTCGCGGCACGTTTTTAAGCCTTTAGTTAGTATGGGTTAGGGTTAGGGTTAGTGTTACGGTGGGTCGACCCTGGCTACGCCAAAAAAAACAACAATGTGGGACACCCGGTCGTGGAAGTAAACGTAGTACAACTTTTTTGTATGTATGATTTTTTTTTTTTAAATCTAGCTAATACTTTGCAGCTTATGTACAAGCCGTGGTCACAGATGGTCCCTTCTCCCCCCCGGTACGTGCCGTTCTTTTTATCGCGCAGAGGGTTCAGCATTCCCAACGCTCGTCGATTTTCATCGAATTATGCTAACTCGCGCTGTCGCGCTTTCCGCAAGTAAACTTTAAGCCCAAGAAATCCGAACGAGTACGAGTATGCACTCGGCAGGTCTCGAACATCCGAAATCGACTTTCGTGGTTACAAAGTGAACCCACTAGAAGACCATCGAGGACGCCGACATTCATTGTGGTAGATTTCGTTCTCCACACGATCGAAAGTATATGTCGCTACAAAATATCAAATGACACATCTGCCGGTGACAACTCCAAAATGTGATTATTGGATACTACTGGGAAAATAGCTTTTCTGTGATACACATGGGCACAAAATACAGGAACTCCTGTTTGTGCGTCGGGTGATGGATGATTTCAAGCGAACAACGGCTTAGACTCTGACATGGACTTTCCGCTGCGCTGTAATATATGAATCGCCGGGATCGTCTCGGTGTCGACGAACGGAAATTCAAGGTGTTGAACGACATCCTTGGAGTACGGCCTCGGTCGTTACGTCGGGGATGCTGGCAAAACTGTCGTTGCAATGTAGGTTGATGTTGCTGCCTCAAGATTGATTCATCTTCACCCTAGAGTGCATGGCTACGTGACCGTCCACTGAGAATTTGGCGATATTGTGCGAAAATTTTCTACGCGTAGAGGGGTATAACACCAAACTCCAAAACAAAGCGAAACGAGCAGACGGGCATGAAATGAACACAAAAATGCACAGATAGGTCCCCACGAGGTGCCAACAAAGACGAAAGGGCAACACCTACAACAGCTAAAACATATATATGCTGCTGGTTCCCGCTTTCTACCCCCCAATGACACACCAGTGTCCCCATGTATCGCTTCTAACGTCGAGTAATCCATACTGACGAATACCCTATTTACACCAGGCACTCTGTATACACAATATGTCATACATGAATGCACAAAAGCGTTCTTCGCCTTCATAGAAGATGTGGCATACCTGTCACCAGACGTGAACCAATTATCGTCCACGTTGTAAGATGTACAATATATGTACAAGTTGCTTGGACAATAATCCCCAGGACAAAACTTCACTCTTGTAAGATGTATAATATATGCACGAGTTGCTTGGACAATAATCCCCAGGACGAAACTTTCACTCTTCGTACCTGAACATTTTTCTGGTCGAAATATCATGGTGCAACAGCATGATACCAAATGTTTCACGTTTTATAGAGTCCAGGTCCGACGCTCACACCATGTGAAGCAGGTATGTCGGAGATTTTGCTGATGCAGTGTACCCCATGTCCAGCCTTCAACACCGTGACTTGCGGCCACAACGTAGAGCAAACGAAAATATACACATAATTTCTCGCATAAACCTAGCATGGCCAAATTCAAACCATCAACGCTGCTCCTTACCAAACCTTTTGCAGTTGTGACCAAATTGCGTGATGTGACACCACGCACGGCGTTGATGACCACGTAAGTGCTGTTCTGAAAGAAACTATGAACTAGACATATCATATGTATCTTCCAGTATATATTAAGCGGTTGTCAAAAACATACAGTATACGTTCTCAAAGTTCCTTATTTCACTCAAGATCAAACGTAGGATGTAGCCCACCTTGGAATTCGGCAGCTCATATTATCGGTACTAGGCGTACATTCTGAAACATCCACAGACGCCATAATAAATGAATTATTACAGTCAAAAGTATGTAGTGGTGGACCATTAGAAACGAACTTCTGGTTAGACGCTGGTACGATGTACACTGTTTAACTACTGTTTGAATCGGCGCTTTCCGAGTGTTTCAGTCGTCCCGGCGATGTGCCCACTGTATAACACGGCACAATTTGATCAAACTCGACAAAATTTGCATTAAGACTAAAAGGCTCAATCCAAACACGCAGGTTATTAGGAGAACAAGTCAGGAGAGAAGCTGCATGCGGTGGAAGCGACCGTTGGAAACTTAGATTGCCCGGGTCGTTGACACACAAGCATGGTTCTCTGCATATTTTCATTTTTATATAATACACAAACAAACGGTTCAGAATACCCCGATGCGTCAGACAAATTCCACAATCCGTTAACCCGAAGAATAGTATATCGTTTCCCAGATCTTTGTTGGATCTGGATGACAAACTGCAACAAAATCGAAGTTTTAGGAGATGAAGCATTCTCCAAACCAAAGCGCACCTATTTCAACGGCAGGCTCATATCGCCCCTCACCTCATCCATTCCTCATCCCCCCTCTACACCCTACCACTTGAGCTACATTGCACACTTCAAACTCTTCGTCCAAACTCCATCACCATGCGCTGTTTCGCTATCCTGGCCATCATCAATGCTGCTGCCGTCGGCACGGCCTCAGGTATGAATACTGCACGAACGGCTACACTGCATGGGCGATGCCAACGTCGACGTCGACAAGTCGTTTTTGCCGCTGATTGTCTTGTCATCTAGGAGGTTCCCATCTTCGTTGTGCATGTCGTCCCTGAACTTGGTTCCGAAGGCGTTGACTTGTTGTAGTCCGTTCTGTGTTTTAGAAAAGCTTTAGGCATGCTAGGTATTGGGGTTTGCGTAGCTTCCAAGGGGTGGTCGACATACAACTTTCCTGCACAGTTGTGATGTCGATATGGCCAATGTTTTGATTTCTCCCAGAGGCAAGCATTTTCCGAAGTGTTTGGAATACTTGCTTGCAGGACGGTAGGGCCATCCATCGTTGTATGTGAAATATGCCACCACCCTGAGGTTAAGTGGTCAGGAGTCTTCCCCCGTTCAATGAAGAACACAGAGGTCTGTAAAACGTACCACGCGCACGCACTTCTGTAGCTATTTAACTCCGGATTGAAAAGTACATAATTACGCAATGGTGGTGGGATTTCTATAAAGAGTTCACTCTGTTTAGGTTGTCAAGGTCATCGAAATTTCTTGGAATCCGTATTTATGGAAAGAAGAAGAGGATCGAGGTTCCCTAACTCTGTATATTAGACATATTCGGCATCTAGCATGTAGCGCAGCTCAGATCGGGACGGACTCGTTGCGCGCGAACTAAGCACTGCTGTCCTAAATCTGCTAGATTTGCATCGTATTTCAAGCAATGTATATCGACAGCATCCCCTAACTTCAAGTTGTCCAATGATTTACCCAAGTCAAGCGAACCTGAGCCGGTATTGTTATCGGGGGCAAGTTCCAAGGATGAACAAAGGTGTCGCGATCTGTTTATCAAAAATCGGGTTGGAGCCACCAACAACTTCCGCTTACACAACATGTTAGGTGCTTCATTTCATATTTTGTCTTCCCTGGTATGGGGTCGTAGATGGACACAGGGGTATCACATACCAGGTACAGGGCGAGATGTTTTTGTTGTTGTATAAATACTCCGACATTGGTGTCCTTTGATTATCGCGCTGGCAAACATCTGAAGTACATACCGCTGTACACTGAGTGTCCGAGTTTCTGAGCGTTCCCGCTATTGATATGCTTTAGTTCTTGGACTTGAGAGACGAATTACAATTTGTGGAAAATTATTTTCTACTTCACAAACCAAACACTACGGCCGAAAGACCCGCAAAACGACGATTTCACGCCGATAACTACCCAAGCGCACAGAAACGAAAGGATTGACCGACACCATACACGAGTCAAATAACCTTACGCGCTCTCGGGTACCTACCCGTCGCACACCGCTACTCATCCCAGCCCTCGTCGAAGCAGGCGTGCGGACCACGGTCGACGTGGATGCCACTGATTACGATGAACGTGTCGTCGATGATAGCGGCTGTGACCCGGAAGGCTGCGTTCCCGACAACACTCGGGATGGCAGTCGCTCGGCGAACTCTCGCTGGTCGTGCCAGGGAGACGGGTGCTGAATCACATACTCCTTCGAGGAACCCCAAGACGTTGTCAAGATGCGTATCGCCTTCCACCTGGGAGATGAGAGGATCCGGACGCTGGACCTGTTCGACAACGGTGACTACCACAGCGAAATCACGTCTAGCGGCGGCACTCTTGGATACGAGACCTTTTACCTGAACACCGACGAGACCGAGGACTTTAAGCTGTGCCTCGACGACGACGGTGACGACTGGCTGAGCATCACGGAGGTGCGTCCCGAGAGTTTCACAACCTTTTCATTGTTCTGTCGTGGACAACTCAACCACTACCTTGTACATTCACAAACGAATGTTAGGCTTACCACTATGTATGGCGGGGAACGCTCCAGCGCGATACATGATTTCGACCATTGCATGGGTGTTGATTACCGTCGTTAATGTGGCGTCTGTATACTAAATGCGCCCTGATGTATTTCCCATTTCTTTCGCCATGGCAATATGAGGGTACCGTACTCCAATCATACAGACCCCAAATATGCTTCTTGCGGTTATATTATTGGAGGTAAGCGGGCATACTGAATATTTTGGCTGAGCGTTAGTCGATGGGTTCCACCCAGAAGCTGCGCATACAACATTGATTGGAGCATCTTATGTTGCTTTTAAAAAGTGTAAATATTGCCACGTATTTACTTGACGGCGATTCCGAAGTCATGTGTCGTGTGATCCATATACCCTCTACAAACGAGCGCGTAGGCAAGCACGCGCAAGGAACGGCTAAATTTACGCTCTCAGTATCTTTAAACCAAACAAGGGGACGGTTCACACGGGATACCGCACAGCGTAGCAGGCGTGCATTCGATATGGGGGCTTATATGTGGTATATTGTCCCGAGGAATTGTCCTACGGGAGTTAAAAATACGGGATAATGTAGGTCAACGGGTGCCGGTTTGTTAATTTCTTTACTGTAGTATATCTCGATATAACCCGATGGCGCCTAACTTCTGGTATAATTTTGACATTGTTTAAAAACTTAAATGTTGTACGCCCAAGTGAAGTGACATCAGTTATGAACTACCTGGCACCGGATAAACAGCTCTCGATCTCTTCTACAAGGCAATCGCGATAAATCAACCAGCTGTCGTCACCATCATTGTCGGACATAAACAAATACAGGTCGATCCCTGCGCGCGTGCATCGTTGCGGGACAGACCGTACTGGTCACTACTGTTTAGTAGCAACATATCTTTGTGCGATCATGGTCTCTCGTGTTAAAAGCGTGGCGGTTGGGGATGTTGCCGCAAGTACACTCAGGTGCTCCACACGATTGTGGCGGCCCTTCTACGCATGAGGGATGTAAGAACCCCTATTTAATGTAGTGTACTGCAAATATTCCGCAAACAGTTTTTGGAAACGCCAACCCATTACACATATGAATCCAGCAAACCCAAACGTTAACGCGGGCTATTTTAACTTATTCGGGCCTCCTCGTGGACAAACGCTAACATCGAAGCGAGGAAAGAGGCGTCGCGTCATTGTCGGCGATATGAGGTTACTCCAATCACGGACACTTCAGTATATGATAAGCACTGTCCAAAGTTCCTAAACAAAATTCGAAACACAAACTCACGATACGTTTCGGGTGGCATGAGGTGTGCACTCCAAATGAGTGCCCATGGCCAGCGGCAGGGTCGGGGCGGTGGCGAATCACAGAACAACCGACCCGACTTGGGGTATATAACATATGGTGTTAATCTACTCCTGGTGACAATGGATAGAGCGAGGACGGCGCACTCCACTTTCAAAACAGTTCTAAAAAAGCGATCTACCCTGTTCCGAGTTCAACCCAATAATACGGCTCTAAACCCATATCCTGGTATGGGTTTCAGGGTGATATGCATGGACGTCGACCCCGCGTCGCGGATGCCATGGCGTAGAGCATCCCTATGATCATGTAACCCAACGTCAACATTCGAGGTCGTCGTTGTGGACACGGTTTCGCAACAGGGAAATGTTGATGTTCTTCAAACAACTAAATTAGAAACCAAACCTCACTCTACTCTTCGGGTGACACGCGGTGCGCACTACAAAGGAGTGCCGTTGGCCAGCGGCAGGGCCGAGGCGGTAGCGAATAACGGAACAACCTACTAGACTAGGAAGATATGATATACCTGGTATGGTGTAAATCTGGTGCTGGCGAGAATAGATAGAGCGAGGATGGCGCACTCCAATTTCAAAACAGTCCTACAATGGCCACCCACCCTGTTCGGAGTTCAAGACTGCAAGACGATTGTAGAAGTACATCCTTTTCAGGTGTAATATGCATGGACGTCGACCCCGCGTCACGGACGCCATGACTTAGAGCATCAATATAACCATGGAACCCAACGTGTACCTTCGAGGTTGTCGTTGTCGACAAGGTTTGAAAACAAGAAATGGGTGACGTGCTATAAACACAGTAACCACATCTCCGAGTGCAATGCTTTTTGAGACAATAAATGAAACGACGCGTGCTATGATTGAGGTTTTGGCGTTTGTGGTTGTGAATAACGGGTCTCCTTAACCCAAAATCGTCGAGATGTCATCGTTATTTCGCAATTTTGTTGCTTTGTATACCTAGTCCATGGGTTTGTTGATCGGGTGGCACTGTTAGTTTATTGCAAATCAATCTGTCGGTAAAGTACAGATATCATCAAGTGAGGAGTCTCAGAAAATACCTTGTGCGCCTCTGTCGAATTATATGTCAAGCATAAACACCAACCCTAATCTACGTCCTCCGTGTCTACCATGCGATCTACTGTTCCGGCACTTCTTGTCGACGAATCAGTAACAACTTCTTGTTGCCTTCCTATGTTTTAAAACCTATTTCCCCATCGTTCAGGTGAGGTTCATGGTCCAGTAACGACGCCAACGATTCTTTCTGGGCGTGGACACCGTCAACCCAGGAACCGCAAGACAACGAAATACAGTCTGGTTTGTTGTCAGCTTTCGGTCCGCTCCTTCCAGCGTGGAGCGTGTTCATCGCAAGCGGGCACCAACCTCCAGTCGTAGACCCAACATGCGAAGCTCGATGTTTAACAACCTTTCGAGGAGGTGCCCGCAATAGGTTCCTAAAACATATTTCAGCAATGTTCGAGTGGATGTCTTTTGTTGGTGGTAGGATTTTTAGTACTGTAAATCCATTCGGACGAGATATGCGGGGAACCCTCCAATTGATCGGCCGTCGGCTGTTTTGGGGGGGTACATGACAACGCCTAAGGCGCGCCTTTGTTTACCCTGTCGATTAGGTTTTGTCCGGTGTATCAGAATGACGTCACCGCGGCCGCCGGGCGATATACACCAATGTTAGGAGTTGCGGCTTACACGACTGACGTCCAGCTGCGTTACTGCTGCATACAATGTGTTGGTTTCGTCATCCCAAAGCCACATGTCGTTTTATACTTGTCCATGTATATGGAATGGGAACCCCTTCAGATTTCTAGTGCCTTAGATGTACACACTATTTGTTTGAGTCCGGCGAACGACTGTTGTGGTTGGTCGTCAGCTGTCGGACGGAGAGTGAATGCTGCTGGAAGCGTTACAAGATCAAACAAAACGCAGTCCGATTAATACATGTGTACATGGGCCAATCTTCGTAATCAATCACCAAACCCACATCTACAACGGTTTGGACCATGGGCATATGGCATGCATATACGAAGTATGTGTTTGGACCATGGGCATGTGGCATGCATATACTTCGTATGTTACCATTTACTTCGAACCTCGCCCCCGGAACGTTCAAAGGTTGGCACGATAGGCAGTGGGCCATTTTACACTTGTGGCCGTCCTTGAGGATGCATCGCCTGCTATTCGACAATATAATCGGTTGCAGTTGTCTCTCGACAAACCGTCGCCGATATGTAAACTGTTCGAGGAATCAAAGTACTTGTTCCAGCGGTTTACTGGCACAGGTGGTCAAATATACCGTTGGGCGCAATGTTCCACAAGGCCTCTCCATATTGTTATGCAAACAAATTATGTCCCATTAGATTCATGTCAGTAATAATGGGAGTTTGTGCAGCACACGTTTGACATGGTCAAACATCGCCGCCTCACCCACGGTGCAGAAAACATCCAGGCGTAAATTTTGCCGACTTGCAGTGCGGCGAATGTGTTGTTCAACCTCGCTTTGTCCTACAGAGTTCAACCGCGGCTTGGTAGGAGTGTGTACAGTTCCCATTTGATGCATGAGATCGTGAAACTCTCTCAATTCACTCACGTTGTGTCATCCTGATAGATGTGGTATCAGCATTATCAGATTATCCGAGTGAAGGATTGGCACACACACAACGCTATGTCCACGGTAGTACGCTGTGTCCAAAGCGCGGTAGTACGGCTGTGCAGAGGTTGAACCGTTTAGACATTGCTGCACGATGCTATCCTGGTGCTGTATTCGCAGCTGATACGACCTGTTGGGATGCATGCAATCCAGTTGTAAAACACTTGGCGCATGAATCACGCGATCTATTTTGTCGGGGCGACTTAGAAAGTCTATATCTAGAACGTGAGTAGCTAGTGCCTTTACCGCTGGCCGGTCAGCTATCAAACCAAGTAGCGTATACAGTCGACGGACACATCTCAACGTACAAGGCCGTCAACGACCACAAACCAGCAATTACTCATTCGCGTTTGCCTTGCGCAATCATGACCACAGACGAGAGATGACGCGGAATTTAGAACCAACACCTAACCCAAAATACGATGGTGTCCAAACACCATCGCTCGGACCTTGAATCTTTTCGCATGTGCAGAGGGGTAGCCGATGAGGAGTTCGTCGCACCCAGGAGAATATTGGCTAAGACATCGTTTGGCTTGGTTGACCAACGCAGCGACGGCCTCATTCCTGATCATGGTTTTCACATGCTCTACCGTCCATGTCCCGTTCCGCGTGGCTTTGCTGACTTACACGCGATTATCTCCCCTCAACGACTGGGCGTGGGATTATATTTTCCGTATCCATATACAGTACTCTGATGCAGATCCCCGACACAGACACGAGAAATTATATCTGCAAGAAGTAACAGTGGTTTGGTCCATTGTCGTGTTTCCAGACTCCTTCATTGCGTTTACATACAACTCTATCGTGTGACCAGTACAGAACCGAACCAATGTGTTTGTGGACGAAACACTTGGAATTGGTATTGGGTACAATTTTCAGTTCAAAATCGGTTTTACATAAAGCACACATATCGGCGTATGCCAATTCCGGCAACGAGCAATAATTAACTTCCTCTACTGCCGAAATACACACTTGGAACAATTTTCGAGATAAGACACTTGGCATGTATGGGTGATTCTCGTTGAAGCGCATGCTGTACATCGTTGGATGGCATATTTGAAGAAAATGAAACTCTGAGATTCACGTGTAATGCAGTCTACGAGAATACGTGTACCCGCGCCAACAACAGTAAAGTTGAACGAAAGGCGCCTGGTATATGCAAACAGTAAACTGATATACCGGTACTGTACATACCATATGGGCAAGTGCCAATACTATATTGACGGTAGACGAAACGAGCTTCATCGGCGCTGTCCCACTGGTACCAACTTGCTTTCGCCTGCTTGCCGGCCCTAAATCCAGAATTTATACCACACACGTTACGGTTGAGGTGCGCCAATATTTTGCTGAGGCTCCACACACGGGGAGCTCTACACCTTATCCAAAATATGATTTTTGAGATAACTGCAAGAGCGACCCGATGAACAAACCCATGGCCTAGGGATACAAAACAAAAATGACAAAAAAAATGCTACCTCTACTACAGCACGCGTTAAAAGTATAGCACATATCGGCGGAACCTATTCTGCCAAAGAGTACAAAATTACTTCCACTGTATGCCTACATACATACTATATACTTTCGGTATATGGTATCAGGTATACATACATATATGCATGCACGCATTAACAAACCATTCGTTACCTTAACGGCCGTTGTGGAATAGCGTGTAGCAGACGTGAAACAGCTGCCGTCCATGTGTGTGTATGTGGGCAAACGGTTACAGCACTATCTATTATCGACGTCGAAACTTCGTTATTTGCGGTTGAAACGTTTGCCGACGAAAATTCCGAAAAAATGTCAACCAAAGTGCCCTGGCTGGTTGAGGCAAGACCGAAGTTCACAGGACGAGAAACCGACCGCACGAACGTTCCACCAAATACATACAACAATATACATTGTCCCTAACCGCGCGCCTTAGTGCCACGATCCGAATAACATTCGAGGTCATCGGACCGTCACTTACACGCGAGCGAACACGACAAACTGCAACTCATCATGCACGTTGGTATTTGCAAGTCGCTGAAGTTATGAATAAACAGCGCGTGGTGGTACCATGCACCGCGCTGATGCCCGCGTAGTTGCGGTCGTGGAAGCAGATGTAGTACAACAAAATTCTTTGTATGGATTTGTTTTTTTCGTCTTACTAATGCTTTGCAGCCTATATACAAGCCGTGGTAACCGGTGGTCCGTTCCCCCCGGTACGTGCCTTCATTTTTATCGCCCAGAGGGTTCAGCATTGTCAACGCTCGTCGATTTCCATCTAACTCACGCTGTCGCGCTTTCCGCGAGTCAATTTGTATTTAGCACAAGAAAATCCGTACGAGTACGAGTATGCAACTCGGGAGGTCTCGAACATGCGATATCGACATTAGTGGTTGCGTGGTTAACCCACTACACCATGGAGGGCACCAATATTGTGATAGATTTCGTTCTTCACACGATCGAAAGTATATGCCTTTACAAAATACGAACTAACGCACCTGCTGGTGACAACTCCAAAATGTGATTCTTGGATACAACTGGAAAAAAAAGATTTCTGTAATACACATGGGCACAAAATGCAGGAACTCCTGTCTGTGCATCGGTTAATGGATGATTACAAGCGAACAACTGCTTAGACTCTGACATAGACTTTCCGCTGCGCTGTAATACATGAACCGCAAGGATCGTCTCGGTGTCGACGAACGGAAATTCAAGGTGTTGAACGACATCCTTGGAGTACGGCCTCGGTCGTTACGCCGGGGGTGCTGGCAAAACTGTCGTTGCAATGTAGGTTGATGTTGCTGTCTTCGGATTGATTCGTCTTCCCCCTAGAGTGCATGGCTACTTGACCGTCCACAGAGAATTTGACGATATTGGGGCGATATTTTCTACGCGTAGAGGGGTATAACACCAAACTCCAAAACAAAGCGAAACAAGCAGACGGGCATGAAATATAATTATACAGATAGCTGCCCACGAGACGCCAACAAAGAGCAAAAGGGCCAAACCTACAACAGCTAAAACGTGTAAATGCTGCTGATTCCAACTTTCTACTCCCCAATGACACACCAGTGTCCCTATGTAGGGCGTCTAACATCGAGTAATCCATACCGACGAGTATTCTATTTGCACCAGGCACTCCGAATACACAATATCTCATACACGAATGCACAAAAGCGTTCTTCGCCTTCATCGAAGATGCGGCATATCTGACACCAGACGTGAACCAATTATCGCACACGTTGTAAGATGCAAAATATATGTACGAGTTGCTTGGACAATAGTCCCCAGGACGAAACTTCACTCTTGTAAGATGTATAATATATGTACGAGTTGCTCGGACAATAATCCCCTGGACGAAACTTTTATTCTTCGTACCTGAACATTTTTCTAGTCGAAATCTCATGGTGCAACAGCATGATATTATATGTTTCACGTGTCATAGAGTCAAGGTCCGACGCTCATACGATGTGAAGGAGTTATGTCGAAGAATTTTCTGGTGTTGTGTACCCCATGTCCAGCATTCAACACCGTGCCTTGGGGCCACAACGTACAGGAAACGAAAATGTATACATAATTTCTCGCATAAAAATAGCATATCTGAATTCAGACCATCCACGCTGCTCCTACCTTACCAAACCTTTTGCAGTTGTGACCAAATTGTGTGATGTGACACCACGAACGGCGTTGATGCCCACGTAGATGCTGTTCTCAAAGAAAGTATACACTAGATATATCATGTGTATCTATATATTCAGCGTTTGTCGCAAAAGTACAGTATACGTTCTCGAAGTTCCCTATTTCACACAAGATCAAACGTAGGATGTAGCGCAAGTTAGAATTCGGAAGCTAATATTATCGGTACTAGGTGTACATTCTGAAACATCCACGGACGCATAATAATTGAATTATTACTGTCAAAAGTATCTAGTGGTGGACCATTAGAAACGAATCCTGGTTAGTCGCTGGTACGATGTACACTGTTTAACTACTGTTTGAATCTGCGCTTTCCGAGTGTTTCAGTCGTCCCGGCGATGTGCCCACTGTATAACACGGCACAATTTGATCAAACTCGAAAAATTTTTCATTAAGACTAAAAAGCTCAATCTAAACACGCAGGTTAATAGGAGAAAAAAGTCAGGAGAGAAGCTGCATGCGGTGGAAGGGACCGTTGGAAACTTAGATTGCCCGGGTCGTTGACACACAAGCATGGTTCTCTGCATATTTTCATTTTTTTATAATACACAAATAAACGGTTCAGAATACCCCGATGCGTCAGACAAATTCCACAATCCGTTACCCCGAAGAATAGTATATCGTTTCCCAGACCTTTGTTGGATCTGGATGACAAACTGCAACAAAATCGAAGTTTTAGTAGATGAAGCATTCTCTAAACCAAAGCGCACCTCCTTCAACGGCAAGCTTACCTTGCCCCCCACCTCGTCCATTCCTCACCGCCCCTCTACACCCTATCACTTGAGCTACATCGCACACTTCAAACTCTTCGTCCAAACTCCATCACCATGCGCTCTTTCGCTATCCTGGCCATCATCTATGCTGCTGCCGTCGGCACGGCCTCAGGTATCAATACTGCATGAACGGGTACACTGCATGGGCGATGCCAACGTCGACGTCGATAAGTCGTGTTTGGCGCTGATTGTCTTGTCGTCAAGGAGCTTCCCATCTTCGTAGTGCATGTCGTCCCTGAACTTGGTTCCGAAGGCGTTGACTGGTTGTAGTCCGTTCTGTGTTTTGCAAAGGCTTTAGGCATGATAGGTATAGGGGTTTGCGTAGCTTCCAAGGGGTGGTCGACATACAACTTACCCGCACAGTTGTGATGCCGATATGGCCAATGTTTTGACTTCTCCCAGAGGCAAGCACTTTCCGAAGCGTTTTCGTATACTTGATTGCAGGACTGTAGGGCCATCCATCGTTGTATGTGAAATATGCCACCACCCTGAAGTTGAGTGTTAAGGAGTCTTCCCCCGTTCAATGAAGAACACAGAGGTCTGTATAACGTACCACGCGCAATAATTACTGTAGCTATTTAAGTTTCGATTGAAAACTACATCCTTACGCAATGGTGGTGGGATTTCTGTGAAGAGTTCACTCTGTTTAGGTTGTCAAGGTCTTCGTAATTTCTTGGAATCCGTATTTATGGAAAGAAGAAGAGGATCGAGGTTCCCTAACTCCGTATATTGTACCATTTCGGCATCTAGCATGGAACGCAGCTCAGATCGGGACGGACTCGTTGCGCGCGAACTAAGCACTGCTCTCCTAAATCTGCTAGATATGCATCGTATAGCAAGCAATGTATGTCGACGGCATCCCCTAACTTCAAGTTGTTCATTGATTCACCCAAGTCAAGCGAACCTGCGCCGGTATTGTTATCGGGGGCAAGTTCCAAGGATGAACAAAGATGTCGCGATCTGTTTATCAAAAATCGGGTTGGAGCCACCAACAACTTCCGCTTCCACAACAATGTTAGGTGCTTCATTGTATATTTTGTCTTCCCTGGTATGGGGTCGTAGATGGACACAGGGGTATCACATACCAGGTACAGGGCGAGATATTTGTGTTGTTGTATAAATACTCCGACATTGGTGTCCTTTGATTATCGCGCTGGCAAGGATGTCAAGTACATACCGCTCTACACTGAGTGCCCGAGTTGCTGAGCGTTACCGCTGTTGATACGCTTTAGTTCTTGAACTTGAGAGACGAATTACAATTTGTGGAAAATTATTTTATATTTCACAAAATATACAAGACGGCCGAATGACCCGCGAAACAACGTTTTCACGCCGATAACTACCCAAGCGCACAGAAACGAAAGGATTGACCGACACTATATACACGAGTCAAAGAACCTTACGTGCTCTCGCGTACCTACCCGTTGCACACCGCTCCTCATCCCAGCCCTCGTCGAAGCAAGCGTGAGGACCACGGTCGACGTGGATGCCACTGATTACGATGAACGTGACGGCGATGATGGCGGCTGTGACCCGGATGGCTGCGTTCCCGACAACACTCGGGACGGCAGTCGCTCGGCGAACTCTCGCTGGTCGTGCCAGGGAGACGGGTGCTGCATCACATACTACTTTGAAGAACCCCAAGACATTGTCAATATGCGTATCGCCTTCCACCTGGGAGATGAGAGGATCCGGACGCTGGACCTGTTCGACAACGGTGACTACCACAGCGAAATCACGTCTAGCGGCGGCACTCTTGGATACGAGACCTTTTACCTGAACACCGACGAGACCGAGGACTTTAAGCTGTGCCTCGACGACGACGGTGACGACTGGCTGAGCATCACGGAGGTGCGTCCCGAGAGTTAAACAACGTTTTCATTGTTCTACCGTGGACAGCTTAACCACTACATTGTACATTCACAAACGAATGTCAAGCTTACCACTATGTATGGCGGGGAACGCTCCAGCGCGATACATGGTTTCGACCATTGCATGGGGGTTGATTTATCGTCGTTGATGTGGCGTCTGTATACCAAATGAGACCTGATATGTTTCTCCCGTCTTTCGTCATGGCAATATGAGGGGGCCGTACTCCAATCATACTGATCCCAAATGTGCTGCTTGCTGTTACATTATTGGAGGTAGGCGGGCATACTGAATATTTTGGCTCAGCGTTAGTCGATGGGTTCTACCCAGAAGCCGCGTATACAAGATTGATTGTGGCATATTATTTTGATGAGAAAATGTGCAAATAGTGCCACGTGTTTATTTGAAGGCGATTCCGAAGTCACGTGTCATGTGATCCATGTACCTTCTAGAAACGAACGCGTAGGCAAGCACGCGCAAGGAACGGCTAAATTTACGCTCTCAGTATCTTTAAACCAAAAAATGGGACGCTTCGCACGGGATACCGCACAGCGTAGCAAGCGTGCATATGTTGTGGGGGCTTATATATGATAGATTGTGTTGAGGAATTGTCCTACGGGAGAGAAAAATATAGAATAATGTAGGTCAATGGGATGCGGGTGTTGTTCATTTCTTTAGTATATCTCGATATCACCCGATGGCGCCTAACGTCTTGTATAAGTTTGACATTGTTTAACAAATTCAACGTTGTACTCCCACATGAAGTGACATCAGTTATTAACTACCTGGCACCGGATAAAGAGCTCTCGATCTCTTGTACAAGGCAATCGCGATAAATCAACCAGCTGTCGTCACCATCATTGTCGGACATAAACACATACAGGTCCATCCCTGTGACGCATCGCTGCGGGACAGACCGTACTGGTCACTATTTCTTTGTAGGAACATGTATTTGTGCGATCATGGTCTCTCGTGTTAAAAGCGTGGCGGTTGGGGATATTGCCGCAAGTACACACAGGTGCTCCACGCGATTGTGGCGGGCCTTCTACGCATGAGGAGTGTAAGAACCCCAATGAGATGTAGTGTACTGCAAATATTCCGCAAACATTTTTTGGAAACGCCAACCTATTACACATATGAATCCTGCAAACCCAAACGTTCATGCGGGCTATTTTTACTTATTCGGGCCTACTCGTGGACAAGCGCCAATATCGAAGCAAGGAAAGGGGTGTCGCGTCATTGTTGGCGATCTGAGGTTACTCCAATATACTGGACTCTTCAGTATATAATAAGCACTGTCCAAAGTTTCTAAACAAAATTCGAAACACAACCTCACGATACGTTTCGGGTGGCATGAGGTGCGCACTGTAAATGTGTGCCCATGGCCAGCGGCAGGGCCGAGGCGGTGGCGAATCACAGAACAACCGACCCGGCTTGGAGTATCTTATATGTTCATATGGTGTTAATCTACTCCTGGTGACAATGGATAGAGCGAGGACGGCGCACTCCACTTTCTAAACAGTTCTAAAATGGCAATCCACCCTGTTCGGAGTTCAAGACAATACTACGATTCTTACACCATGTACGTTTCAGGGTGGTATGCATGGACGTCGACCCCGCGTCGCGGATGCCATGGCGTAGAGCATCCCTATGATCATGTAACCCAACGTCAACATTCGAGGTCGTCGTTGTGGACACGGTTTCGCAACAGGGAAATGTTGATGTTCTTCAAACAACTAAATTAGAAACCAAACCTCACTCTACTCTTCGGGTGACACGCGGTGCGCACTACAAAGGAGTGCCGTTGGCCAGCGGCAGGGCCGAGGGGGCAGCGAATCACAGAACAACCGACTAGACTAGGAAGATATTACATATGGTGTTAACCTGCTGCTGGTGAGAATAGATAGAGCGAGGATGGCGCACTCCAATTTCAAAACAGTCCTACAATGGCCACCCACCCTGTTCGGTGTTCAAGACAGCAATATGATTTTAGCAGTACATCCTTTTCAGGTGTAATATGCATGGACGTCGACCCCGCGTCACGTACGCCATGACTTACAGCATCATTATAATCATGGAACCCAACGTCTACCTTCGAGGTTGTCGTTGTCGACAAGGTTTGGAATCAAGAATTGGGTGACGTGCTTTAAATACAGTAACCACATATCCGAGTGCAATGCTTTTGGAGACAATACATGAAACGACGCGTGCTATGATAGAGTTTGCACTTTTTGACGTTTGTGGTTTTGAATAGCGGGTCTGCTTAACCAAAATTCGTCGAGATGTCATTGTTGTTTCGCAATTTTGTTGCTTTGTATACCTAGTCCATTGGTTTGTTGATCGGGTGGCACTGTTAGTGTACTGAAGATCAATTTGTCGGTAAAGTACAGATATATTCAAGTGAGGAGTCTCAGAAATTATCTTGTGCGCCTCTGTCGAATTATGTGTCAAGCATAAACACCAACCCTAATCTCCGTCCTCCGTGTTTACCATGCGAGCTACTGTTCCGGCACTTCTAGTCGACGAATCAGGAACAACTTCTTGTTGACTTCATATTTTTTTACACCCCTTACCCCATCGTTCAGGTGAGGTTCATGGTCCAGTAACGACGCCAACGATTCTTTCTGGGCGTGGACACCGTCAACCCAGGAACCGCAAGACAACGTCATGCAGTCTGGTTTGTTGTCAGGTTTCGTTCCGCTCCTTCCAGAGTAGAGCGTATTCATCACAAGCGGGCACCAACCTCCAGTCGTTGACCCAACGTGCGAAGCTCGATGTCTAACAATCCTTCGAGGAGGTATCCGCAATAGGTTCCTGAAACATATTTCAGCAATGCTCGAGTGGGTGTCTTCTCATAGTGGTAGACTTGTTAGTACTGTAAATCTCTTCGGACTAGATATGCGGGTGACCCTTCAATTGATCGGCCGTCGGCTGTTTGGCGGGGGTACATGACAACGCCGAAGGCACTCTTTTCATTATCCTGTCGATGAGGTTTTTTCCGGTGTATCAGAAAGCCGTAACCGCGGCGGCCGGGCGGGCGACATACACCAATGTTGGGAGTTGCGGCTGACACGACTGACGTCCGGCTGCGTTTCCGCTGCATACAATGTGTTGGTTTCGGCATCGCAAAACCAGATGTTGTTTTGTACTTGTTCATGCATATGGAATGGGCACCCCTTTGGAGTCCTAGTACCTTAGACGTACTCACTATTTGTTTGAGTCCGGCGAACGATTGTTGTGGTTGGTCGCCAGCTGTCGGGCCAGGGTTCCCCGAAGAGGTTTAACGGGTGTACTACCGTTTGAGGTTGATTACTGCGAAAATTGACTTTTAATAACGCCATCGCTACGGCGTCGGGACGACACACGTCAATGTTGGGGGTTGCGGCCGGTGCCTCTGGCGTGCACTCACTGTTCCGCCTCGAAGAAAGCGCTGGTGTCCGCTATCGTAACACGAACACACCTTCCACTCACACTGAGACACGGATGTGACAAATAATTCTGGCAATGGTTTCCTGTTGGTGTCGTAGCAGATTTGGAGGAATATTTCTAATTATTGGCCGGCGTAGACCCTGGAGATACTCGGCGCACCGTGTTACCACAGTCGTGGCGGAGAGTGGATGCTGCAGGAAGCGTTGCCAGAGCATACGAAACGTAGTCCCGACTAATACATGTATACATGGGCCAGTCTTTGTAACCAATCACCAAAACAACATCTACAACGGTTTGGACCATGGGCATGTGGCATGCATATATGTTACCATTTACTTCGAACCTCGTCCACGGAACGTTCAAAGGTTGACACGATAGGCAGTGGGCTATTTGACACTTGTGGCCGTCCTTGAGAATGCATCGTCTGTAATTCGACTTGATAATTGGTTGCAGTTGTCTCTCGACAAACCGTCGCCGGTGTGAAAACTGTTCGAGGAATGAAGGTACTTGTTCCACCCGTTTACTGGCACAGGTGGTCACATATACCGTTGGTCGCAATGTTCCACAAGGCCTCTCAATATTGTTATGCAAACAAAATATGTCCGATTAGATTCAATCTCAGAAACAGTGGGAGTTTGTGCAGCACACGTTTGATATGGTCAAACATCGCCGCCTCACCCACAGTGCAGGAAACATCCAGGCGTACAATTTGCCGACTTGCAGTGCGGCGAATTTGTTGTTCAACCTCGCTTTGTCCTACAGAGTTCAACCGCGGCTTGGGGAGGAGTGTGTACAGTTCCCATTTGATGTATAAGATCGTGAAACACTCTCAATTCACTCGCGTTGTGTCATCCTGATAGATGTGGTATCAGCATTATCAAGTCATCCGAGTGAAGTATTGGCATACACACAACGCTATGTCCACGGTAGTACGCTGTGTCCAAAGCGCGGTAGTACGGCTGTGCAGAGGTTGAACCGTTGAGGCTCTGCTGCACGTTGCTATCCTGGTGCTGTATTCGCAGTTGATACGACCTGTTGGGATGCATGCAATCCAGTTGTAAAACACTTGGCGCATGAATCACGCAATCTGTTTTGTCGGGGCGACTTAGAAAGTCTATATCTAGAACGTGAGTAGCTAGTGCTTTTACAGCTGGCCGGTGAGCTATCAAAACCAAGTGGCGTACACAGTCGATAGACACATCTCAACGCACAAGGTCGTCAACGACCACAAACCAGCAAATACTCATTCGCGTTTGGTTAGCGCAAACATCACCACATACGAGAGATGACGTGGAATATAGAGCCGTCACCTAACTCAAAATACGATGGTGTCCAAACACCATCGCTCGGATCAAAAAATCGTTGCGTATGTGCAGAGGGGTAGCCGATAAGGAGTTCGTCGCACCCAGGAGAATACTAGCTAAGACATCGTTCGGCTTGGTTGACCAACCCAGCGACGGCCTCATTCCTGCTCATGATATTCACATGCACTACCGACTATGTCCCGTTCGGCGTGGCTTTTCTGACTTACACGCGATTATCTCCCCTCAACGACAGGGCACGGGATTATATATTCCGTATCCATATACAGTACTCTGATGCAGATCCCCGACTCAGACACGAGAAATTTTATCTACAAGAAGTATGAGCGGTTTGGTCCATTGCCGCGTTTCCGGAGTCCGTAATTGCGTTTACATACAACTCTATCGTGTAACCAGTACAGAACCGAACAAATGTGTTTGTGGACGAAACACTTGGAATTGCCATTGGGTACTATTTTCAGTTCAAAATCGGTTTTACATAAAGCACACATATCGGCGTATGCCAATTCCGGCAACGAGGAATAATTAACTTCTTCTACATGCCGAAATAAGCACTTGTAACAGTTTTCGAGATAGGACACTTGGCATGCATGGGTGATTCTCGCTGAAGCGCATGCTGTACATTGTTGGATGGCATATATGAAGAAAATGAAACTCTGAGATTCACGTGTAATGCGGTCTAGACGAATACGTGTGCCCGCCCTAACAACAGTAAACTTGAGCGGAACATGCCTGGTATATGCACAAAGTAAACTGATATACCGGTACTGTACATACCATATGGGCAAGTGCCAATACTATATTGACAGGAGACGGAACGAGCTTTATCGGCGCTGTCCCACTGGTACCAACTTGCTATCGCCCGCCTGCCGGCCCTAAAACCCAGTATTTGTACCACACACGCTACGGTAGAGGTGCGCCATTATTTTTCTGAGGCTCCACACACGGGGAGCTCTACACCTCATCCAAAGTATGATTTCGGAGGAAACCGCAAGAGCGACACGGTGAACAAACCCATGGCCTAGGGATACAAAACAAAAATGACAAAAACGTGCTACCTCTACCACAGCACGCGTTAAACTTATAGCACATATCGGCGGAACCTATTCTGCCAAAGAGTAGAAAATTACTTCCACTGTATACCTATATACATACAATATACGCTCGGTATCTGGTATCAGGTATACATACATATATGCATGCACACATGAACACATCATTCGTGCACCCTAACGGCCGTTGTGGAATAGCGTGTAGCAGACGTGAAACAGCTGCCGTCCACATGTGTGTATGTGAGCAAACGGTTACAGCGGTATGTATTGTCGACGTCGAAACTTCGTTCCTTGCGGTTGAAACGTCTGCCGACGAAAATCCCGACAACATGTCAACCAAAGTGCCATTGCTAGTTGAGGCAAGACCGAAGTTCTCAGGACGAGAAACCGACCGCACGAACGTTCTACCAAAAGCATAGAACACTATACATTGTCCCTAACCGCGCGCCTTAGTGCCACGATCCGAGTGACGTTCGGGGTCATCGGACTGTCACTTACACGCGAGCGAACACGACAAACTGCAATTCATCATTCATGTTGGTGTTTGCAAGTCGTTGAAGTTATGAATAAAGTGCGCGTGGTGGTACCATGCACCGCGCTGATGCCCGCGTAGTTGCGGTCGTGGAAGCAAATGTAGTACAACAAATTTATTTGCATGAACTTGTATTTTTCGTCTTACTAAAGCTTTGCAGCTTACCTGGTATATACAAGCCGTGGTCACAGGTGGTCCGTTCCCCCCGGTACGTGCCTTCATTTTTATCGCCCAGAGGGCTCAGCATTCTCAACGCTCGTCGATTTTCACTGAATTATGCTAACTCACGATGTCGCGCTTTCCGCAAGTCAATTTGTATTTAGCACAAGAAAATCCGTGCGAGTACGAGTATGCACTCGGGAGGTCTCGAACCTGCGAAATCGACATTAGTGGTTGCGTGGTTAACCCACTAGACCATCGAGGGCGCCAACATTGTGGTAGATTTCGTTCTCTACACGATCGAAAGTATATGCCTTTACAAGATACGAAATAACGCACCTGCTGGTGACAACTCCAAAATGTGATTCTTGGATACAACTGGAAAAAAAAGATTTCTGTAATACACATGGGCACAAAATACAGCAACTCCTGTCTGTGCATCGGGTAATGGATGATTACAAGCGAACAACTGCTTAGACTCTGACATAGACTTTCCGCTGCGCTGTAATATATGAACCGCGGGGATCGTCTCGGTGTCGACGACCGGAAATTCAAGGTGTTGAACGACATCCTTGGAGTACGGCCTCGGTCGTCACGCCGGGGGTGCTGGCAAAACGGTCTTTGCTATGTAGGGTGATGTTGCTGTCTTCACGTTGATTCATCTTCACACTAGAGTGCATGGCTACGTGACCGTCTACTCATAATTTGGAGATATTGTGCGAATATTTTCTACCCTTAGAGAGGTTTAACACCAAATTTCAAAACAAAGCGAAACAAATAGACGGACAGGAAATGTATAGATATGTACACAAATAGCTGCCAACGAGACACCAACAAAGAGCAAAAGGGTCAAACCTACAATAGCTAAAACGTATAAATGCTGCTGATTCCAACTTTCTACTCCCCAATGACACACCAGTGTCCCCATCTATGGCGTCTAACATCGAGAAATCCGTACCGACGAATTTTTTATTTACACCAGGCACTCCGAATACACAATATCCATACATGAATGCACAAAAGCGTTCTTCGCCTTCATTGAAGATGGGGGATACCTGGCACCAGACGTGAACCAATTATCGTCCACGTTGTAAGATGTAACATATATGTACGAGTTGCTTGGACAATAATCCCCACGACGAAACTTCACTCTTGTAAAATGTATAATATATGTACGAGTTGCTTGGACAATAAACCCCAGGACGAAACTTTCACTCTTCGTACCTGAACATTTTTCTGATCGAAATCTCATGGTGCAACAGCATGATAACAAATGATTCACGTGTTGTTATAGAGTGAAGGTCCGACGCTCACACGATGTGAAGCAGGTATGTCGGAGATTTTTCTGATGCAGCGTACCCCATGTCCAGCATTCAACACCGTGCCTTGGGGCCACAACGTACAGCAAACGAAAATGAATACACGATTTCTCGCATAAAACTAGCATGGGTAAATTCAGACCATTCACGCTGCTCCTACCTTACCAAACCTTTTGCAGTTGTGACCAAATTGCGTGATGTGACACCACGCACGGCGTTGATGCCCACGTAGGTGCTGTTCTGAAAGAGAGTATATACTAGATATGTCATGTGTATCTATATATTCAGCGGTTGTCGAAAACATATACGTTCTCAAAGTTCCCTATTTCACTCAAGGTCAAACGTAGGATGTAGCGCACCTTGGAACTCGGAAGCTCAAAATATCGGTACTAGGTGAACATTCTGAAACATCCACAGACGTCATAATAAATGAATTATTACTGTCAAAAGTATCTAGTGATGGACCATTAGAAAGAAACTTCTGGTTAGACGCTGGTACGATGTACACTGTTTAACTACTGTTTGAATCGGTGCTTTCCGAGTGTTTCAGTCGTCCGGGCGATGTGCCCACTGTATAACACGGCACAATTTGATCAAACTCGACTAATTTTTCATTAAGACTAAAAAGCTCAATCCAAACACGCAGGTTATTAGGTGTAAAAGGTGGGAGAGAGGCTGCATGCGGTGGAAGCGACCGTTGGAAACTTAGATTACCCGGGTCGTCGACACACAAGCATGGTTCTCTGCATATTTTCATTTTTTTTAAATACACAAATATACGGTTCAGAATACCCCGATGCGTCAGACAAATTCCACAATCCGTTACCCCGAAGAATAGTATATCGTTTCCTAGACCTTTGTTGGATCTGGATGACAAACTGCAACAAAATCGAAGTTTTAGGAGATGAAGCATTCTCTAAACCAAAGCGCACCTCCTTCAACGGCAAGCTTATATCGGGGGGGGGGGGGGGGGGGGGGGGGGGGGGGGGGGGGGGGGGGGGGGGGGG
>JAYJMJ010000002.1:7454933-7469549 GCA_036873875.1 Laminaria ephemera
CGATTCGTCTTCGTACGTCGAACGCTTGCTGCAACTCATCGACTCGATAGACTATACCACACAACATGGTGGAGGTAGTACGTCAACAGACGCTTGGTTGGATCTCACTCGTCGCTTTTTTGGTCGGTATACATGCGTCCAGCAATGGTTAATACACCGGCCTAACGACTTTACCACCCCGCGGGAATTGAGCATTGCCGCTGAGACGACTGCTCGGACTCCGCATACGTGTTTCGTTGGGCTAGGGAATGGTGGGCGGCAGCTTGTTTCCCCGGCGAGGTTTGCATGTGGAATGTCCCTGCTGCTACGTAAACTTCAACAACAGCGACAACGATAATCAGCAGATGCTGCGGGCTTTCTGGCAAAGGACCACGCGTGTACGCTTAGAGCGTCGCTCACGCCCACCTCTCTGTTCCCGTTAGTATAGTTTAAATCGATGTGCTATTATTGATGAATAGTCTAAAGAGGGTACAATAATAGGTAGCTCCTTTTTGAGGGACCATAGTGCATCGGGGCGGCAGCGTCCCTTGTATATCGACGTCCCCTCCACAATTGTGCCTCCTCTATCACATTACTAATTTTTGTAGTAGTCTAGGTGGCGTTGTTCAAGCGGGAGACAGTGTGGTGGCCCAATGTAAGGGACCTGGGGTATGCTATTGAGTGTTGCATTCACTACAAGGGAGGAGGTCCCTGAAAGTGGAAAAAAAAACGGTGCGGAGAAGTTTGAGGTGCCTGATATACCGCTTTTCCGTATCGCGGGGTCCCTTACAAGGAGGCATCTACTGCTGTACCGGGAAGACGAGTACCACGAAAAGGGTACTGTACCTCTTTTTGGCGAAAAACTATCTGATTGACGGGACTCCTCGACTGAAGAAACTGGCCAATACCGCTGGGGTGTCATCTGTGGTTTGTTGTATCATTCGTTGTGTATCTAGACCATGGGATTGTTAATCGATTTACACCTTCATACTTTCTCGAAGCTACCTTTTGGGCGTGGGGGTATAGCTCCTCAAGCGAGGAGCACCAGAAAACAAAATGGTGCACCCCTTCTGCACGTCTCACAGCATAAGCCGGAATAAGAAAACCGCTGGAACTCTTCAGCTAGTAGTAGTAGTGGGCGTGTAATGTCGATGGCTGGTGTTCAGGCTTCCGATGCGGTTGAGGGGTACGAGGTGTACGAGATGGTTGTGTAACCGTCCGGAGTGCGTAGAGATAACAGGCGTGTTTCTCGCTGGGGTACTTCATTGTGTCACAGGCAGGACGCACAGATTAATTTCTACTCTATCATGCTACATGATACCATTATTATAGTTGACTTGTGCTTTGCTAGAGGCACCGTATCTCTTTTTTGGTTTTTGGCCAAAAGCTTCCTGACTGATGGGACTCCTCCACAGAGGAACCACCGTACACAACATCCTTGGAATAGCATTTGGGTCTTTTCAATGATATTCAAGACCCATGCGACGGTAGAGGTGCACCATTGTTTTTCTGAGGCTCCTCACTTAAGGACCTCTATACCCCACCCCAACACTGGTTTGGAGAACATCAAGAGTGCTCCCCGATGGACAATCCGATGGCCTAGGTATACAACGAAACACATTTCCAAAAAACAGAATGAAATTTCGACCATTTTTGGGTTAAGGAGCCCCGTCATTCAGAAACAAAAATGCAAAAAAAAGTGATATCCCTATCGCAGCATGCGTCTCATCAAGCACCTAGGCCATGGGATTGTTTATCGGGTTGCACTTTTGTTTCTTCTCAAAACTCAGTTTTTGGTTTAGGTCGAGAGTTTTCAAGTGAGGAGGCACAGAGAAAAGAGGCCCTACCTCTATCTTAGCATGCCAAAGTTAATGTTCTTCCATGTCTACCTTCCGTGCCCTTCCGTCAAGAGTGCTGCCTTGCTACGAACCCGTCCCGGCCTACCAGCCTCCCACAACCTCCGAGTGCGCGACATGCTATTGAAGCGAGGTTGGTTCCGACATCTTGGAGTCCGAATGTCTTAGATACAGTACCGGACCTCCGATAAGAAACCGATGTATTGGTTTTAGGCTAGATTTCTTACTTGAGAACGGGTCTGTCTTAACACTAACTTTAGTATAACAGCTGTCGGCTTCCTTATTTCCTCATAGTTTTTCGGCTTGAGTTTCTTGTGGGGCTCTTTCTCATGAGAGGGCCGGTAGAGTAGTGTGTCAGAGCCGACGTTATTTACCTAAACGTCCACCCCAACCGGCGAGAACAGGGGGAGACAGCAACAACACTCTGATATTGACGCATGCTACGATAGAGGTACTGTACCTCTTTTTGGCGAAAACGGTTTTGGCTGACGGCGCTCCTCAACGAACAAAACTACTCTTAATAATAATGACGCATGCTACGATAGAGGTACTGTACCTCATTTGGGCGAAAACGGTTTTGGCTGACGGGGCTCCTCAACGAACAAAACTACTCTTACAGAGGTCCATAGTAATCAGGACCCACGACACGCACAAAAACCTATACATTCCATCGTTTTTACTAACCATTTTTGGTCCTGATTATTACGTTCCTCCGTAAATATTAATAAACAATGACGCATGCTACGATAGAGGTAGCACTTTTAAGCTCAAAAGTTTTCCGAATGGTGGGTCTCCTTAACCCTCTTAACGCTAGAACGCTATACGAGAGGGCCCATGAAATGGGCCCAAAGTTATGTGGTGCTACTTGGGTTCAGCGGCATGCTCTTTGAGTGGACTTTGAATGCCCCGTTTACCACGCCAAAGCTTAAAAAAGTGATGTACTGTCTGCTGTGGTGGGCCCCAAAGAGTCCGGGATCTTTTGACATGCATGGTCGTTGTTGATTTCTTTTTTGGCGGTTTCCGAGTGGGTGCTGAGAATTGTCGGAATTTCAGACAATTGTTGATTTTTTTTTTCGTTGTATAGCTAGGCATGGGGATTGCTCATCGTGGACGCACTTTTATTTTTCTCAAGATCAGGTTTTGGGAGAGGTATAAGGCTCCTCAAGTGAGGATCCTCGGAAAAACAATGGTGCACCTCTATCGTAGTATCGTTGGAATCCCATATGTATTTTACACTATATTCTCCAGTGTATACCTAGGCCATGGGATTGTTCACTATCGTTTATCAATAATAGTCACTTTTTGGGTGAGGCATAGGGCTCTTCAAGTGAGGTGAGCCTCCGAAAAGGTAGGTCCACCCGTAGTACCGTTTAGCGTGCGTCTAGCAACACCACGGGTATCGGATGCCTGCTACCGTAAAGGTGCATAGTTTTTTTTTCTTCATCTCCTCACTTGAGGACCCCTATACCTCACAAAAAACACAAAACGTTAGGCAAAATTGAGAGCGCAACCCAATAAACATTCCCATAACCTACAGTAGGTACAAAACGAATATTGTTGCAAATCACAGGATGACATTCCGGCGATATTGGGTTAAGGAGTCCCGTAATTCTGAAAAAATTCTATAGCCCAAAAGTGCTACCCCTATCGCAGCGGGCGTCATCGACGTTATCCGGCTCTGACGCGCCTCTCCCTCGGCAGGACCGGAACCCGGATTTGATCCTCCCGAATTCTATAAAAAAGGTCCGCAAGAGGCATCCCGCATTCCAGGACGACTTGACCTACAAGTGGGGGGCGCCGTGTAGAGCAATGTTTCTATGCGTGACGGGTAATGTCGCCGTTTGTGGTGAAACGGAGCGCCACGATCGTGAACCGGTACGATGCGAGCAGCACACGGCTAACAGAAGCGCACATATTGTCGCGCACGCGGGCGACGGTGGGTAGACTCTATGAATCTGACGAAAAACTCCCCCCAAAAACGCCCCGTCATTTGACTGTTCGCGAAGGGCTCATAGAATACTTGTGCAAAATTTCAGAGTCTAACTCGTATGAACGGCGTGGCCATTGGCCGGGCTCAAAATTTGGCACTTTTGACGTGAACTAGCCTGCATAAAGCCAGCACAAGACAGGTGCAACGGCAGGGGTACAATGGTTTACCCAAAACGTTTCTGAGTGACGGAAATCCTCAACCGATGAACTACTATATATGTACCATTTGTGTTTGACAAAAATGTTCCGCACATACCTAGTCCATATGGGATTGTTCATCGGGTGGCACATTCATTCATTGTTTTTTTCATATAATATTTTGGGTGAAGTACAGAGCTTTTCAAGTGAGAAGCCCGTCACAAACGTTTAGGTACATGTGTTGTGGGTGGAGCACAGAGTTTCTCAAGTGAGAAGCCTCACAGCTTTAAGTGCGCGCGTATCGTAGCACACGTCACAACACAGTGTGGGGAATACCGTTACACGGTTTGCGCCCGCGCCACGTGATGTACCCAGGCCACCCAACCGCATGTGGCCAGGTCTAGGGCCGGTGCACCTCTCAGATACGCTCTAACACCAGTATAATGCAGTATGGGAATTGGGCTACGCTCCGCGTATAATTTGTTTGCGGAATCAGACTGCACATGGGAGGGGCTTGGTGGAGGGATGAGGGGTGTGATTCTTTAGTTCGGGTATCTATAAGGGTACCAGAAACTCAACTAACAACCCCCCCCCCGACCCCGGGCAACAGGTCTCGTGTGTATCGGGATTGCGCAAACCATTACCCATATAGTATCGGTACGCGATAGGCAACACGCATTCGACCGATCACAGCGTAGAGCCCAACACCTGCGCCAATCAGGTTTGAACACCTCCAGCCACCCTGGAACCATACCCCCAACCCAGACCGCAAACCACTACGATGGCCGAAACATCCTGAGCCCTAGGGCGGCTCCAACTGGCACGCAATCACACCCATAGCCCTGGGCACAGACCATTACCAGAAACCAGGCCGCAAACCATTTCGGTGTGCGTAAAACGCTGCGCTACATAGCGGTTTGATCTCCTCACACGAAGATACCCCCGATACAGGCCGCTGAAGACACCCCTAAATCAGGCCGCAAACTATTGCGAAGTGCGCAACATCCTGTGGCACGGTATAGTTCCCCCCGACCCGGAAACACACCCCCAACCCTGGGCGCAGACCATTACCCATTAAACTAGGCCGCAAAACCATTTCGGTTTGCGCAAAACCCTGCGCTATATAGCGGTTTGACCCTCTCCCACGAAGACACCTCCCACCATAGGCCGCCAAAGACACCCCCAAAACAGGCCGCAAACCATTACGAAGTGCGTAACATGTCACGGTGTGGTTCCACCAGGCCCGGAACCACACCCTCAACCATGGCCGCAGGCCATTACCCTAAACCAAGCCGCAAACCATGACGGTGTGCGTCACACGTTGCAGCACATAGCGGGTTCACCCTCCCCCGCGAATACACCTCCTACCTAGGCCGCTGAAGACACCCTCAAACACGACCGCAAACCTTTACGAAGTCCGTAACATCCTGTGCCACGGTGTGGTTCCACCTGGCCCGGAACCACACCCCCAACCCTGGTCGCAGACCAATACCCATTTAACCAGGTCGCAAACCAGTAGGGTGTGCGTATCACGCTTCGCTACACACCGGTAGGAGCCCGCCCCCCCCGCGCGACTGTCGACAAATATAGACTATAAAACACAATGCAGTGCAGATTCCTCGATACGATTTTGCGCACTGAACTTTCTGCACATTCCAAGGCAGTTGAACTTTAGGTCCGGTGGAGGAGCTTCAGAACCGTCGCCTGTTGGAAAGCTGCCGTACACACTTAACCCCTAGCTCTAGAGACGCATTTCACTGTAAGGTGGGGTACCTCCAGTTTCACTACTTCGTTTAGACTCGGTGCGTCAATCGAAACAGGACTTAAAAGTCATTTTGTTGGGCTCAGCAGAATAAAACATTCGATGGCCGTGTATATCGCGAAACCGAAAGCCACAGAGAAACAGGGTGTATCCACTCTCTCGAGTGGCTCTGAGCCTCTGAAAAGAGAGGCCGTAAAAGAGACCCCTCTTGCGTAGCCTTCTTCTTTACCGATCGATACGCCCGTGGAGCCACCATCGTCACATTCATGCTCAACGGCGAAAAAGAGATTTCTCCGTTAACCATGGTGTTAGCGTCAGCACTCCTTCTCAAGTTATTCAAGGCCGTGCCCCCACAACGTGTAAATTCAACGGTACTGTACTGCTACAACAACAGTATATAGCCCCAACGCCTTCTACAGTGCCGTACGTCTGTATACGTGCACATTTTTCTTTCGCATGCATCTGTCAACACGCCGACTTTTTCTGAGGGTCGACACTTGAGGAGCTCTACGCCGCTGGCGCAAATGTGGAATGAAAGTGCACAACCTGATCAACTATCCGCCGGCCAAGGGATCTAGCACGAAAACTGACACATACTTCGATAAAGGTGCACCATTTTTTTTCTGAGGCTCCTCACTTGAAGAGCTTTATACCTCACCCACAAAACGATTTCGTGCAAACTGAAAGTGCAAACCCGATGAACAAACCCATGGCCTTAGGCATACAAAACGTTTACATTGAAAAACAAGAACGACATTCCGACGATTTTGGGTTAAGGACCCCGTCATTCACAAACAAAAAAAAAGACAAAAAAAGTGCCACCTCTATCGTAGCATGATAGAGGTATTACGGAGGACCATAGTAATCAGGACCCACGATATACACAAAAAACTATACATTCCCCTGTTTTTAGAAACCATATTTGGTCCTGATTACTATGTACCCCCGTAATATTGTAACTCACTAATGACACGCCAGCGATATTGGGTTGTCACTCAGTCGAAAAGCCCCGTCAGACAGAAATATTGTGACTAAAACATACTACCCCTGCATCGCAGCACGCGTCTGCTGGCAAATGAAATCACGCGAGCTGTTACAAGCCGACTTCGACGTTCGCGAGCTAATCGCGCATAGAAGTAAGCTCCAACTCACCGCCTAGGCTCTCTTCTTGTGCAGCCTGTACAAGCCACCTCTTTGACCCACCTCTTACTGGGGCGCGCTCTTCCCGTATGCTCGGTGCATACACCGCTCTCACCAAGAGAGCGGCCTGCACAGCAACCGTAAAAAGCATGAACGCGTTTGCCCCGATCAGCAGGGCCGTGATCGCCGATGAACTTCGGCTTCCCTCCTCTGCGAGGTCGAATTTGAGGAGAAGGGCCACGTACATACTGGCCAGAATGATGCCGTTTCCCCAGCGATACAACCACATATCCAGTTTGGAATCAAATGGGGAGAGAGACTCTGAAATAAACATGAATATTACCGCGAGCAACAGCACGATGGCGACTTGTTCAGCGGTATCTGGGAGAACGAACACCGCCGCTCCGGTGAGCACGATCCTGCGCGCGCACTCTACTACCTCGTAATAATAACACGCGGGCCTATACGCGGCCCATAGAAAACGGTATGATTGGAGGTCCGACATTGACTGCCTTCCAGGTTTCTCCAACTCCCTGCGATTGCGCACCAACCACCACCCGAAGAAGGCAGGGATACCGACTGGGTAGACGCAGACCATGAAACTCGCGTACGTTGTGTACGCTGTGTGCGTTGCGGTGTGGCAGGTGATGCTGTAGTCCGCGCGAAGGTAGGCATTGCCATCATCCAGAGAATCGCAGACAAACGTCTGGAGCACGGTGAAAGAGACAGAAGAATACACGAAAAATATAACAAACAGAACGACCGACAGGTGCTTTTGCTTTAAGATAACCTCCGCCGTGCTGAAGTTCCGGCTCCGGCTGCGCCTCCTCGCCACAAGGAAGGTGCCCGCGCACGCGAGGATAACCACCAGCGGGCCCACCGTAGCAAGCACGAGCCTGTCGTAGAAGTTTGTCGTCAGAATGCAGGCATTTGACAGGATGAAACCGATGTCCACATTGACCAACGAAATCTTGGAGAGGAAAGCCTCGTACTCCCGGGGGTACACCGAACCGGCGATCTCGCCGAACTGACAGACGGGAAAAAAATAGGGATGAAGACAACATGTGGGTAAGGACACGTGCTATATTACGATAGGGGTGGTAATTGTTGGCGAAACGGTTTCTGCCGGACGAGGTCCCTCAACTGAACAACAACTGCTAAACATTTGTTGGCATGCCATTTCGGATTTACCATAGTATTTGTTGTTCGTATACCTAGGCCATGGGATCGCTCATCGAGTTGTACCCTCATTATTTCCCGAAGGCAGTTTTTTGGGTGAGGTACTCGTAGAGAGCTCCTCGAAGGAGAAACATCAAACCACTGAGGGGCTACCGTTCTGTCTTAGCATATCGTGTTGCCGTCAGAAAACATTCTGATGATTTTTATCGGGGTTCTCAAGTGCGCACAGATCTCGCGGCATGTAGATAAGAGTAGGGCATTATTTCCGCACAGTCAAACGTAACAACACATACATCTGCTGCTCAACTTTTATCACGTTCTGGCTGATCAGCTAGACAGGGGTTCGGCTATGGCAGTCTTAGGGTGAGCGGCCATCTTGTTGTGTGATCAGGCGCTTACGGAATTACCGGGCCCTCATTTGGTATCTTCTTGACTGAGGCCAAACTGGATACTCAGGGGTTGCGGTTTCGGCTCCATGCGTACAAGTATTGTGTCTTTCTTCCACCTGGTCTGGCTCCCCTTTTCTGCCAACGTCTTCCCTGGGCGTTTAGGTTTGAGAATCCTCTTCAGATTCCGATCATAAGTCGAGATACGTTCAAGGTGCTTGAAGACTGAGCTTCGTGCGGAGCGACAGCACCCGATGCGAATGAATGGAAAAAATAGTGTACCGCAGTGAAGTCGTCCTCATTTTATATGGCAGAGACGAAGGTAGGCGGGGATGTTGAAACGTCATTTTCACTACCAACTCGCGCGAGTGGCTCTGTATCTAACTTAAAACGGACTTTTAGAACCTTTTGGTGGCGCACCTGTGCCGAACAGTTCCAGTGCGATGCATATCGCAAAACAATAAAGCACATAGACTAGATAGGTAGCCACTCCCGCGGGGAGCTCTTGATTCTCTGAAAACCGAGACGCCAAACGCCCCCCCCCATATTCTAGCTTTTGTCTCCAGTATCTCACATGACGTTTTTCAAGAGATGCCTGCACTTTTCACACAGATTACACTGAAGGTCTGCTCGGTCTCGTACACTATTTTGTGTAAAGTGGAAGCTCGTGGAAGCTTCCATGAAAATACATGGAAAGCCCATATCGGAGTATATGAAAGAACATGGAAGCTTCCGTGTCCAGTACGTCCTCGGAAGCTTCACCACTTTCATCGAAGCTTTCTTCACTGCCGTAGAAGCTTCCATTGCTTCCAATGCAACCTTCCACTACGTGCATGGGACCTTCCACTTCTTCTATCGAAGGTCCCACTTCTTCCATAAAATCTTCCACCACTTCCACGGAGGTTTCCATCTACTTCCACGAAGAAAGCCAGATTATGTGGTGGCCCTAGTCTCCTTATCGAGATCACGTGGCGAGTGCTACGATAGAGGTACTGTACCCCTTTTTGGCCGAAATTCTACGATAACGGTACTACTGTACCTCTTTTTGGCCGAAACATTTCTGGCTGACGGGCCTCCTCAACTAACGATAGGGGTACTGTACCTATTTTTGGCCGAAACATTTCTGGTTGACGGGCCTCCTCAACTAACGATAGGGTTACTGTACCTATTTTTGGCCGAAACATTTCTGGTTGACGGGCCTCCTCAACTAACGATAGGGGTACTGTACCTCATTTTGGCCGAACCATTTCTGGTTGACGGGGCTCCTCAACTAACGATTGGGGTACTGTACCTCTTTTTGGCGGAAACATTTCTGGCTGACGGGCCTCCTCAACTAACGATAGGGGTACTGTGCCTATTTTTGGCCGAAACATTTCTGGCTGACGGGGCTCCTCAACTAACGATAGGGGTACTGTACCTCTTTTTGGCGGAAACATTTCTGGCTGACGGGCCTCCTCAACAAACGATAGGGGTACTGTACCTCTTTTTGGCCGAAACATTTCTGGCTGACGGGACGCGTGCTACGACAGAGCGATATAGAGGTAGCACTTTTTACGCTGAAATGTTTTCGGAACGAAATGTTTTCGGTTCCTTAACCCAAAATTGTCGGACTTTCAGACGATTGTTGAAAAACATTTCGTTGTATTCCTAGGCCATGGGATTGCTCATCGGGAAGTACCTTTGGTTTTTATCCCCCAAGATCAGTTTTTGGGAGAGGCGTAAGGCTCCTCAAGTGAGGAACCTCGGAAAAACAACGGAGCACCTCTTGTCATCGTAGAATGCGTCACGGGGCTTCTCAATTGAGAAAAGTCCCGGTATTGAACAGTAACATTTGGTGTGTACCTAGGCCATGGGATCGGTCATACATTTGACGCGTGCTACCATCGAGGTAGCGCTTTCGGCCTGAAGACGCGTGCTACGATACCAAGTATAGGTAGGACTTTTGGCCGAAACAGGTTCTGAATGACGGGCCTCCTTATAACCCAAAATCGTCGGAATTTCGATATTTTTTGCAAAAAAAACAGCTTAATACTACCGAGGCCATGGGTTTGATCATCGAGTGCACCACTTTTGGTTTTTTCCCAATTCAGTGTTTGGGAGGGGCGTAGAGCTCCTCAAGGGAGGAGCCTCAGAAAAAAAATGAAGCATCTCTACCGTAGCATGAAACGTGTTCTGAATGACGGGGGCTTGTTAACCCAAATTCGTCGGAATTTCGTTGTATTTTTTTTTGCAATAACTTTCGTTGCTTACCTAGGCAATGGGATCGTTCATCGGGCAGCACTAATATTTTCCCCCAACTATCAGTGTTTGGGAGAGGTATAAGGCCGATGGTCTAGTGGGTTAACCGCGTCACCACTATGGTCAATGTCGCGGGTTCGAGCCCCCCCGAGCGCATGCTCGTACTCGTATAGGGACTTTTTCTTGTCCTAAAAATTGACTTGCGGAAAGCGCGAGAGCGTGAGTTAGCAAAAATTCGGTGAAAAATCGACGAGCGTTGGGAATGCTGAACCCTCTTGCGCGATAAAAATGAAGGCACGTACCGGGGGGGAGAAGGGACAAGTGAGGAGCCTCAGAAAACAAAATGGTGTACCTCTACCGCGCAGCATGCGTCATGAATGTCAACACCTCTCAACACCAGGGTTTGGGCGACGTATGGAGCTCCTCAAGTGAACAAGCTTAACATCAGTTAGGTGCACGCCTGCTGTAGGATGCACCACGTGCATTCCCTGAGAGCACATACCTGGGTAACAATTTGCAGCACCACGACGACGATGCTGACGGCCGAAAGAGGCACCGCTTTCACAAACGCTCCGTGGAAAGATGACAGCTTTCGCCGCCACCAACCTCGCGTATCGTTCCCCGCCTCCTCGTCCCCATCCTCCACCTCTCGGAGGAGATGTGAACCTACCAACAGGGCTACAAGCAAGACTCCAACGAGGCACGTTGTTGCAAGCCCCGCTCTTAGACCCGGGTTGTCTCCAGAACACTTGTGGCAGTGGTTGCTTGTTCCTGGCGCGAATCCTTCTGCGCACACGGCGCAGTCTTCACGAAGGGAATGAAAACGGGGATCCACAGTTTTGTTGGGTTCAGATTGCAACTTCAGAACAAGAACTGACGAGACATACAGTTTTGTTGGAATCAGGTTGCAGCTTCAGAACAAGAAGCGGCGAGTTAACAAGCCATAACGACACAATAAGTATATATAAGGGGGGTGGTGAAATTTAACTAATTCATTCCAATTCAACACAATAATTATGTTTAAAGGCAGAGGGAGACGACATGGAGGCGATAGTTCAATGATGTTCTTATCTACGATTGATGAGTGTGTACAATGGCACGCTACTAATAATCGTTGTTTCCGTGCCCATCGCCATCCTTTCCGCCGCAGCATGATTACGTGGCGGTTCGGGCTATTTGCATTAAAAAAATGAAAATACACTACACCTGTGAGATCGAGGATTTCGTCGAAACTCATCCTTGCAAGCGGTGTGTGATACTCCAATCGCGCGTGTTACGGGATGTGTATGTCCTCATGAAGGATTATAGGTCGGTGACTCCCCTTAGTACTAGTTGGCACCAGGGTCATGTTCTTGGGTATCAATCACATGTTTGTCCTATTCGTCATATTCTTGGGTAGTTGACTCTTGAGTTCTGTGTTTGTAGGCGGTGATTGTGCTGCTCATGAGGTCATTTCCTCCGTCCCTACCTGCCGGGAGACCGACAATATACGCCTGAACCATATATCTCGACTCATCAGCCAGGGGCCAACGAACTGTGGCAGCGCCTATCTTGCAATGACTCACAGGGACCCCTATAGCCGGTTGCGCAGTAGTTGCTGGCGTTGGTACCTCCAAGGCAGGCATCGCTTTGGTAGCACTCGAGCACGATTGAGCTCTCGCTGGAAACGCGGTAGTAACCCTCCTCAAGGACAAAAGTTTCAATAGTAGTCACCGTCGACGAAGGCCGAACCCCCACAGGTATCGATTCGCAGAGGGGAGGCTTGTCGCCGCCAATCGTCACGTTCCCCAGGCCGCTGTCGCACCCGTCCGTACATTGCGAACACACCATTTCGAAGCGGCAGCTGCTAGAAGAAGTCTGTCAAGAGCAAAAATCGAGGGACGCCCCCAAAGTGGAGAGGTTTCTTCCTTACGGCCAGATAGCAGTGCTACAGTCGGGTACGAAGCATGAGGTTTTAAGCACAAACATGTATAGCTGACGGAGCTGAACTGACACATGCTATTGCTAAGATAAGAGATGCAGCATTTTGTTTCTCGGGCTCCTCACTTGAGGAGCTCTTAAACCTCACCCAACAACTGATTTTTGAGAGAAGAATGAAAATGCAACCCGATGAACAAACCTATGGCCTGGGTATACATAAAAAAAACATATTTCAAAACAAGAATGATAATTCCGACGGTTTTGGGTTAAGGAGCCCCCGTCATTCAGAATAAAAAAAAGCAAAAATATGGTACCTCTATCGTAGCACTTGTCACCAAAAAAACCCATGCTACGATAGAGGTGCACCACTTTTTTTCTGAGGCTCCTCACTTGAGGAGCTCTGAACCTCACCCCAAAAAACCGATATTGAGTAAACCGAAAGTGCAACCCGATCAACAAACCCACGGCTTAGGTATACAAAAAAAAACAGATTGAAAAACAAAAAGAACGACATTCCGGCGATTTTAGGCTAAGGAGCGCCGTCATTCAGAAACCAAAAATCCAAAAAATGCTACCTCTATCGTAGCATGCGTCAATACTATTCGTTAGATACGTGGCCCAGATGGGGCTTTGCATGGAGCTTATAGCTTACAGTTTTGTGCAAATTCGGCTGTTGGGTGAGGTGTGGAGCTCATGGAGAAAGATCAGGTGCTACTCCTACAACAGAGGACACCAAACACCCAGGCCACGTTGGGGGGGGGTAACCCTATTCTCCCTGCCGCGTTTATAGGCCACAAGCGCGAACGGCTCTGCACCTCACTCTCCAAAACGCGAGCGTGACACATATTCCTCCATGGCGGTGAATATCGCGAAACAACCCTTTAATTAAATATTACGACATGCAAATATATATATAATATATATATATATACTTGTTTTTTTCTCATCCCATTTATTATCTTCGCACTTTTTCTTTCTCCTTCTCCCTCCCTAGTCGTAACTCAGGTCCGGGGTCACCAAGCAGGCTCTTCTCCCCCCTCCCCACTACGGTACGCGCCTCAGTTTTTATCGCGAGAATAATTCAGTACTTTCTTCCCTCGTCGACTCGCGTCGAATTGTGCTTACCCACGCCATAAAGCGCTCTCGGCAGTTGGTGTCTCTAGAAAAAAAAATATCCATGCCGAGATTTGAACCCCTGACTCCAACCTTAGTAGTATTCGAGGTGAACCACTAGACTACCGGGGCGACCGGTTCAATACTGCCAGTATTCGCAACACAAACCAGTACCTCAAGTATTTTCCCCGGAAGTATTATGGTTTACTCCCCACTACTGGGAGCAGCATCTGGTGCACCCTTGTGCACACCTCGGACAGATCACGAACTAGATCATCTAGATCATCTACATCTTATATATGTCATGGTATTATATGTTGTGCAAGATCCGTGTAGTACAGATCTACCCCACCAGGAAAAGTGCGCTAGAGTATTCAGATCATCCGGTTTTCACCCGGCAACATGATCTATAGGCCATGCAGATCATATATAGACCAGGGATGGATCTGTCTGCCCTCAAAGACACAGATCATGAACAGGGATCTGATCCGCCCCATGTATATGCTGCCTGCACTCTTTGCACACAAACGACAAACACAGCAAAAGGAGTGCCTTCTGTATTTAGACGGCGTATTCTATGCGTACGCCTACGAGGTATACGTCTACAGTATAACATGCAGGATAACACACCCCCGAGGACCATTTTCCGAGCCGATTTTCTCCGAAACAAATGGGGGCGCGCGCGCACAACGAAAATTGTGGCTTTGCTGTGGAAAAGCTATACTGTAGTCGAGATATTTCCATAGATACATCGCACGGCGTTTGCGCTCTCCCCATTCTAAGACAAAATCACAACATCAGCTTACAACAACGTCCGAGGGTGTGAGTTATTATTTAGTCATCTTTTTATAAAAAATTAAAAATACACAACAGCTGTGAGATCTAGGATTTCGTCGAAACTCATCTTTGCAAGCTG
>JAYJMJ010000002.1:7743812-7757321 GCA_036873875.1 Laminaria ephemera
AGCACTTTCTTCCCTCGTCGACTCGCGTCGAATTGTGCTTACCCACGCTATAAAGCGCTCTCGGCAGTTAGTGTCTCCAGAAATAAAAATCTCCATGTCGATATTCGAACCCCTGACTCCAACCTTAGTAGTATTCGCGGTTAACCACTTGACCACCGGGGCGACCGTGTAATCGCATGACTACCGTCACAGCAGTCAGTATCATGCTGATGCCCTTGCAGTGGGAGGTGTGCGGCGTCTGGGGACACACCGGCATATCCTCGGGTTTGCTGCTGATGCGCAGGCATGCATGTTTTTACTCGAACCCTAGCTTGTAACCGACATATATAGAGACCTGAAAACGTCGCCGACTATGATATAGCGCATATGCTATTACATTGTTTCTCTCTTTGTCGTTGGTCTGGGTCCATCTACCCAGCCGGGTGTTCAGCGCTGCTGGCCTCGGGCTCCTGTTGAGATCAGGGGTGTAGGTGTGGAGGTGTGTTGTGGTCGCTGATTCGCGCAGACATATTAGGTGACAGAGTCCGGGCTAAAGGAAGTAACGGTAGCAGTATCAATGGTATGTGGGTGTGTGTGCAGAGGGTAGAGCTGCAATGGGAGCAAGACAGCAGGAGGGAGACCTTCCTTGGTACAACCGATAGCAGTGTGGAGCAGCAGCACCGCAAGGCATTCTGCGCGTTGAAACATTCGCGCATGATTGCAGCTATGAACCAGCCATTTTTATGGAGGGTAATGGTCAAAAGGGGGTCTGCCCCCATCCTTTTTCAGCCAAACGGAGAGGTAGGGAAAACGGGCCCGCGGGAGGTGCCCGCGCGTGCCCCAACCTGCTTCAACTTCAGTGATGCGTTGGCAAGAAACCCGCGGCCCATGCCTCCCCTTCAGCCCCGGGGGAGCTAAAAGTTCCCTAACAACGCAGCACCACATTGCACTCCACCACACCACACCACACCTCAAACGTCCACCACATGGCGCGTTGTTGCACATTGTAAAAACGTTAGTTTGCAACGCTCCGTGTTCTGTGCTCCCACATCCACCTCGACCTTTCCACCCCCCCGCCTCCCTTTCCGCCCTTCCTCTCCCGTCTGCCCGCGCCTGCGGCCACGCTCCCCACACCCTACTCCCTCCTTGGTCCCAGCGCGGCCCACGTGGTGACGACGTCCGTTGTAGCAGGGCCCACGCTGCGCGTTGAGGCAGCGACGGAGGATGGAGGGTGGCGATGGTGCGGCGAGTTTCCCGCCAAGTGTGAGTGATCGCAGAGGCGGATGTGGTCTGTGGTGGTGGTGGTGGTGGTGGTGGTGTCGGTGGTGTTGCTGGTGCTGTTGGCGCTTGTGCTGCTGCTGCTACTGCTACTGATGCTGATGCTGCTGATGCTGCTGGTGTTGATTCTGCTGCTGCTGATGCTGCTGATGCTGCTGATACTGCTGCTGCTCCTGCAACAGCAGCAGCCGTGCGTGGCGTTACGTGGATAGGCCAATCGCGCCTGCTCCACGCGACGGTTTTTCGTGAGATAGGGCGGTCTACCAGAGTGCACGCCCATGCACGCCCACGCCGTCGTCTAGGCCCGGCCGTAGCTCGTGTTGCGCGCGCGTTATAGACGCCATCTGCGGGGGGCGGAGGGCGAAGGGGGGGGTGGATCTGGGAACTGTTGCTTGTTCGGGGTTTGGATTCATTGGGAGGCGGGCAAGTGACGCGGTACCAAGAAAATTCTGTACGTGGCAAGGTCTCTCGTCCTCCATCGAGGTCCCCCATCCCCGCTGGAACAAAACGCGGGCGACCGCGGAGTAATCTTGGCGTTTATCTGCGATTCCCTCCCCCAATTGTCGAAAATACCAGGAGACGATAAATTAGGCCTTTGACGGACGGCCATCTAGACGCAATATACTCGTGTTTATGTGGGATATCCTACAGATGTACTATTTTTAGTGTGGAATGTCCTAAAGGTGCGATTGCCGTCTCCTGACATCTTTGCTGATTTTGGCCCCCTCTCTCTCCCCCCACCCGCCCCCCCCCCCCGGCGCTTATCATCACGTCGCTCAATGGAAACGGTTTTTGTTAGATGTGGAAGGCATTACGCAAAAAGTATATATATGTAAAACCCTGCCGTTTATCAATGAAACCCTCCCCTGATTGTGGCCGCCTCTCTCCTCCCCCCCCCGCCGACGCTTATCATCCCGTTGCTCAATGGAAACGGGTTTCTACTCAGATGTGGAGGGCATTACGCAAAAAACGGGGAGCGCGAAGAAATTTCCTGTGTTCGTGAAGATGCTGCTGACGGCGCTGGGCCATGGGAGTGACAGCGTCTTCGTTGACCTTCTTACCTACGCCGACCTAGTGAGTGTTTCGCCGCTTTGAGGGGCAACGTGCCCCCTCCCTTTGTGCCAACCCGCCGGACAACGGACCCTTTCGCTGTCGTTATCCTTATCGCATTAACGACTTATGTATTCATGCATGCATACCGTGTATTCCGCGGCAGGAGGTACTCAAGGCGAGGAGGGCCGGCGGCGTTGGCGGCGACGGCGGACACCTCGCGCAACAACAGCGGCAGCAGCATCAGCAAACCGGGGGGTTCGGAGGCACCAACAGCGGAGGCGGCGCTAGCGGTGGCGGCGGCGGCGGTGGCGGTGGCGGTGGCGGTGGCGGCAACAACAAGCGGTATATGATACTGACGTACGCGGCGGAGTACGACCGGGTGCACTACCCGTTACCCTTGGCGTGCGTCGCTTCGCCCCAACGGGAAGAGCCCGACGGAACCGCCGACATCCTCAGGGAGGTGAAAAATACGAACCGGACACAGCACGACTCAACCCCGTACGTTCGGTTTCCGTGAGAGCACGCGATTGGTAGGGCTGTGGGTTGGCTGGCCAGAAGTTGCCGACTTTTTGTTAGTTGGCCAGGTATTACAGTTAGTTGCGTGCGGAGTTCTTCCCATGCGAAAAAAATCTCAGACGTATATGCAAGGTATATTTGTATTGGACGAAGGCGACAGCGACCACACTGTGGCGCTCCGGTACCACCAGGTCAGTGAGTTGGCTGGACTTGATGGGTACTTATTAGTTGGGTGGCGGAGTAAAAAGCCAGCTGGCTGACTTGGTGTTAATTTGTAAAGACCACACGTCGAGTCACAAACACGGCAGTCAGATGTAAAGACGCAGAACTCCGCAAATTACAGCACGAAACTAACTGTATTGTAATACCTAGCCTATCAATAACGTGCCGGCGACTTGTAGTCAGGCAACGCACAGCCCGAGCGGACGCCGAGCCGAACCTCGGGGCAATTGGTATGTAGCCACGGTGTTCCGATTTTGATGCCACACCCGAACCCCCCCCCTCCCGTTTCTATGTTGTTTCATGAACGCCGCAGGACAACGTGGAACTCCGACGGAAGGTAGATTTCCTCGCTGCAAGGTTAGCGGAGTCGGAAGCCTCGGCACGACGGAACGGACGGGGTGACGGCATGGACGTGGGGGAAGAGGGGGAAGACGGAGGCGGCAGCGGTGGTGGGGGAGGGGGAGGGACGGGGGGTCCCATGCTTACTAGGTTGCGGCGAGACTACGAGGAGTTGCAGGCGAGGAACTTTGGTGGCAGGCTAAACGATTTTCGTTTTTTGTTCTTGTTCGAGCCTTTTAACCCTCTTGCTGAGTTTTGTCGGCGCTTCTTTGCTAACGCTAGCTAGAGCCCTGCTGCAATTGTCGATTTCCGCGATGCCTCGTATTTCGTTTCTGCTCGGTGCAGTCTTTCGATTTCTGGCTTGCCCCGCGTTTCGATTCTGCTCAGTTTAGCTTGTGTTTGCCATTTCCACTCATGCATTGGCGCGTATTAGACCTGGGTTCCTTGCCGGTGTGGCGATTCGCACTCACTGATTACCATTTTCCACCCCGTATTGTATATGATCTAGGCCGAACTGGACGAGCTCCGAGAATCACACGAGCGCCTTCAGATCGACTCTGCGGCCGAGATTCGTAAGCTGATACGTGAAGCTCGGGAAGCGACGAAGATGGCTCATAGGGAGGCGTCGGCTGCCGGGGAGGCCGCGGATGAGGTGCCGTATCGAATGCGAAAAAGAAAGAGATACCAAGCGAAACGTAATGAAAACGTTCCGTTTCGACCAAAAACAAGCACGCTGCTCCGAATGGAAGCAGAAGACGGAGGCGAACATCGCCGTCAATGATGTCCTACGGCCATGCGTACTACCTAAAAAAGTTGCACCTGGTACGAAAGATTACGAAAGCAGAGCGCGTTATCAGTCCTAACACCTAGTAACTGTATGAGCAACGGGGGATGCCCCAAGGGGGGTGGCGAACAAAGGACTAAGCAACCGCGCGTGCACCTCCTTCGCGTTGCCGCCCGATTTTCGCTGCACAAACGGTGCCGCCCAAGACAACCTGATTAATTTAGTTTTGCTCATTATTTTGGTCTTGCAAGCAGGGGGCGTCGCTGCGGGGTCAATTGGAGGACAGCGCGCAACGGCTGCGCCGAGCGCAGGACGAGCACCGCAAGGAGGTCGACCAGCTGAAGAAAGACCTTGCCAGGGTAAGAAACCGCACCGTCAAAATGCGTGGATTTGGGCAATAACCCGCGCCGTCAATCAGGGTAGATTTGGGTACGGACCCGCGCTGTCAATTTGCGTAGATCTGGGTAAAAAACCGCATCGTCAATTAGTGTAGATTAGATTTGTACCGGGCGGGGATAAGGGCTCACCCCTACATCGTGTCGAGTCGGGTTCGCTTCGAATTATTGGAGGCTTGGCCGCCTTCGCTGTGCGCTACAGTACGTATCGTTGCTTGGTCGCCCGGACCTTATTTTCGGGGGAAATCTGCTTCTCCGTCGGAAGTTTTTTTATTTTGTTGCCTCGCGACAGTTCCACGCACAATTTTGGACGACCGATGATTTTTTTTCCTGTGCGTCCGCACGCGCGCTTATGACATGCTCACGCTCACTGTCTCGACCGTCCCCTCGATTGGCACCTCCAACTTCAACGTGGTATCTTCAACATGGCCCCAGGAAAGAGTAACAAGCAGGGCCGCGCGCGCAAAAGTCCGAGAACTTTCTGCGCGTGGGGCCGGCGCGCCGGGCGTCAAGGCGTACGGTAACCCGCAGTGGAGCGGTGGCGCAAGGTCAACGTCGGCGAGTCGACGCGGTGGAATAGTTTCCTCCTCGTCGGCTGTTCGATCGCGCCGCTCTCCGAGCGCGGGTTCGAGGGTGCGAAGCGGCGGGATGGTAACCGGTTCGAGCACGAGTCGAAGGTGAGGGGTGGCGTGGGTGTGCTGCATGGTGCGTTTGTTTTTCGGAGGGGGTGAAGTCGTGTCCTGTCCTCGGGGAGTGTGGGTTTTTGTGGCGGCGCTGTTGTCTGAAGACGCTCGCCCAGATGCACAGGACAGGATTACTCGTAATTTTTTGTAGCTAAGTACCCGTCGTGTCCGTGTTTCTCTCCTGGGTGCGAGTTCAGCCTCAACCATGCTCGCTCTATCCGGTATGTATCCCCTAACCAAACACGCCTCCTATATATTAAGTTTCAATGCCGCTCTACAAACCCCAGATTTCCTACTTTCAATCTTCCACGTTTTTGTTGCGCGGAATCGCCTCCGCTCTCTCTTACTAGTGCGGAACTTCTGAGGCTGTCGGTGTCTGCGAGCGCAAAGATATTAGGAAGCGGGGCAGCCAAACGCAGTGTGCAACGGTTTGATCGGACCTACAGTTAGCAGTGTCAATGAGGGCTTATTCCGCCCCATTGACGCGAAAAATGAATACCGGTAACGACTGTTGTATGCCCTCATTGACACCCCTAACATTTTGCAGCTTTCCGTACCGCTATTAATAGAACCTCGCGGGGAAGAATTAACCCTTTTTCATACTATGAAAATGACCCCTCACTAATTTCAAGTAGTTCGTACCCAAAACGTGGGTGCAAAATGATCCCACACTAATTTTGAGCAGTTTCTCGCCCAAACGTAGGTGAAGCTCTATAGAGTGTAACAATAGATGCGCTCCTCCCTCTCCCCCCACCGCCCCCTTCCTATAGCCGCCAGCAGCACAGCAGCGGCGGCGGTATCACTAGAGGCCAAAGCCCATCCGCGAACGGTAGCTCTAGGTGGGGACTCGGTCTGGGGCAACGATTCGTCGCCGGGGGCATCGGCGGCGGTGGTGATGGCCGCGGCGTAGGACGAGGGCGGCAAGTGCGTCGCGCGGACTCCCCCAGACTCGCCTCCGGCGGCCGCAACTCCTCCTCGCGGACCCGACCCGGCACGGGGTCGAGGGGGGTTTCCTCGCGGGATTCTAGTCCTGCGTCAAGCAGGTGCGGTGTTGCGTTGTCCGCGGGTGTCAGGTGGCTACCGTGTGTATGTACGGTCGCATGACAGTAATAGTTGATTGTGAAATCCTTATTTTTTTTCAACTGCACCCGCGTTGTATGATATGTAGTTGATCTTGCAATCCTTGTTTTTTAGAACGCCACCCACGATTTTGGGGAAATATTACTGGTACTTTATATTACAGTAGGATCAGTTCTGCAGTATTATGGTAAGAGGGTTTCCTCGCGAGGTTCTAGCCCTGCGGCAAGCAGGTGCGGTGTCATAGCGCGGTGCTGTCTCCCACTGTGGACCGAGCGGCCAAGAAACCTAAACAGATTGGAAAAGCAATAAAGGTAAAGCAACAAACTGTCGTCGCGAGGTTATCGTCCGGCGTCAAGCAAGTGCGGTGTTGCGTCCACGCGTGTCAGGTGACTTGCCGCGTATATTGACGGTCGCATGGTAGTTTGATCTTGCAAATCCTTATTTTTTTTTAAACTCCGCGCACGGTTTTGAGGGAAAATACGAGGGTTTCCTCGCGAGGTTCTAATCGCGCATCCCGCACGCAACTAGCTATAATACCTAACCAACTGGAACCTAGTCAGCGACTTGTAGGTAGACAACGCACAGCCCTAGTGGTATATCTATCGACGTGGACGGAAACACACTCATAGCTAGACCACGTCCTTATCACCCCCCTTTTCATTGTCAGCCCCCCTCCCCCCCTTTTCAATATCATCGCCCTTACCCCCTTGCCCTCTCCAATGTGATTTCTCGTTTCTCCGAAAGGGGGAGGTCGAGGTCGACCAGCAGTAGAAGAGGGCACAGAACAGGCGGGGCCCCGGTTTTCGACCCGACGGCGTACCAGAGAGAAAGGGAACAAAGACTGAGCAGGTGAACGCTTCGTTTTTGTTGGTTTTTGTTGTTCCTCGTTTTAGTCTCCGTTTTTGTTTCGCTTTCGGTCGATAGCCCACTTTGTTCCAATGGAACGTTTGCTGGGCTCGTCAAAGCAAACCACATGCGCAAACAAGTCAATCATCGCGTCTATCAACCCTGTTTGGGGCTCCATGTCTAGCGACCAAAAAAACGACGAGTGCGATATTATCAAGAGCTCAGGAAGAGCGTGCCGGCCGTGCCGCTATTGCTGACGGGTCACATTCGAGGTTGAAATTCCGCTGATACACAAGTACTGCTTGTGCCAGCCCCGCCCCGCCGGGGACACATAGTCTTCGATCACAGTGGAGTGGCAGCGTGAGCCCGCGCCGCCCCCGCTCGGGCGCTCGACTCAACACGGTACAGCCACCACGTGCACCGGCAGCCGACGCCGCTTCTGCCTCCTTTAAAGTCGCCTTGCCATTCCAATTGACAGTGGTTTCCAAACATGGATGTACTGCTGTACACCAGTACATGGTTTATGACGCGTAAGCTTGAATGCCGCGGTATGCATGCTCTAGTATGACTCTTGTCCTTGAACACGTCACATGCGTGTGCTATGACGAGAAACAGGCTACTGGGCCGTGTACAAATCGATTTAGGGCGGTATGCATGGTCGATGAAGAAAAAAAAAACTTTTTGACTGCCGCTGTGGACACGATCTGCGCAAACGCTTTCCATTATGAGTGCAGCGGTAAGATGATGCTACCGATTTAGCGATTCCTTGACCGGCCTGAGTCACACTGAAAAGCAGTGAGGATACATTTACAAATCGCGTCTCTCATGAGGTTGTATTCTCGCTATGTCATACCGGTACCAGGTACAAGGCTGCGTCCCAGTGACGGTTGCAATATTGCTATTGCTATTAATCCCGTGTCGTATTTGCGGGGGGTTATACCACTATTGCTGCTGGCTGGCACCACAGTGTCATGGTTGCGTTCGTCACGCCGCCATTGCTGACAACGCGGTGGTATAGTTGCGGATGCTAAACTGCTATTGCTGGCTGACACCGCTGGGTCGTAGTTGTGGTGCTTACACTATGCTACACCGCTACCGCTGGCAGAACCGTTATGGCTAAGTTCCGGTGGCCACACCGCGGTTGTTGCCTAACACCGCTTCGTCGTACTTGCCGTTGCCATACCGCTATTGCTAACTGCGGTTGGTAAACCATTGGCGCTTGGAGACATCGCTGCACCATAGTTGCAGGTGCTACACCTCGTTTGTTGATACCGCTGGATGATAGGTGCGGTTACTACAGTACTATCGTTGGTGCACACGAAGGTGTCATAGTTGCCTTGGCATTACCCTTATTGCCGGTACGGCTATCACTGACACCGCTGCTGGGGCTACACCGCTGGGGCGGTACGGACACAGCGTCACGGCAGCAGTTGCCACACGTCTATGGTTGATATTGCCGTGTCATGCGGGCACCGTTCATGCTATTACCGCTCGTTGGTAGCGGCTATGGCGGACACAGCTGTATCCGCACGACGATAGCTACGTCACTTTTGATACGTTAGATACAATACGGTGACTTACAGTGGGGCCTCGCAGCCAAAAATAAGATACCGCGGTGGGCAGCTCTGGTACTTCGAAGCGGCCCTTGCTAAAACCACCGCTCAGGCGTAGCGGTGATCGCTACACCGCGTTTACTGACACACATGATGGTGGGTACCCCTCCGCACAACCACACGGTGTCGGCGCTCTAACAATGAGCGGCAGCCACCTGCATGCTCGTCGCATGCTACTGCATTCAAAACCCCTCCCACCCCTTATGGCAGTCATACACACGACAGCTCGCGGCATATTTCCTGTTTAGTTACATTCCATTTCGTTGTTATGTAGGTAGGAGTGGCCCGGAGTCGCGTTGTTGATGCCCTGTGCTACCGTTATGTTTTCTCGATGGCTTGCTTGGACACAGCATCGCTTCGACGTGTGTTTATCTCACGTCGCTATAGTGTAGAGGGAGTTATTCAATCGTAGCCCCTGAAGCCAAATGTAAGATGCTGTGTATTTACATCCAGGTATGTATTGTAGACACGCGGTAGGTGAACTCGCATGCATGAGTCCGGCGCCTAGACCATCGCCCAGCGCACGTGCAGCGGACACGACCGCGGTGCCAGGGTGGAACGCCCCCCACTCTGTGCGTCTCGCCAGTTTGAGCAGACGTAACTCGGAACCCGATACAAGGGCCGTTACGGAGATTGCCACGGTAGACACCATTGGGAAACGACGGGGAATGGCGAGTAAGAGTCCGTGTGAGGCTCATGCGAACACACCTAAGCGTTTGGAAGAGGGTAGCCCTGCAGAGCAATCGACTCCGCGGCAAGATGGAATCGTGCTTGTGTGTCGGGGTCAATGTACACGAAATCCTGATGGACACCCATCGGCAACTTTCGGTATCATGCCCGCATCACGAACCATTATTCCAGGCAAGGGCATTCACTATGCGTACCTTGCCATCCGACGTCGGCGCCGTTGACGTGTAAAGGCAAGACCTCACCGCGCGTGTGGGGCGTCGTGACAAAGGACAGACGTTCGGGGCCAGGCGGACTCCGCACGGTCGCGACTGATCCTGTAGCCGGCGAGTAAGGCCACGGAACCGTACCGGGTGGGTCTTGGCCGCGGGCCATCGGTTCCCCGTAGCGGAAGATACACGTTCACGGGCAAACATTTACTGCCTTCCGTTTGACGGCTGTGTTACAGATTCATCTGCGCGCCGCGGGACGGTTTGACGATGTCACGATGCACTCCTCTGAAGTAGGAGATCCCCTTAGCAGTTCTCTAGCGTGAACAGCGGTACGCGAGATCATGAAGATCGGGAGTTTGAACACGGAACAGGTGGCACGGTACTATACGGGGCGACCACTAGTGGTGCTTCGGCCGCGACATCTAAGCGAAAGCACCGCGGTGCCCCTAAGTGGAAGCGGGAAAACGACTACGCGGCAACCATTGACTTATCCCCCCCCCGACCTTTCTGGAAGCTGTTGACGCATGCCCTCCGCGGTATGCGGGAGACACAGTAAGTTCGGACTCTGACAAGGAGAGGATGTCTGACCGACTCCGAGTGGTCAACAATAATACAGAAGAACAAGGAAGTATGACCCCAGTCCAGGAGTCAGCAGAGGGGTATCGCGATGGCAGCCAAAGTAGTTTCAGCGGGTTCTTTTCGGGGAGTTATTTTCAAACAGCCGCCTGCACGCCGTGGTATGCTAGAAGTAAAGGAAGTTTGGGTGAGACGACCGACCCCAATCCAGTGACAAATGGAGAGAACAAGAAAACAGTGAAGTGTGGGTAGGACCACCGGCTGGGGCAGGAGGCCTCATCTGATCCGATACTTACTTTAAATGAGCCGTGTAGGCGCACAAGAGTATACCAGTAAAATCGGGAGCCACGGAATTGCAGCCATCGGAGGTACCGTGGTTCCATGAGTAGGGTCCAAAAATGACTTGTAGAATGAGTAGCAACCCCGGTCATTGTGCTTTTCAAACCAACCCAAAGCCAGAGAACAAAGGTTGTGGGAGAAATACTGACCATCCCACCCACCCAGGAGTATACAGTACCGGTAGTTTCTTCGTTTACAATCATTTGGGATAGGTGCCGCGCTGAGAGCGCACTCAGCGCGGAGCTTATCCCGGGCGAGGCCCTCCGGCCGGGGCAGGAGGCCTCATCTTATCCATTTTTTTCTTTAAATGATCGGTGTAAGCGCACAAGAATACAACAGTAACCCAGGGTGAGAGTCTCTGGTCGGTCGCAGCAGAGAGGCCTCATTGATCCCAACCTATACACGACGTACCTACGAATTAAGCTACGAATCAGCGTTACAACAGTAACGGGCGGACTTTTTTTTTTGTACCATCGCCGCGCGTTCAGGATGGAGGAAGATCGGCGGCGGCGAGAGCGGCAGGAAATCGGGTCCTCCCCCGCTCGAAACTCTGGTAGGGACTCTTGGATGAGATCTTCCGGAACACGAGGTATAGTACCGGATCGTTCACCGACTACCACTTCGCCGACACCACTTGGCGTTGTTTGGGTGTGGCAGAAGCGCCGGCAAGCATTTCGTCGACGCCTCTTAGCGTTGTTTGGCTGTTGCAGAAGCGGCGAAGTGCGATTGAAAGCACCCTGCGCTACCGTTGCGCGTACTCGCGCTCATTGCGTGCTTTGACTGCTTTGCGTTTTGAGCTGACTTTGCGTTTGTTTTAGTTGAAGCGAGACAGGCTCAGGGCTGCAGCCGCCGCGGGTATGGCCCCTTTCGCTCGTTGGCCTGATTGTACGCGCGTGGAAAGAGTCTAATTTGATCCTCTTGCGGACCCGCGATTGATTGGTTTGCGCTTTTTTCTTCTCCGCAGGTGTCACGCGAGGACGCTCTTCAGTGCGCGGTGGGGGCTCCGGCTACGGGTCCGCGGGGTCGATGGGTTCTCGGACTTCGCGTGGGTCTTCGACAAGGTACACGAGAGGACGCATGCTACCGTAGTACGGGAGAGGTGCGCCCTTTTTTTTTCTGAGGCTCTTCACTTGAGGAGCTCTATACTTCTCCCAAAAATCTGATTTTGGGGGGAAAAATAAAAGTGGTACCCGATGAGCAATTCCATGGCCTATAGGTATACATCGAAAATTATGGCAAAAAAAAAAGGAAGGAAACTCCGACGAGTTTGGGTTAAGGAGCCCCGTCGTTCAGAAACCGTTTCAGCCGAAAAGTGCTACCTCTATCGTATAGCGCGTGTCGACCTGACCCAAAAAATGATTTTGCGAGTATGCGAAAGTGCTCTCCGATGAACAATCCCATGGCCTAGGTGTATACCAGGTAGTAGCCAATAACGTTGTAAAAAAGCCAACGATGTTGGGAATTTGGCGAAAACGTGCTACCCACGCATCAGTGCGCTTGTTTTAGTGCTTGACGCTTGCTACGGTAGACGTGCAGCCTTTTTTTTCTGGGGATCCTCGCTTGAGGAGCTCTACACCGACGGTGATGAGCATTGAAAGTGCAGACGAGTGTGCACGCTTGGCGCTTGACGCGCGCCACGGGAGGGGTGCACATACAGTTTTTGTGAGGCTCCCCATTTGAGGAGCTCTTTATGACTGGCTCTCGAGATAAAATGAAAATGCAACCAGGTGAACAAAACCCCCATGGCCTATGATACGTAGGTACGTAACGAAAAATATTGTAAAAATCAAATTAGGGTGTTTTTGCGATTTTTCAAATTCTGTTGGGTTTGAAAAAATGTAAAAAATTGTATTGAAACCGACGAATTTCATAGCCCAAGGCCAACCAATCCACGAAAGAGATCAGGTTAGAAATAAAAAAAATGGTAGGGAAAAATAAAAAAATAAATAACCTAGCTTTTCGCTGATTTTTTGTGGGTTGGGTTGGCCTTGGATTGTGATTTCGACGGTTTCAATGCTATTACTATATGTTTCCTGCCCAACTCCTCTCCAACCAAAGTTGGTACCTCGCAAACACGCTATTGTAGAAACACAATTGAAGTCCAACGATATTGGGTAGGTCCTCAATTGAGGAGCGCCCAACCAGTCAGAAACATGTTGGCCAAAAGGGCTGCCCGTATCGTAGCGCGCGTCGCTTGGTCTGCCCGTTTTGCCTCCGGCCTCTCAGCTGGAACGTCCTGTGCAGTTACTGCGGCGCGGGCGGGAGAGTGGTCTTTCCGCACGCTGGTCACCGTACGTTTGCTCGTCGAGCGGCGCTGTCCTTCGGAGGGGGGGGGGCGGGGGGCGGTCGCAGCTTGCTTTCAACGTAGCGGCCAGTGACACAACCAGGTGTTGGCTGTTGCACACGATTACATTGACGATTCGGTCTCGGTCCTGCTGCTACTAACATAGCAATACCTGGTTTTGTGGCATGGATTCTGAATTAGCCCTGAGCTAGACGCCCAGGGTATCGCCCGTTTTCTCTCGTCTTCATGTTTTGGCGGCAACCGAGATGGTGGTCGAGTTAAATTATATTGTGAGCGGTGGAGAACCTTAACTCCCCGCAAGGGGGAGGATATCATGTACCTGGTAGTATGTATATGGTAAGGCGCCCACGAGGCAGTTACATAGTACCACGGTATACCCGTTGCTGTCTCTGGAAGTGGCCACACCAGAATTTGTTTTTATCCATTCGAAGCTGCCATCCATACATGCAAGAAAGTACGCACAAGATGCCGAAGTCCACCTCACAAGTGATTCTTGTAGGATGCAGCTCACCCTTCATGCGACTTGCCGAACACCTCACGGCGCTTCGCGCTTGGTGCCCGCGATGTCTGCCTGGTCGGTGAAAACCCGACGTGCTCCGTCC
>JAYJMJ010000002.1:7813090-7823964 GCA_036873875.1 Laminaria ephemera
CCTGATTACTATGGTCCTCCGTAACATGCCTCCCTACACCTAGCGCCCCCCCCCCCACCCCCCCACCCCCCGCATCAATGATTTGTCGTTTTCGAGCCAAGGTTGACGTGGCGAAGGCTTACTCAGCGCAGCTGAAGGCGGAGTCGGGCGACATGAGGAGCGTCGTGTCGGCGATTCAAGACTCTGTGCTAGCCGCTGGAATGGGGATACAAATTCTCGACGGCGATGGGGAACCGCTGAGAGGCAGGAAGGTATTTTCAACTATCTATTTTCCACGTTTTTACGGGACACGATATATTTTTGTATAATACAGTGGTGGTCTCCCTATATGGTGCCGGTATGTGCCAGCCAACAATACCGGCAGTATACCGGACACCGGCACTATTGGGTAGAGTACCGACGCTTGGTACTAGTATAAGCAGGTTCCAGTCGTGTCAAGCGATTTAACCGGCACTGTACCGGCAATAGGCACTGTTCAACCGGCACTATAGGGGGACCCTCAGTGTAGTGTGGGGTCGAAATTAGTACCATGGTAAATATATTTCCGCCTTCGAGGGAGACTGTATGGAGGGAGACTAAAGGCGTTACCGCGCGGTTACTGTAAAGCATCGCTTGCTTTTGTCAAAAGAGGTAGAAGTTATTATCATATCGATAGCGCGAAGCGGTGTAAGACGGTAGTGTTAGGTTTATTTACTCGAAAGTCGCCGCCGTCTGCTAGCTTTAAGGGTCGCATTCATCGCGTCTTTTGTGTTGTTGTTACATCGAAACGTTGCTGCCAGATTAAGCGGGAACAAATCTGAACGGGAGTAAACGAAACTAACAGAGGCACAAGTATTGCAATCCTGGGTGAAATAATAAGCCCCAAGATGATCCATATTACATACCTGGATACACAACAGAAAGTTACGCTTCTGGGCGCCGGGGCGAGAATGAAGAAGGCAACTCATCGCACTTTCGTCAAGAGTTGTTGTCCTTTCGCTTTGTTTCCCAGACGAGAAAGCCGCCTAACGTCAAGATCGCAACAGGTACTACCACTTCGAGACCTAACAACAAAACATTTTTTCCCCCGACAGTGAACAGCTTTTCTGTTTATAAACATCGCCATAATAAAATATTTCCATCGCGCAAACGTAAGAGTACGTCCCCGAACCCCTTGACCTTGGCCGCAGGCGGTGTTCGGTATGATCAGAGCGTTAAGGGATGTCTGCATCAGCCGGCAGGACCAAATCGCAAGGTAGGTGGGGTTAAAACAAATGTTTCTGTTTTTTTTATCATCGCTTTTTACTTTCCATCTTAACGTAGGACTTTTTTTTCCCCCTCAGCGGCCTACTGGGCAAGCCGTGGTCATAGCTGTCGTCCCTTTTCTCCCCCCCAGTACTGGGCCGGGTTTGGGTTTTAACGGTTGGCGCAGTACGTAACACTACCCCCGCGGATGGCGACGTTTATGTTCGCCGGGTTTGTCACAACGCGGAAACTGAGCCCAAACCAATGTCAAGCCGTGTGTTCGCCCGGCCTCTCGCGATCAGCGTCTTGGTGACCACGCGGCCACGTACATGCCGGGGACGGTAAGGCACCAGAAAAACTCGTTTTTTCAAGACAGACTGTTTTTTCTCGTATCGTAGGCGGCGTGGGCAGAGAGGAGCTCCCTCGGACTCGAACAGCACCAAAAACTCTGCCTCTTAAACCCCAGAGCGTGCTGTTCAGGTGTGAAGAGAACACGGAATTCAGCTCGGGTCACGTGCCGAGGCGATCGATGGTGCTAGGCCCCGTCGCCGGTGTGTGCCTCCCTTTTGAAACCTCTTAGCACCTTGTAAAACGCTGTAGGGCCCATGACTTTGTAGGACGCTGTAGGACCCATGAAATGGGCCCAACATGTATGTGGGATTTCTTCGTTCTAGAGGAATGCCCTTATAGTAGTCTTTGAATGCCCCGTTTGCCACGCCAAAACTTTTAAACAGTGAAACTATTCTGCTGTAAGTGGGTTTCTTTGAGGTTTCTGAGTGGGTTATAACAGGATTAAGCACTATACTAGAAAAGAGTTTGGCCATTTGGGCGTTATGGGGAGTTGCTCAAGCGATGAGAGTCTCTCGGGCGGTACATAGTGAACGGCACCGCCCAGGAAGAATACATATCGCGTGACCACACCGCGATCTTTTACCTCCGACGCATCAAACGACCCGCTGGGACCCCCCACCTCTCTAAACTTGTTTAGGCTCGACCAATTCCTGGAAGAAGCGAAAACCGAGCTCGAGCAGGCCGAGGTAACGATCAAGCACATGGCGAAGGCTGCCAACACAAAACGCTCGCGAAAAAAAGGAGGAGGAGGAGGGGGAGGAGGAGGAGGCGCCGCCGCCAAAACAAACAAGAGCAGCGACAGCAGCAGCGTTCGCAACGGCGGCGATGGCAGCAGCGCCACCACCAGCACCAGCGCTAGCGTTAAGGGTCCCTCTAAGCAAACCGCAAGCGCCCTCGCCGCCACCGCTGCCGTATCTCTGTCTTCTTCGGCCGGCGCTACGAGGGCCTTGAAATCTCACGGAACCGCCACCCCCGCCAGCAGTCCTAATAGCAGCCTGACTCCGCCCATAACTATCCCTGTTGAGTCCGGTACCGGCAAGAAGACCAGTGCAAACTCAAGCGCAGTTGAGGCTGGTGGGCGGGAGTCCAAGACGTCGCAGGGTGGTGCCGCCGTGAGCGCGGTGGCTGGTACGGAGCGGGGTCATGTCGTTGTTTCTGCGCTGACATCCATCGACAGCGAAGCAAACAATGGTGGTAGCATCGCCGCCGCTAGCGATGGGGGCTCGGTGGCAAACGACGGCACTGTGTTCCCCCCCGATGGCGGCTTCAAAGGCGGCAATAGCGAGCAGGGTAAGAAACCGATGGGGGTGGGGGGGGGTAGCGCTGGCAAAGAAGGTACGCCTGCCTCGGTAAAGCGCACTGGAGTTAACGGAAGGGGCCAGCATACTCCGTCTCAGTCTCAACTACCAAGCGCTACATCCCCCACGGCAAGCGCCGGGTTTCGAACCGATCCTTCTAGCCCCTCCGTTGGCGGCGGCAAACCAGGGGTTGGTGATGGGGTGGGAAGGACTAGCGCGGAGCAACTCGTGGAAAGATCACCCCCGGAGTCTGCAGCACCCACAGCGGCGGCGGCAGCGACAGTAAACCCGCGGGCAGCTGTTAAAGAAGGCGAGGACCAAAAAATAGAAAAACATTCCGGAGGTTTCGTGGTGGATAAGGAGGGGACGACCGCAGATGGGGGCGCAAACAAGAGCGGGGGAGATGATGCGAGGCGCGGCGGTGGCGCTGACGGTGGTTCGCTGATAGTCGCGTCGGAGGAGAGGGATGATGCGTCGGACCACCTGCTTTCCGAGGTGTGTAGACGCACTAAAGGGGATATATAGCATTTCTTTGGCCAAACCATTTCTGACCGACCAGGCTTTTCAAGTGAGGAACTACCCAATTAACGTTGGCAATCACAGTTTGTGTTTTTACAAAAAAACTCCTTCGTTACGATTACCCAGGCCATGAGCTTGTTTCTTGCTCATCGGATGAAGCGTGCAAGTGTTCTCAAAGCATGTGTTTGGGTGAAAGGTACAGAGTTCCCCACGCGAAGAAAGAGCCTCAGAAAAAAAGTAGTGCTACCCTCCGGTGGCCTGCATCTGGAACGAATAGACCGTTTGGAGCAAGGCTCCGTCACGTCTCCTTGTTGCCGCTGACCGTGGGGGATATGCCGGCGTTTTCGTGAGTCTTGAGCATGTGTGCATAAGCTTGCCGATACTACAAATAATCGATTCGATCTCACAGCTGAAGTGTATTTTTTCATTTTTTCTAAAAATAATCGTTTGCGTTTTTCATGTACGCGTATGGTCGAGAATAGCGGCATAATGCTTGAACTTTGAAGAGTGTTTTTTTCAATCGGTGTCGTGTGGGGATATCCTAGTGCGCACATGGACAAACCGGGGGGGCGGGGGGGCAGGAGGACGGGGGGGAGATATCGAATGCACGCATGCCACTGGCGCCGGGTAAGAAGGGAAATAAGAGCGCAGTAGATGATCAATCACCGGTGGCGGCATTCTGCTATATATCGTAGCTTTCAGTATGTATTGTCGATTATTGTTGGCACCACATGTCGCCGCTGCAATATGTTGCTCGTCTATATACTTATCAACCTGCGCCTCAAATTCCAGCACAATTTAAGGATTTTTTCTGGGTGGAGCGTCACCGTGCACCCTTCTTTCTTTGTTGTTGTTGTTGTTGTTGTTGTTGTTGTATCCGACGAGGGAAGTCTTAACTCAAATTACTCGAGACAACGTCAAACCATGCGCTGTAAAAAATATCCTTGCTTTTCATTCTCCCCAGGCTAAATCGTGCAACGGCGACTGGACTCGTGCTTCGACAGAGGTAGCACTTTTTTTGAGGCATTTTTTTTTGTTTCTGAATGACGGGGCTCCTTAACCCCAAAATCGTCGGAATTTCCTTCTTTTTTTTTTGCAATAATTTTCATTGTATAATACCTATTTACGGAGGACCATAGCAACCAGAACCCACGATATACACAAAAATCTATACATTCCACTTTTTTTTACTAAAAACATATTTGGTCCTGATTACTATGGCCCCCCGTAAATAGGTATCATCTGAGTGTCCATCGGGTAGTACTTTTAGTTTTCTTCAAATGAGGTTTTGGGCAGGAGGATAGAAAGAGCTCCTCAGGTGAGGAGACTCAGTAAAAAAAGGGTGCATGCATCTCTACCATACCATACCATGTGTTTTTTTGTGACGGCGCTCCTTAAACCCCAAATCGTCGGAATTTCACTTTTTTGTTCTGGGAAATTTGTTTCGTTTGTGTACTTGAGGCCATGGCCTTGTTTTGTTCATCGCGGAGCACTTTTCATTTTTTCCAAAACCAAGTTTTTGGGTGAGGTATAATAGAGCTCCTCAGGTGAGGAGCCTCGGAAAAAAAAGGGTGCATGCACCTCTATCGTAGCGTGCGTCTAACCGAGACATTAGCCTAGGGTTGCCTTCATGAGAAAGGCCAAACCTTGCGCAATACACCCTTTGCCTTTTTCGTTCTCCCCATGCTAGGCCGTGCTGCCAAAACCCGCGCGCGCAAACGCACCCTTGCTTTTCAAATTACCCCAAGCTAAATCTTGCTGCCAAAACCGGGCGCAATACACACACCCTTGTTTTTTTTGTTTTTTTTCTCCCCAGGCTAAGTCGTGCGACGGCGACTCCGTCACCGAGACGTTGTTCGATGGTGCGGTCGCGAGGACGTTGGATAAGGTAGCCCGTAGCACGGCCGACGTCATGTCAGGACTGGAGGACACGTTGAAGCACATACTTGGTTCTTCCTCCGGCATCGACGCCACAGTGCAGGAGAAACTTGCGGCGGCGCTTCGGAACGAGGCAAGGATTTGGGGGTCGGGGGGTTTGGAGATTGATGATAAATGACAAAAGCGGGAACAGCAAGAGAAAGGACCGCCCACGGTCGGCACGCCTAGCCGCCTCGAATATTGTGTCCGCACACCCTTGAAGGCAAACAGTGTGGAGCCGAAAGCGGCCGGCATATCAGTAGTTTTTTTTTTTCTGTTTTTTATGACAATTTTTCCATCTATGGCTTGTCTTCGCACGCCCATACCGGCAAAGAGTGTGGAGCAGAAAGGGATGGGCATATTATTACATTTTTTTTTCTCATTTTTTGATGATTCGCCTGTCCGCGCCACTCCCTCTTCTCTCTCGCCTCAGATGGAGCGGCTGAGGGACACGATCAAAAGAGACATGGAAGAGGTGGCGACGGAGGCGGCGGCTGTTTCGACGGAAAGATCCATAATCGCGTCGGAGCTGGCGGAGAGGGCCGAACGAATATCTCAGCTCGGATCGAGCATCCACGATCTGCAGGTATGTAGGCGCAAAGGCTTCACTGTCGCTAGGCTTATACTTCGTATCCATTTTGCTCTTTTTTTTCATACTTTTATGGGTTTTTTTTGTTGGATGAGGAGCATTAAGAAAATATTATACCGTGCTTTTCCATTAAAATCATTTCGTTATGCTCGAAAAAAAACCCATTATACTGCAGTTAGGGTCTTAAAAACACCCAATTATGCCAAAAGACGTAACATTATATTAATAGCATACTGGATATAAGCCTAACTGCCGCAGTTTTGGTGGACAGGGTAGGGGGGTGTATGCCACGTACGCGTGTATGACCAGGAGGAAGTACGAGGCACGGGCGACACACCCGAGAGAAAGGTGTCACTCTGTAGTAGATGATTTCGAAACGGGCGCACGAACCTCCAGGTGTTGATGGTTGTGTAATGAAGGGTTAATCGGTTATTCCATGGGAATACGACTACCAGGTAAGGTTTTTGCACATGCTTGGGGCCGTTTCTAAAGACACATATTTGGCATTTTATTTTTTGCCAAATTGGCAAATTTATGGAAATTTGGACTTGCCAGATCTTTCGCCAAATACTTTCTTGGACGTTTCCCTAGTCCTTCGTTGACAAGTTTAAGAGTTTGTTTTACTTGCTATTTTATTGTTTTTATTTGCTATTTCGAGACCTAGAAAACTACTTGCCAGATTGGCTTTGTTTTTTGCCCATTTGCAACGTGTCGTTTGAAACGGTCCTTAGCCTTTTCGTGGTGGCGCGCTATTTTCGCGCGTGCTACATAAATCGCATCTTCTAATATCCTCCGAGCGTGTCTCGTGTCGCTCGTCCTACCCTCTGCGCTTCTATTGCTGTTATGTTCTTCACCACTGTTACTTGGAAGGGCTGAATTACGAACCCTATTCGCTCATGATTTATCTCGTTTGTTCATTACATCGTCAACTTCGCCGCTCGTCTACAAAACAAATAGTTTCAACTTGTACCAAGCCGTGCGGAAATCTAACCAGCACACCCTCCTCCCGCCGCCGTGCACCTTCTTTTTCACAGCCGCAAAACAAGAAAAGAAAAAGACGGCCTAGAAAAAAATCTAACCGGCAAACCCTGTGCTCCTCTCGCCGTACACCTCCTTTTTCATTCCTGCAAAAAAATAAAAATAAAATAAAAACAAGGGGGGGCTTGTCAACGTCGACCGAAATCACCACGCCGAGTCAAATCAGCGCGAGGGTCAACAAATAGCCGGACGAGGCGGCGGTGGCTACTCCGAGGGGACGCAAGAAAGAAGCGATGGTGGTCCCACTCGCGCCCCAACCACCGCGGCCCAGCATATCCCGACCGGCAACAATAACAGATCCAGAGATGGAGTCAGCGGTAACGCTGATGGTGCCCCGCGTTCGCAGTCCGCGCCTGGCCGGGATGAGGGCAGCAGCCAACGGCTTACGCGGGAAGAGGAGAGACGGAGGCGGGAGGACGAAGGGGGCTCTCGGCGACATGAAGGTGTCGTTGCTCAAGGGGCATTTGGGAACAGTTATCACGAAGAAAATCGAGGCGATAACAACGGCAGAAACGGGCAATCCCGACCGCACAGTGAAGGCGGTAACGGTAACGGATTTCGTAGGGAAGACAGAGGTGGTGCGATGTCGGGATCGGGAAAAAGAGCCCCCCCCCCAGGAGAAACAGGCGGGTCATCGAATGCTGGTAACGCTGCACAAAGAGGTGCAGGCGCCGGTTCAAGTTTCTCTCAACAGCAGCAGCAGACAAGGATAGGGGAGTCTCCTCGCGTCGGAGGAAGTTCGCCCAACAGACAACGCCCGGTGAACCAACCACAGCAGCACTATCAGAGAAGTCCGGAACTTCGCGGTGGGGACACAAGCAGGACGATCTCTTCTCCGCCAAGAGGAGGTGGAGGAGGAGGAGGAGGAGGAGGAGGGAAGGGAGGGGTGGCCAATACTTCCTCCGGGTCACGAACGGCTCCAACCCCGCAGAGCCTTCCTACTGACACATCATACTCTCGAGATGGAACCAGCACCTTTCCTGGCCGTGATAGCAATAGCCGGGGGGGGGTATCCAACCGGGATCGGAGTCCCTTACGGACACCTGACGGCGACCGTGATAAGTCGGGTATTAATGGGAGTCCTAGTCGGGCACTGGACCAGCAGGCTGTTGTTCGACAGGGACAACATGGACCAGACCGAGGGAAAATTGGCACCGAGGCACCGGTAACCTCGATCGCTGCCACGGAAGGTAATAGACGGGGCGACGATGAAGGCAGCGGGTTCAGAGCGCAGGGATACGAATCAGCAAGGCTTACCACCCGTCCACACCGAGATGACGTTGGGTTTTCCAGTAACAGTAACAACAATGCCGCCACTGTGGCGGGAGGGGAAGCGGTTCACGCTTTTGAAGCAGCCACAAATGTTTCGTCGGCAGGGGAAAGCGGAGGCGGCAACATCAAAGGGGACGGGCAAGTTGACTCTGCCAACAATGGAAACATCAAGGGCGGATATGGTGGTGGTGGTGGTGGTGGTGGTTGTAGGGACACGAACAGAAGCGGTGCACCGTCTCGCCCGGGTTCTCCGTTACCAGAAGGCGCGACGACAACCATCGCAACAATAAAATCGGAGCAAGACCGCCCTAAAATCCAGCACATGCCGAAGACCATGTCCGGAGTGGCTATCGCTGCCGCCGGGGGTGCTGCGGCGGATACCTCTCGCGAAGGCGATGGAACCTCCCCGGAGAGAACAGCCGGCGGCTCTGACACCAAACGAGAGCCTCGCAAGGGGACACTAGTTGAAAAAGAAACTCGGGGAGGCGATGGGAAGGGTGGAGCGGCGGGGGCGGGGAAGGGCATGACAGACAGGCAGGAGAGAGCGCTCAGGGCATTTTTGAAAGGGGTGAGAGAGATATCACCCCGTCAGGGGACCTTAGTACGCTGATTGAACGTTGTGTTGTCGTCGCCCTTCCTTTTCGAGCGGTCTTCTGTCTGCTTTACGGCCACGTGCTACGAATGGTAGAGGGGATGCCTGGTATTTCTGAGGCTCCTCACTCGAGCAGCTCTTATGCCCCGACACACCAGGGTGTTTGCGATTTCAAAACTCTCTTGGGCTTGATAAAATGCAAAACTAGTATTGAAACCGACGAATTTTCATAGCCCATGGCCAACCAACCCACGAAAAAATTAGGTTGGAAATTGAAAAAATGGTACGTAGGAAAAAACAAACAAACAAACTAACCTAACCTAATTTTTATCTGATTTTTCTTGTGTTGGGTTGGCCTTGGATTGCGATGTTGACCGTTTCAATACTAGTATTATATGTTTCCTACCCAACTCCTACCCAACCAAACGTTGGTACATCGCAAACACGCCTACCCAACTCCTACCCAACCAAAGTTGGTACATCGCAAACACGCTACTATCCCATGGGCTAGGTAGCTAACAAATCATGTTGTAAATTTCACGTAGGATCCAAAGATGTTGGGTAGCTACTCGGTCGGGGAGCCCCCCCTCAACCACAAATATTTGGGCCAAAAAGCGTTTTCCCATACGTATTGACGCGTGCTAGGATAGCGGTAGCTCTTTTGGGCGTTTTTGTTTCTGAAAGAACGGCGCTCCTTAACCCAAAATCGTCGGAATGTCAATTCCTGTTTTTTTTCGATAGGATTTTTTTGTATTCCTAGGCCATAGGTTTGGTCATCGGGTTGCACTTCCAGTTTACTCAAAACCATGTCTTGGGCGAGGTTTAGAGCTCCTCAAGTGAGGAGCCCGAGAAAAAAAATGTTGCACCTCTATCGTAGCGTGTGTCTGTTGTATGTATAGCGCGCGCCTACGGTACTTGCTCCCCATATGTGGTGCCCCTCTTTGACCTGAGGGAATGAACACCCTCCACGACTCTTGGTCGCCTATGTTGTCATCGTTTTTTTTTAAATTTTTCAACCAGGCCGATGAGACGCAAGCTAATCTGGCGTTCGTGGCGTTGAGACAAGAGCCGTTTCTTGTTGAAGAGTTCGACTACCTCGCCAATCAGATACAAGACCTGCACGAGGTAAGGATGGAGTTTGGATCAGGACGACGCTCGTGTTTTTTGTTTTTGTGGATTTACACACATAAACGTGTTCAAGCCTCCTGATACAATGATTAGCAGGTGCTTGGAATCGTCGACATGAAACTTACGCAGCGAACGTTTGTACCTCAGGGCGTTTTCAGTGGATTTACACCCGTTCAACACATTCGACCCTCCTGGCATAATTGGCGGGTGCATATAATCGTCGATATGAAACTTATGCCCTCCTGGCATAGTAATAGGCGGATGCTTGGAATCGTCGACATGAAACTGACGCGTCGAATGTTTGTTTGTACATACGTAACTCAAGGTGTTTTTTTTTTGTCGACATGCACTCATCAACACGTTCGAGCCTCCTGGAATAATTAGCGTGTGCTGTGAAATCGTCGGCATGAAACTCACTCATCGAATATTCGTAGGGAGAAGGTATTTTACACCGCCCCGCCAGCGCGCGCAAAGTGTACGCTGCTCCACCACTCGCCCTGCTCCCTCTCGTTTTCTCGATTGGGGTTACGTGACCCTCGTTGCACCCGCTCCTTGATCTTGACATACAGTACAGCCCCACGAATAGTAACTGGAACCCGCGGTAAACACAACAACCTATACATTGCCCTATTTTTTCTAACCACATTTAGTTCTCATTTACTATGATGTCCCCCGTAATGATAAGAACGCCGGGCTCGCTTTTTTGGGGGGATACTGAAAATTTTGGGTAAAGAAATATTGCTCCGCGGCGAACGCTACACTATATCCCATACACTAGCCTCGAAGCATGCTCGAGGTTGTTCGGCGTCGGTGCCACAACAGGTGGTTCTTGCTAGCGAGCCTCTACTGGGTAGCAGTATTTGCATGATTCATGGTCGCATCTCGGAAGTATACGTGCTGCTGCTTCTCCCCCCTTCCTTTTCCTGGATGTGTTGCGACTTCCCCC
>JAYJMJ010000002.1:7878023-7898306 GCA_036873875.1 Laminaria ephemera
CTTGCGGAAAGCGCGAGAGCGTGAGTTAGCAAAATTTGATGAAAATCGACGAGCGTTGGGAATGCTGAACCCTCTGCACGATAAAAATGAAGGCGCGCACCGGGGCGAGAAGGGACGACACCCGTGACCACGGCTTGTCCAGAAGCTGGAAAGTAAAAAGTGAGATTGAAAAAAAAAAATGGACCCCAGGATCCCAAGATCCGACGTGCCAGATGAGCTCGACGTGACACAGCTGTGCAAGGCGAAGACATCTGTACGGTACTCATGCGAGGTACCAGGTATGCATTATATAGATTTGTTGCCCAGCAGTTTGGACAGCCATGCATGTCGCTGCAATCTCAGGGAAGCAGCGTTGACAAAAAAGGAAGTAGAGGAAAGAAGTAGGGGTGGGCGTTTCCAGCTTCTATCGCCTCGGCAAGATGCACGCTCTACGTCTAGACATACCGTAGGAGCCATCGTACTGGCTGACCCACAGCAGGTCTTTGATATAGTCATCGTACTGACTGGTCCACATAGGTCGTTGATATAGTCATCGCACTCACTGGCCCACAGCAGGCCCTTGATACTTTGCTCGTGCACATTGACACCTGGTCGTGACAAGCTAGCTACGCCAGGTACACCGAGTGCAACCCGCCACTGCTCGGCTCGAGAACAATCGTAGCGTCTGCATCGATCGCTCGATATTGGACACCATGTTACAAACAGCGAAATTATGCTGCCGTGTGCCTTAGCTATGGCAGCTAAGATATCGTGCGGTTGACGCGTTTCGACGCAAACGTTGGTACGGCAGCGGATACACTATAGTTAGCGGTCATCTTGGTAGTGCCCAAGCTCTGTTAGATGGCGCGCGAAAGTTTGGAGCAGACCGAGGCTTACTATATGAGGGGGGTTTACTTTTGGGGCTCGCGCGAGTGGCTACCCTATGATTATTTGTTTTGCAGTCGTTTGTGTTTTTCAGCTTTGCCATATGCACCCGCCATGGAAGTTTTTTTGTTACCCTTGTCCCAACAAATCTTTGAAATAGATTTTGAACCAGGTACAGAGCCACTCGCGCGAGTGGCCTGTACTCGGTACGTAGTCAAAATGGGGGTAACCCCCTATCGCAGTACGGGTCAGCAGAATGCAGCCCACTAACTGTGCGAAAGAAGGAAACTGGACATCCCCAGAGAGGGCGGATGATGCAGAGAGAGGTAGATAAGGATGTCGGCGGCGCCGGTGGCGAATATCTAGCGTCCGGTCGTGACACACGTATTGGCGCGGCGACAGCAGCAGTGGAGAACGTACGTGTTTCCCCATGCTGTAACCGGTAGAGGTCCAAAATAGTCGGCACTGAACTGGCAGTGACGCCATGGCAGGGCCAAGGGCCATTGGGAGGTGGCAGGGAAACGGCCGTAAAGCGGGTTTTTGACGACAGGTCTCGGCACTGCACACTTGAGGCAACGGCGGAGCCCCTACCGGGAGGAGAGCTACGTCTGCATACCAACCTAATACAGTCGTGGTCCCACGGCAGTGCGGTACCCTTTAGTGCGGGTTCCCAGTTTAGTGCGGTGAAAATCGCTTGTCATGACCTCTTCCTACGGACTACCACACCAACCTGCGATATTTCGGGGTCCCACTTCAATGCGGTTATTTTCATGTGGCAAGCCACCGCACTAATGAGGGACCACGATTGTAAACAAAAACGCGGAAGGCACAGTGGTTGAGACGAAGCGTGACACGCCGCCGTCTATGGTCGTAAGTCATAGCTTAAGGGGTGATTTTTATTTTGTGCCTCTCTTGATATGTACGTATATGGTGCTACGGTCTACCGCATCAAAAACAAACCATACATTGCTTACAACAGCTCTTCCTGGTAAGTACAGTAGTAACTAGATGTACCTCTATCGACGGCAGTAGAGCGTGCTAGACGGCAGAAGAGCGTACCAGCCGAAGCTCCGGTCGCCCTCGTTTGTCGCCGCACTAAAACAACTGGCTCTTGGGTGTATTCCCTCCAACGTAACTCGCCGCGATAAACAGGCACACCCTTCATAGTTATGCTGCAAACGCGCTCACAGCACTCATGTCATCCCTGGCCAAGTCGTATCGGACATACAAAACCCCACCCATCCGTGTTGTAGCCCTACCCCACCCCCCCCCACCCCCCCATACCCCTATTCATGTTGGAAACCTAAGGCGTGTCACTCTGCTTTAAGGATGTCTTCGTTCCACCAACTAGCCGTAATTCCTGAAATGAGAACGAACACAGTTGTTCCTTGGCGATTGGGAGACGAGCCGTGTAGTACGCTCTCCGTGTTCCTTCAACCTCGTCCAAAGGATACTGTATAACCTTCCCTCCGTAGGCATTGTCTATATAGCTATTGAACGCCCTACGGTTCTTTCCCCCTAGTGATAACCCCTACCGGTAGTAGTGCTGATTCTGTCCTCATACGTAATATTTCCGCGCCACCTGCATCTCAGACGTTTCCACAGTCGCCAACCGTTGTTTAGGTCGGGCGAATATTGCCTCCTTCTCCCCCAAACTCGCGGCGGTTACATTCGAAGAAACAGCACTCCGGCTTTTTCGCCACCGATTTAGAATGCGACCGACCATCGACCAAGGGTCGTTCCCAACGAACGCAAAAAATCGCGACTCGTGACAAAAAAAATCAAACGATTCCGTGACAAAAAACTCTTGATTCCTGACAACTTTGAAATTCTGAAATGTCATGTTTTCAAAAACAAAATCACGTCTTTTTTTTCACAAATCACGACGTCCACTTTTATGGAAAATTTCAAAAATGCTTCAAAATCACGACTCGTGACTGACAAATATCACGATTCGTCAAACTGTCAGTTTTTCTTTTGTCGCGATTCATGGCATTTTTTTTGTTCTATAGGAATCACTCTTTACGTCTGCGACCGACCGTCCTGCTCAAGTCCACCTCTTTGGTCCAGCGATCATATGGCGCCAGAAAAAGCACTCAGCAACATGCCTTCATTCACCCTCGCGTGTTCCACCGCCTGCTTTTATTCCTCTGATCGACGCCCGCGACAGCTATCGGTAGTCGCGTTTGAAAGCCCCGAACAAACTAGTTCGCCGGCGTGTGAGTATCATATCTCTGCATGCGCCCTAGTACTGCATGGCTGCAGTACCGGTACTGTACCGTATACCTGGTACTATAATCAAGATAGCACACCCCTCGGGACGATTTTCAGAGCCGATTTTCTCCAAAACAAGGGGGGCACACACAGCAAAAATGCTGGCTTTGGAACCTTCTCGTCCAGATCACATATTTCCATGGACGCATCGCTAGGCGTTTGCACTCTCCCCGTTGTCGAGAACATCAGCATGGGAATTCGTCCGAGAGGGGGGTGTTATCTTGCGCATTACACGATAATAACAATCTTCGAAGGTCACGATCGATGTCAAGTATCTCGTCGTTGGACGCGCCAGGCACTTGCACCGCGTCAACAGCGAGAGTGTGCAGCTAGGGTCCTCTCAGTCGTAGTGGACGGTAACCCTATCATGCCCCCCCTCCCCCATTCCCTCCTCTAAAAATAATTGCCGGCGGAGATCGCTGGTCAAGTTTGGAAGCTTAAACTCCTTTACAACTGCATCTTACTTTGTGGGGATAAACCACAGTGAGAGTCTCCCTATAGTGCCGATTGAATCGTCCCTATTTCCGGTATAGTGCCGGTGAAAATCGCTTGGCACAACTGGAACCAACTATACTAGTAGCAGCGTCGGTACTACACCCAGTAGTGCCGGTGTCCGGTATACTGCTGGTGTTGGCTGACAGGCACACACCGGCACTATAGGGAGACCATCAATGTATTCGGAATTAGTGTGGATATTTTTTGCAGTAGTAAAAGGGCTAACTCCTTACGCCCGTCCGCGTCGCCCGAGGCTCCCCTCGCACGCGACACCTCGCCGTAACGTCAGCATCAAAACAGCAACATGAGCTGCAGCAGGTAGATCTGGACTGACTTGTGGCCTATCTCCGCTCTGGCCATGCCCGGCATGGGACGGCTGCTACAACGACGACGATGTTCTCACATTAGCCCGTTTCCCTCAACATCTAGCCCGTGGCCACAAAAAAAAGGTTTAAGAAAGCAGCTATAGCCAGGCAGGCGCGCCCTCATCAAGCTGTCTCGCTTTTCAGGCGCTTCCCCCGCTCGCGCGCCTGGGACACCGCCTGCTCGCTGACGTCGAGAATCTCGGCCGTGCGCTTGGCCGTGAGTTTTGAGGGCTCGTCCCCCTCGCGCGTCGCGGCCGTGAGAATGGTCTGGAACGTTTGCCTCGCGCGATCGCCGCTTCGACCTGTTTCCTTTTGGGCCTCCCCAAGGGATCCCCTTAGCGCCACCGCGATGCTCGCTTGCTGTTTAAGCTCTGCGATCGATGCGCGAAGCCCCGTCGCGGCCTCCACTCCCATAGCCTCCAAGCCCCTCAACAAGTTGTCGGGCGTCATCTTATGAATCGCGTCCATGGACCCTCCAGCGCCCTGGTGTGGGGGAGCGGACAGAACGGGAATTCGAAATAAATTAGACACGTGCCATGGAAGCAAGGATGATGTGCGAGACGACTTTGTCAACAACGATCTAACCTTTCTTGTCTGTACGTATACTGTATGTACTACGTCATAACAAGTTAACATACCTTATGGGATTTTCTGTACCTGGCATACACCGGTACTTACTGTAGTACATAGTGGTGAAATAATTAATTACATGTGTTTTGTTTTTAGGAAACGACATACTCGTAGATGTAACTAATTTCCACGTCCAACGGAGGCGATACTGGGACATTGGCGCGCCCAGTTCGAAAGATACACCTAGCATCTCTGCGAGCGAAGCCACCTCTTACGGAGACGGAACGTACCCAAAAACGGTCCCAACTAGAACACAAACGTAAAACATGATGGAAAATACTGCAGGCCGACAAGGTCATCAAACATGATGTAACTAAGCAATGTCGACTTCAGTTGGTAAAAAAAAAAATCCCATCGCGACTCTTCCTGCCCTGTTGATCGACAGTGATAAGTGCCCGCCCTAACTCCTTCGGGAATTCAGAAGGGGAAAATGTCCAAAATAATCGACGACTACAGCATGGGCACACGAAGCAGCCCGGGATGCTGGGGCACGGCGTGTGTCCGAATTGCAAATCAAACAAGTTACACGACACGCGCGCAGCATGGCGATACTCAAACTGCTGCACGCTCTCCCTAGATGCTTTTGGTAATATCGCACTCGTCGTTTTTTGGGTCGCTATATATGGCTCCAAAAAAGGCTAAAGCCCACGCAAGTCGGTCAAATAGATGTACTGACCTGATCCTTCGTGACCCGAAAGGAGGATGGGCGACCGCTTTGCGTTTGAACCTCCACCTTGCACGCCCCATGTCCGCCGGTGGCCTCTAGGATCTGCACAAAAAACAAAAAACAAAACGTCAGCTGTGAGATTGGTAGGCTGCTTGAATACGTGTAATTTTCCGTTTGATTAAAGGAACAATCCAAGCCAGCTTGATCGTGATCCGCACTACTGTGTATTTTAAAAGGTTCTGCATCGTCTGTAGGCTTTTGCTATAATACGTCGTTTACTGTCGCTATAAACTCTGAAGGGCGTCGGGTCATTTCCTGATCGTCCCAACCTTGTGTTATGAGTGCTTCATACCCAATGTCTGCCATGCATGGCAAAAACTCATCAACTAGTCCTGGACAGTTGCGCCATTCGTTATACCAATACACTGTATTTACTGCAGTACCATTATAGTGCTACGTACGTACAACAGCACGATAACAAGTCCACTCTAGAGCTAAGACAAGTGGCCCCCAAAAGCTGACCGGTGCGAATCGACGACATGCCGTAGCTAAGTAGCTACGGACATAGCGGTAGACCTACCTGCTGAGCTATCGTGCTACTGCTGAAAAGCTGCTGTACCGCAGCACTGCTCTATTTTACTGCTGTACTGTAGCACTACCCTTGAATTGAACTGTTGCTGTGCTACTGCGCTTCTCTATACTACCAAGTACCACGGCCTAATTACAGCACCACTTAATAGCACTGTACGCCCCTAATGAACTCATACCGTCCTGTACGAACCGCACCTGCTGGTACAGGGCATTGGTGTCGATTTCTTGTGCTGGGGCATTCTGCACCGCTCCACCCCCGTGCCCAGCGTTCCCAAACCCCGATTGCTGGGCCGGCGTGGTCTTGACCGCTGCAGCAGTACCGGTGGGATGGAAGGCGAACGATATTTCCAAGTAGATGTTAGCCCAGGGTGCCAGACACGAAAAGCTCATGTATCATGCGGAAAACGCCGAACAAGCGCTGAAGCAGCCACTGAAACAAACAAACGTAAACCCTGTACGAGTACGGTACTGATGTATCATGCGGAAAGCGCCGAACAAACGCTGTAGCAGTCCGCGTAACAAACTAACGTAAAAACATTACGAGCACGGTACAGATGTGTTGTTAGTATTATGGTGGCTATCCTCTCACGTGCAGCATGAACTTCAACGTCGATCCTTCATAAACATTCCTAGAAAAAAGAAGAAAACCAAGGGAAACCCATCAAACAGGAAACCTACGTATCATGCAGAAAACGTCGAACAAACGTCGAAGCAGCCAGCGTAACAAACGTAAAAACTGTATATACGAGTACGGTACGATGCATCATGCGGAAAACGCCCAACAAACGCTGAAGCAGCAAGCGTAGTATAAGAAACAAACGTAACAAACTGTACGGGTACGGCAACCCACGCGGAGCAGAAGCAGAGCACCACCCCCGAGCTGCTTCAGTAGCTGGTTCGCCCAGCAATCCTATTAATAGCGCCCCCACCCCCCACAGATAAGCAAAAACAAAAAAAATAATATATATATAATATGCAAATAACGTTACAAGCGCCCAAATGTTGGAGGTGTCTCTATTAGGAGTAGGAACGGTGCTCCCATCTCGAAAGGGATGCGTGGCCAATGATCCCATGACCAAGGCAAGCAACAACTGAGTACGCCCAACCCTCCCCCAGCAAAGGGTGCCTATGTAATATATGGAAGAAACGTAATGAGCGCCAAAATGTTGGAGGAGTCTGTATGAGAAGTAGGAACGGTGCTCCGTCTCGAAAAGGATGCGTGGTCAATGGTCAAATGACTTAAGGCAAGCAACATGTGAGTACCCCCCCTCCGCCCCCATGGTGCACGGAACGTCTGCCTAGTCGGTGAAAACCCGACGTGCTCCGTCTCGGCATTGTAGGGATGCGAGGGTCTATGGCCTCACAGACTACGGCCATGCATGGCAATTATTACACACCCCCCTCCGCCCGGAATACCCAAAATTTAAGAAGCAAGTCTCACCTGCCACCTTGCGGGCACCGCCGCCCACCGGCAACTTGAGGGATGTTGTTGCCCGCACTTTCAACACGTCGATTTCATGATCGTGCAAGAGAGACATATTGGTGAGCCTCGGGTGAGAGTTAACGTCATCATCAACCGGCCATCTGATGTGTACCTGAAAAAAGGTTTTACCCCCGGAGAGGGAGGGAGGAACGCAGGTACGGCAGAACAACGGGAGCAACAAGAAGGGGGGGAACAGAGCACATAAACAACCCATGCCACATGCTTGCTCTTTTGATGCTTGGTGCAACCGATCACAAGCGCTTTAAAAAAAAAGTGAAAAAGACACCTCAGCTATGAGCTAAAAAAAATCGTCGGAGCTCATCGTTGCAAACTGCGTGTGACATATCGATCGAGAATGCAACCGGGTTTATGACCTCGTGAACGATACACGTCGCGCTTTTATCTTCCGGGGGCAAGGGTAAATAAACGCGGTGCCTTTTGTTCTCAACCTTGGCAGCATGCAAAGGTTAACGTTGGCGCTCTCTCTCAAACTCGCGGCATCGTCAAAAGTATCAAAAGGAGAAGGACTCCTCCCGACGAATAAAGAAAATTCCAACATCAGCCGCCGACGTAAAAAAGTCGCACGACTCGAGATATTTCAGCCGCTCGCCCCCAAGAAATCTGCACCGCTAACGTCACCACCACCACCACTACCTCCACCGTCCACCACCACCGTCCACCACCACCAACACCACCTTCCACCGCGCGTGTCCGCACAGCTGTATCCACATCCCCCGCACAACGGGAAGCACCAAACCTGTCTACGATAACGACGCTACAACCGTAGACTATGCACACGCCTAGCGAAAACAGAACCCGCATTTCCAAAAAACGAAACGAACGCCGATCGAACCGGCAAACGGATGCCGAGCTCTCACAATAAACTTGCACCCCGTTCGCTTGGCCAAGCCCACCCGGTTGGGAGCCCCTGCGCACGCACACCACGGAAGGGGAGAGGGAGAGAGGGTGGACGGTGCGATACCGCCAGCAAATTTTGAAAAAAAATACACTTCAGCTGTGAGATCGAAAATTTCATCGAAACTCATCTTTGCAAGCTGCGTGTGATATATATATCATATCGATCGCGCGTGTTACGGGGTTGGCATACCCTCGCGAAGGATACAGGTCGGTGACTCCCCTGCTAATACCAGGGTCAACAGGATTATCATCCTGTTCACGGAAACTATATAACCCTCATTGAGGGGGACGAAATCAGACAGCTGCGGAACTCAGCGTGTATACCAGTAGCAGGGCAACTTTTAAGACGTCTGGTGCCCAAGGTATCCTGGAGGTCCTGCCCATCGTGTGACACGGAAAGTGTTCCGTATACAGGCCATCTACTTTATAATGCATACCAGGGGTATACGACAGCAATAAACGCGATCTCGTTTTACAAGATCTTGCATAAAGTTGGGGCAAAAACAAAAAAACATTTGTTTTGTTTTGTTTTGTTTTGTTTTGTTTTGTTTTGTTTTGGTTGGTTTGGTTTGGTTTCGCATCGTTTCGTTTTGTGCCGTTTGACTTCGTTTGGTTTGGTTTCGCTTCGCTTGGTTTCGTTCGGTTCGGTTGGTTTCGCATCGCATCGCTTCGTTCCGTTTCGTGTCGTATCACTTATCATTCGGGTCGCATCGTTCGTTTCGTGTATTTTCGTTCTGCTTCGATATCACATCGGCTCCTTGCACAGGTGAAAAGCCGGCGCCGGCATTGCCGTAACCGCAGAGGTTTACATGCTCGTCGGTAGTGACCTGCATGGCCGCCAGTGCTGTCTACATGGTCGTCGGTACTGTGTACATGGTCGTTGGCGGCACTGTCTACATGGTCGTTGGCACTAACCTACATGGTCGTCGGGACTGATTTACAAGGTCGGCACTAACCTACATGGTCGTCGGTACTGACCTACATGGTCGTCGGTATTGACCTATATGGTCGTCGGTATTGTCTATGCGGTCGTCGTCACTGATCTACATGGTCGTCGGTACTGACCTAAACGGTCGTCGGTACTATCTACATGGTCGCATGGTCGTCGGTAATCATCTACATGGTCGTCGGTACAATACCTCAATGGTCGTCGGTACTGTCTACATGGCCGTCGGTACTGTCCACATACTCGTCGGTACTGACCTACATGGCCGTCGGTACTGTGTGCATGGTCGTCGGTAGTGACCGACTCGGTGGTCAAGTAGATTCCGCAAGCACTGCCGTAGTGTACGGCAGCAGACAAGACGTGTTCTGTAAGCCCGTCTCAAACATGTCACCAAGGTTCTACCTGCAACTACACACTCGGTTCTGTCCAAGCACTTGGCCGTACGAATGTATGCAATCCAGAAGAATCGTGGCGTCATATGTACATATTCGACGGAGAAGCGAATGTAGGGACTCGCTTGGCCGGAGCAGTGTCGACTGTAGGGAAGGAACTATTTTCACCAACATATTACATGTATGGCGGGGGTTGGGCACACTGACAAGAACTCAGCGCCCTATTGCAAGGTGACGCTTCACTCCAACGCGGCAAAAGTTGTAGCAGAGCTCCTTAGAGCTACAAGCAGACTACTGCAAACGATGCGCCAGCAGTTGTAGCAGAGTCTCGTAGAGCCACAAGTAAACTCCCTGCTATTCCGAATGTTGCAACGACTACACAGAAAAGCAGCGCCGTCTAATTCGTACGGGCAGAGTACCACATAAACTCTACGAGTACAGCGCGCAGGTCTCGAACACGTTAAACATATATACCTGTTTTTTTACCCAGCAGGTTAAATCCCTCTCACTTCTTACCGCACAAAATGTACACCTCAAAATCCATGTAGGCAAAAACGTGGGCGCAGCTCTAAAGCCCTTTCTCCGACCCCTCGTACCATGTTTCTACCGTCGTGGTCCCGCGTAGGTGCGGTACCCTTTCGTGCGGGGCCCCAGTTTACTGCGGTGAGAATCGGTTGTCACGACCGGCTCACCCTATAGAGTACTACTGTCCTGCACCATCCCGGGATAGTGCGGGGTCCCAGTTTAGTGCGGGTATCGTCGTCGGGCAAGGCACCGCACTAATGAGGGACCACGACTGTATACAACTTACAAGTGTTTTGTCCCCATAACGGGAGTGCAGTGCCGAAAGGGTTGAGACCAGCGTTAAACCCTTTGGAGCCCAAAACATAGCACCAAAAAACTCACAAGTGTCGTCAAGTCGACCGTATTCTATGGTATGAGCGCGCCGTACGAGTGCATAGTATCATGCAGCGCGCGTGTCGTGCAACTCCTTGCGTTGCAGTTTGGACATTCCATCTACGATACGACGCGTGCTTCGATAGAGGTAGCACTTTTCGGCTTTTTTTGTTTCTGAATGACGGGCTCCTTAACCCAAAATCGTCTCGAATCTCGTTCTTTTTTTTGCATTAATTTTCAATGTGCACCTGGGTCATCTGATTGTTCATCGGGTTGCACTTTTTTCTTTTCCCCAAATAATTTTTTGGGAAAAGTAAAAAGCTCCTCAAGTGACGAGTCTCAGAAAAAAAATAATGCACCGATACCGTAGCATGCGACATACCCTCCCCCAGCAACCCGGGTTGCTTTGTATGGCCGATGCCGCCGTAATCGTCGCTTTTTCGCTCTCAAGTCGCAAACGGGTGAATAACAGCGTGGAGGCCTCAACTGACAGAAAGCACATACAAACGCACGACACATTCTCTCACCACTGGGCCTGGACGGAATGCCCTGCTCCTGCTTCAAGCGGATCCAGTGGGCGCACTTCAGCCGAACGCCCTTCAGGCGCCCGCCGTTAGGGGCGCGTTCAATCCTGTCCCGAGCAAGCCCCACTCCGTGGTTCAAGCAGATCGTTCTGACGTCCATCTCCAGCGTTTCCACCGTCTTCCCCGCGAGAGGAATAGCGCCCAAATCCACCCTCAAGGCTTGCGCGTTGTACACCGGTGCACTCTTCACAGATCGAAAAGAGGCAACGTGCCGTGGTTTTAGTGAAAATGAAACTTCTACGTACTGACTGCAGCACCCGGTACATACGATAGCTGGTGGTGTGATATGCAGTGTTAGTTATTATATGCACAACTTCTGCGAATAGTACCTGGTACATGCCCTGGTAGCAAGCAACATGTTGTGGTTTTAGTGAAAATGATTAACAGTACCTGGTACCCGGTACATATATCATACCTGGTGGTGGGATATGCAGTGTTGGATATTATATGCACAGCTAATGGGAATAGTACCTGGTACACATACACCTGGTCTGATATGAGCGTTAGCTATTAATAGACCGCATGGCACGTACGTTCTCCAATGTGTAACAGCTTACTTACAGCAGTTACGTATTGCAAGCACGAAAAAAGACGAAAACCCGGACGAGTGAGTGGAGCGCTATATTTACTACCTGGTGTATCTACACCGCCGAAAAATGAATCCAACTCTGATTCCAAGTGCTTATCGGTATTTATAGTTTGTTCGCGAAGCGTGGGTTCCAATTACTGCCAGCTACACTAGGAACACTTGCCAGTACTATTTTATAAACAAAATTACAGCTGCTATTTAATATCGTGTAGACTAAGCTTAAAACTCGTTTGGGCTGGTTGGTGATACTTGCCGGGGTACTTGCGCGGTGTCAACTTTTTTCTGTAGTTTTTGAAGAGTTTTTCCCCCCTTTTCATCTTGCGACACCCCCGGGATTTAAAGCCAACCACATCGGAGCTTATGCCAGGCATAATGTATACCTGGTATATACGAGTAGCAGGTACTCATAACGATAACCACTACCCTGTTTCCCGTCGTAGTATACCAGGCATGATGACACCTGGCATTATACCATACCTGGTACATAAAAAAGGTACCTGGTACATAAAAAAGGTACGGCTTTCAAATTTAAACTTTCTGCCAATCCCTTCAGCTTCAATCCTCATACTGTAGCAGTAGCAGTAGTTTCTGCCAGTCGGTTACCAACCCGTTTTTTGTTATCTGCCGTACGCTTCGCTTCTCTACTACCCGTCGTATCCTTGTGTCTCTCCTGACTGCGAGTTCAACCTAAACACACGTACTCGCTCTATCAAATACCAGGTATATGCATAATAGGTGTTCCCTTATCAAACACGCCTCCACACCTCCCAAACACCAGCTTTCTTATGATTACCGTAATATCCTCTCAACGCCCACTGGGGCGAGCGTTTTTTCCAATAAAACGTTGTCTCCGGGGAGAACAAAGAGGTAGGGGGGACTTCGTCAAAAAAAAAAGGTCCCGGGGAGAAAACGTCCGGGGGTTTCTTCCAAACAACAGCAGTGTTCTCGACACATCCGCCAGACTCCTGTGTACCTCGCTTCCCCGCCGCCGCGTACCTCGCGCTCAATAACCAGCCATGTCGGGTCTCAACAGCATCTACCAGCAAGCATATGAGAAGCAAAGGACGGACAGCACTTGGGGATGCTTGCACCCTTCGTCGGGGGGTAGTCGTGACGAGGAGCAGGGGGATTGCCCCTCTGACACCAAACGAAAGGGTCCGAAGACTCGAGAGTACCCCAAGCTCGTGCTGTCCCCCGGGGGAGGGCGATTTATTTTGATAATAAAGTTGTCCCCGGGGATGCCAAAGAGGTAGGGTGGGACAACGTAAGAAAAAAAAGCTCATTCCCCGGGAATAACACAACGTTTTTACCACTTTTTCGGCCATTTGGGGGGGGGGGGACAATACAAGGACGGGGACGTTGACAGAGGATATTACAGGTAGTATGAACAACAGTACAAAGTACCGTAACAGGACGGTACTCGTAAAACAATGTATATAACAGTACCGAATAGTTATGCTGGACCCTTTCAGACTTGCATCCATGTTTTTGGGGACAAGCAACCACTTGGAAATAGTGAGGGGGTAATTTTTGCAGCAAAAGAACAATACCAGATGGTCCGTATCGTATCGATACGTGGCACGAGTACGAGTGGGGTAGTTGTAGTATGGTGCCATGGTGCCGCACCGTACCGCATACAGCACAGCCTGCAGCATGTCACCAGCATCAAGCGACAAGCACAACCGTATATATATTGTGATGCGACAGCACGAAAGATTGCGGCGAGAGCAAAGAGAGCAAGTAAACGAGAGTCCAATAAAAAAACTCGATGCGACAGTCAGAGAGCGTCCAGGCAATCAACAATTAACCTAAATATATGAAAAATCAAAAATACACTACAGCTGTGAGATCGAGGAAATCGTCGGAGCTCATATTTGCAAGCTGTGTGTGATACTCCGATCGCGCGTGTTACGGCATGTGTATGTCCCCATGAACGAGTATAGGTCGGCGACTCCCCTTAATACTAGTTAGCACCAGGGTCAACAGGGTGATACGAAGACGTCGGTCTTAATCAATCAAGTTGTGCACGGGAACGACGGCTATGGAACGCAAAATCTGACGGCTGTGGAACGCACCAGCTTTATATATATAGTCCTACTACCGGTGAGGGGACGGGGGGGGGGGGTTGTAGGTAGTTTTTAGATCGTATAGTGAATAGGGCTGCTGCGCGTAATTAGATCTAAGGACATTACGGGGATCAGGTAGGCTTAGGCAGTTTTTTAGACCGCATAATGAATAGGGTCTACTGCTGCCCGTATGGTACCTTTTATATACTGCACTGACGTTTTGGGGGCAGATTACTTGGAACTAGACTCGGGTCATTTTTGCCGGAGTATTGAAAGCAGCTCACGATGTATACTTCGGGGCTTCGTTTTTTTGTTTTTGTTTTGCATCAAGGTCCGGAGAAACTTTTCTCTGTAAATACCTGGTACATACCACGCAAATGACGAAATTACTACTTCGTCACGTCCTAAAAATAAAATCCGATCATGTGTGTGTGGGTTGTCTTCACATTAACGCCGCGGGGGATCCCTAAGGAATATTTTGTCAACTGGGCGCGAGTAGACGTTTCGCCAAGAAATACAACGACTTGGAAATAGAGTTAAGAGTTTTACAAGCAACATCTACTTTTCTCAGATTAAAAAAAACTGATGCAATTTCTGAAGAATGCGGCGTAATTGACTGCACCAAACAAAAAAAAATATTAGAGTGAACCGGAAACACGTGGATGGGGGGTGGTTTAAGATCCCCCGCGGCCTTAGAGCGCTCTTTCACGTACCCAACGAGTTGAGCATATCAGCACACCCAGTGTCCGTCCTCATGTCCTCATGTCCTGATCATTCTCATCTCAAACGAAAGTTCCGACGTACAACACAGGACGGTGCCGGAATCACACAAAACAAACACGCCTTCAGAATGGTTGGCGGCACTTCTCCCGCAACAGCAACAGCAACATCTAAAAGCAAAAACAAAAAAAAACTCAAGACGACGGGAGTCTTCGGAAAACCTCGACAGAAGAACCAGCAGCCAGCCCAAATGTCTCAATAGGGATCAAGTCGATGACCATCTGGGACACTGGGAAAAGACTTTTAAGTGCTTGTCCGAGTCCCAAGTTCCGCCTGCTAGCCGGAGGTATATCACAAACAAACGTGAGCTTCCACACCACAGGTGGCGACGTCCAACCCGATGCGCAGACTACTGCAAGTACTTCACTATAAACACTACCAGACGTACTGATAACCCTGAAGTTAAGTCCACCTTCAGGCCGGAGGTGTACCACAAACAAACGCGAGCTTCCGTACCACAGGTGGCAACATACACTCCGACACGCAGACTACTACAGTACTGTAACCTATAAACACTTGAACACCGCCAAGGGCAATGATAATACTTATCTGGTGCTTAACACTGCGAGAAAGTTTCAAGTATTGGGTCTAAGGATCACCTTGAAACACTCCAAAAGAAAGTAGAACCGCCATTGACCAAACTTCGAACAACCAGGAAATCCGATCCAGTTCGTTTCAGTTCCACAAACCAACGCCAACAAGCACCCCGCCCCCCCTCTCCCCTCCCCCCCGCACCCACCCCGTCTCCCTCACCCCCTACCGATATGTGTTTTTTGCCCTTGCCTGCCAGAAAGCACTTAGCGCGCCCTTGCTCTTGTTCTCGTGTCGCCCTCTCAGCACCACATCAGGTCGCACTTTCCAGGTCATGAACCAGTCCGAGATGCGCTGGACGAAAGAGTCACTATCCGTAGTCCCATTCCCCCCGTTCCCACCGCCTCCATTATTGTTGTTCCCGCCTCCGCCCCCCCCAGCTCCACCGCCTCTTCCTCCGCCGTTTCTCCCGGGCCTCATTCTTCCTCTCCGTAAGCGCTAAAAATCGAAGACGGTCGGTAGATCGGTCGGTCGCTGGCTCCTGTTTCCGCCGCCACGTACCCCGTTAAGAATATCGAAGCTGGAGATCTTAAACTCCTTCCCTCCCCCCCGCCCCCCCCGCGGGAAGAACGCCTGTATAAACAAAAAAACGCGAAAAAGCGTCCGATTGCCGTTAATTATTAGCAGGTTATTTTGTTATCATAGCCTTCGAGGGCAGGTGTCGATTTTCTCTCTTTAAATTTAAAGGGGGTATCATACCTGCTACCAGATAAGTATCTGGTAATCCTTTTACGGCGATTCTTTGTTTTGATGTGATCATTTCGTCTCAAGATTCAAAAGTTATAAGGTATCACACCTGGTGTGTGTGTTCACAGCAGTGATTATATATTTTTTTCCTGGTTGTTTCGTACGCTGTATGTTGGGCCGCGTTGGGGGGGTGGGGCGCACGGCAGGGGGGGGCCTCTTCAAAGATCTGCGCGCGGTCTAATCTGGAAGGGTGTGGTTTGTAGATCTCAAGAAAAAACTCGGGACGTTTCGCGTGGAAAGAGTGCCGTTCGCTCCAGGCGTACGAGCAAGCAAGAAAGTTGTTGGGAAAAATATTAACAATACGTTGCCCAAGATCCAAGGAATATTAATATTAATAGTTAGATGCGACCGCTTTGAGGTTTCTTGGGAGGGGAAAAGGCGCGAAAACATACCAAGTATGACAAATCACATATTGGGTCACACGAAGGAGCCACGAAGTGCCCCCCCCCCGAGTGCTGGGGTAGGGAGTGTGTCCGAAGCGCAACGCGACGGGTGTACGACGCGCGCGCGCGCATGATAGCTACACGTGTAACGCTGCACGCCTATTCTACACCATTGATAAGACCACACTTAGTTTTTTTTAGGTCGGTGCGCCTCGGTCCTAAAAGTTGCGAATATCCATCCGATGCACGGACAAGACACAACGCGCCCCTACGTACATACCAGTATAATTTTTCACAGTCACAGCCAATAGGCGCGCCCCACGCGAGCATGCTTTTTGTTTTGAGGCAAATCGTAGGTGGATGACGCGACGTAGACTACGACTACAACACACGCACCAGCAGCATCGGTCTAGACAGCAGGCACCAAAGAAGAGCAGTACAAAGGCAATTTTTTAAGCTAAAGTGTTGGGTGACTCGTGAGGATGCTGCATGGGTGGTGGTAATTTTAGTTGACGTAAAGTTTTGGTAATTGGTGAGCATGCTTGCATGGATGGATGGATGGATGGGTGGATGGTGGTGCAGCCGGGTAGGATTCATATCTCGTATCAACACCAATAGCTGCGCAAGTTAAAAATTGAATATAGATTAACACGTTCCTGGTGCTATGATGGTGATGTCATGGCTGTCGTCAGCAAGGGCTCAACGCAACCAACAGAAACAGAATGGTTGCCATCGGCAATTAACAAAAAAAAAAGCACGACAGAACCTAATACATCGAGAACCTTTCGCAGATAAAATAGCCGACGCCGGGGAGAATCAAAGGACACTTACTCCGACGTTTTAAGGCGTAGCAGTGCGGTAAGCAGCCGTTAGCAGCCAGCTGCAGCAGTGCAGTTGTAATAAGCCCCGGTACCAACGTGCCAACAACGGATACGATACTAAAAGACGTCGCACACGACAGGTCGCTTGCTGAAAGCTCACCAAAGGAGACAGAGTAGCAAAGGTCCCCACGGACAGCGTAATTAATGCTCAGTACAGGCCGCCCCAGTGGTCTAGTGGTTAACCTCGAATACTACTAAGGTTAGTTCAAATCTTGGTATGGACATTTATATTTCTAGGGACACCAACTGCCGAGAGCGCTTTATAGCGTGGGTAAGCACAATTCGACGCGAGTCGACCAGGGGAGAAGAAAGTGCTGAGTTATTCTCGCGCTAAAATTTGAGGCGCGTACCGTAGTGGGGAGGGGGGAGAAGAGCCTGGTTAGTGGCCCCGAATCTGAGTTACGACTATATATAGGGAGGGAGAAGGAGAAAGAAAAAGTGCAAAGATAATACCATGGTAGATGGGATGAGCAAAAAAAAAAAAAAAAACAGTACAGGCCAGGACACCTACGTAACAAGAAACAGAAATTCTGACCCAGGCTGGGTTTCTTATTTGGGAAAGGGTGCGTTCTACGTACACTAACTTCAGTATAATGGCTCCCAGATTTCTTATATTTCCGTAAATATCAGCCTGCCTTTCTTATTACCCTGTTTCTTATTAGGTGTCCGGTACTATACCTGGTATACAAGTAGGCGTTTTTTGTGCATAAAAGGGGCGCTAAGGCCACAGCGCGAATGCACGCACGACGCAAGTTGCCGCTGCCGCCGACGCTGCTGCTCCCGCCGGCTACCACACGCCACAAGTCATACGAGAAAGGAAAAGACACAAACGACGAGATGACATCTTGCTTGACCGTACATACGTACATCGACGTAACTAGGTAACTAAACCGAAAGAAACAAACAATTGAGACTTATACGTATGGTAGATAGATAACGACACCGTAGTGGGGAGGGGGGAGAAGAGCCTGCTAAGTGGCCCCGGATCTGAGTCACGACTATATATAGGGAGGGAGAAGGAGAAAGAAAAAGTGCGAAGATAATAGATGGGATGAGCAAAAAACAACGAGAAAAAAAGAGGGGCGTATCTAGCGATAATAAGTCAACACGGGGGTAGGCATCCTCGTATCTTCTTCAAGTTTGGCCAGCCCACTGCCACCTCGCAACCCCTACTCGCGCATACAAATAAGACCTCACGATCTATGTATACCATTTTTTTTAAATTTTTTTTTTGCTCATCCCATCTACCATGGTATTATCTTCGCACTTTTTCTTTCTCCTTCTCCCTCCCTAGTCGGTAACTCAGATCCGGGGTCACTTAGCAGGCTCTTCTCACCCCTCCCCACTACGGTACGCGCCTCAATTTTTATCGCGAGAAGAATTCAGCACTTTTTTCCCTCGTCGACTCGCGTAGAAATGTGCTTACCCACGCTATGAAGCGCTCTCGGCAGTTGGTGTCTCAGAAAGATAAATCTCCATACCGAGATTCGAACCCCTGACTCCAACCTTAGTAGTCTTCGAGGGTAACCACTTGACCACCGGGGCGACCGGCTATATGATGATATCAATGCACATTGACGCACACTGCACACTGCTGCTGCACACTGCATGTTGGATGCCGCACGAACAATCTCACTGCTTTTTTTTTTCTGATTGTCTGCTCCAACCCCCTCGGCGGGGCAGTGCCGGCCGATACTGCGGTACTACCACCGCCGGTATGCTTGCTCTTGCTGAACCGGTTTTCCCTTTCATTCCTTTTGTCCCTTTCTTCGTTCCTTTTTTTTCCCTTCTACTTTGCCCTTTTTGTTTCCTTTATAGGTACCCTTGGGGGTTACGGAGATGTCGGTATGGACACCGCCGTCGTAGATACCTTAAGTAGAGGACAGACCAGGCAGCAATGCTCCAACCCTATAGTAGTTGCATTCGGAACCCAGTTTGGGTGCTGCCCTGAGGCCAGCTGGGTGGTGTCTAGTCATTTGCTTTGTTGCTGTGTTTTTGCTTGCTTTATTTTTTTAGGTTCGTTTTTTGTTTTGTACCAGGTATTGGATACGGGGGCGATGATGGCAGATATGGGTACCACTGTCGTCAGAAACAGTGAGCAGGTGATAGACCATGCGGCAATGCTCCTACTCCTACAGTAGGTGCACATTCGGAACCCAGTATGGTTGCTGCCCCCGACGTTGGTTGGGTGGTGTCATCTGCTTTGTTGCTAGTTGCTGGATGTCTGTTTTTGCTTTGTTTTCATTTTTGTCATGCCGTCTTGTTTCACTCAACTTTTGTTCTTCCTGGGTAACTCTTCCCTCCTCCCTGAGTTCCTCTTTCCCTTTTTCTTTTCATTTTTCTTTTTTCCTTTCTTAATTGTTTCTTCTATATTATTCTTGTTTTCTTTCTTCCTTGCAAACATATTCTGGTGTGCTGGCTTGCATATGTTCCGCCCTCGTATTCATTGCGCGGTTGGAGGGGTGTTATTCGTCGCAGAATGCCGTCCCTCGCGCGCCAGTGATTTTCTTTCGCAGTTAAAAACAAAAAAGCCGTACCATACAGTAGCGCGCCGGGCGGACGAAGATCGACGAAGATAGACACTGCTTGCATTTGGAGGATGTGCATTTGCCTGGAGGCTGAGTAATGAAATGGTATAATGCTCTTTTTTATTTATTTTTAGGCTGGAGTGTCTTGTTCGCAGTGCGTGTGGGCAGGGCTGGTTGTGAGCCATTATACCTGGTACGAATTATTGGTGGCAACATTGTGTGGCGTAAGTATTAGTACCACCATGGTACTACCCTATCCGAGGGTATAGAAACTGGTGAATCAGAGACACGGCAGTTACGCTTGAGTTGGAGGGATGGCGTGCCGCCAGGCACTTGGAATATCGCGTATTATGTTGCACTTGTACCGACTGATTGAGTCATGAATCGCCTGGGGTACAGTTAGTATAGTTGGGAACGCTAATGTGTGGTTCTGGCGTCCTGTACTTGGTACAAACAAAAAGTAGTCGTTTGTGAAAACAGTTTGTATTGTTACCATACATACAATTATCCCCATGTAAACCCCAGTGACCCGGTAAGAAAAACAGTTAGGAATTAACACCATTGACTAACACTCAGAACTTCCCGAAACATGCGAACAATTAATGCGACTTA
>JAYJMJ010000002.1:8089035-8114326 GCA_036873875.1 Laminaria ephemera
TTTTCTCTGTAGAAATTTCTTGCTTCACCGTGGCGCTACCGCCGTGGGGGCGGGAGTGCCGCTTATTCCCTAGTATATATATAAAAAGCTGGTGCGTTCCACAGCCATCAGATTTTGCGTTCCGCAGCCGTCAATTTTTGTCCCCCTCAAAGTGGTTTACATGTAATTGCAGACCGCGTCTTCGTATCGCCCTGTTGACCCTGGTGCTAACTAGTGCTATGGGGAGTGACCGACCTATATCCTTGATGAGGACATACACATCCCGTAACACGCGCGATGGGAGTATCACACACAGCTTGCAAAGATGAGTCTCGACGAAATCCTCGATCTCACAGCTGTAGTGTATTTTTAATTTTTAATAAAATGCTCAACAGGTATTCCTTCTGAGATCACACACCCTGGACAATAGACAATGACCACTGCAACAAGAATGGAATATGGTACAATGGACGGGTCTATTGTCGTCGGTGATGTCTATCGATTGTTACCTTCCCCGGTCTATTGTGGCCTGTGAAGGCCATCGATGGATAGTTAGCACACCTATTTTGGTGGACAGTGTCAGTCGATGGATAGCTTGCACAATCTATTGTGTGGATCACCGCTATCGATGGATGGATTGCACAATCTATTGCGGTCGACAATGGATATCGATAATTACCTCGCACAATCTATTGTGGCTGGCCATGGCTATCGATGGACACGGTTCACAATCGTTTGCGGTGGACAATGGCTATCGATAGATACCTCGCACAATCTATTGTGGCTGGCAATGGCTATCGATTGACACGCTCCATAATCTATTGTGGCTGGCAATGGCTATCGATGGACACCCTTCACAACCTATTGTGGCTGGCAATGGCCATCGATGGACACGCCTCACGGTCTATTATGGGGCTGGCAATGGCCATCGATGGACACGCTCCACAATCTATGGTGGCTGGCAATGGCCATCGATCGACACGTTTCACAATCTATTTCGGCAACAATAGATTTGGATAGTTTTAGGCAATACCATGGTAGGCGGCTGGCATCATGGGATAGATGATGTATGTTGTGCATATACCCTGGACAACAGAAAGGAAATAGAACATTGCCGCTACAATAGCCCCGAGAATGTGGTTGTCAACGGTCACTGTAAACCACAATAGACTGGAAACGCTGTCTGTCATCAATACTGTCGGGAACAATATGTCGTGCAAGCAACAGCAATATACATTGTGTGAAAAACAAACCACTAAACCTTGTCCGTCGATGGCTATTGTCCTGAACGAAAGAGGTCGGGGAAGCAACAGCAGTATACATTGTTTAAACAATAGACCACTAAACCTTGTCCATCGATGGCTATTGTCCTCAACAATTGATGTCGGGAAAGCAACAGCAATATACGTTGATTCAACAATAGACCAACAAAGTTGTCCATCGATGGCAATTGTCTTGAACAACAGATGTCGGGCAAGCAACAGCAATATATACATTGTTTGAGCAATAGGCCAAAACAGTTTGTCTATCGATCGCTATTGCAGCCGACAAAAGATAATCTATTGTGTCCACCAATAGCCATCGCACCCGCAATGTACTGCTGGGCGTGTTTCCACAGTAGGCTATTGCCTCAATACGTATTGCCTCAACCTGTTGTATACCTGGTATCGTGTAATTGTGTATATATCGATGGCCATGTCTGCAGACCGCCGACGAGTGTCATATTCTGCATGGTGATTTGTGCACACCCTTAACGACTCTGTTCGAGTTCGTGTTCAGTTTGTGAAGCAACCATTCGTCCACGGACGAATACCCTCTCAAACATCTACCAGTTATATGGGCAACTCTTCGTCTGAACGAATACCCTCTCAAAAATCATGGGGCACGTAGTCGTCCGCCGAAGAATATGATACATTATCAGAACCGTGGGGCGAACATGCTTGTTCGGGTTGGAATATTTGAAACGATCTTATGAACAATAAAAACAGTGCACTTTATTACAAAAAACGTATGTTAAAATTGTCAAAAAATAATGAAAATAAAAACGTACATGATGCTTGCAAGGGTAGCTCATTTTTTTATACTTTATCGTACTTAATAAAATTTTCTCGGGTGTTCATTCTCGAAAACGAAAACGCGTAATCGTTGAAAAGAGACTACCTATTGCTTGAAAGCAATACGCAAAAGACAATGGTCACTACAATAGCAATGGAACATGGTGCAATGGACGGGCCTGTTGTGGTCGGTAATGTCTATCGATGGTTACCTTCCCCACTACATTGTGGCCTGCAAAGGACATCGAAGGATATCTTGCACAGTCTACTTTGGTAGACAGTGTCTGTCGATGGATAGCTTGCACAATCTATTGTGGTGGTGGACCATGGCTATCGATGGGTGGATTGCACAATCTATTGTGGCTAGCAATGGGTATAGCAATGGCCATCGATGGACACGCTTCTCAATCTATTGTGGTGGACAATAAATATCGATCGATAGCATCACCAGTCTTTTGTCGTCGACAATATTTATCGACAAACACCTTCTACAGCCTGTTGTCGCTGACAATATCTATCGATAGACACCTTCCAATCTATTGTCACTGACAATATCTATCGATAGGCACCTTTCACAGTCTATTGCCGCCGACAACATCTATCGACAGACGCATTCAACAATCAATTGTCGCCGACAACAATATATATCGATGGATTCCCCCCTCGTCTATTGTCGCAGACAATGTATATCGATAGATTTTCCCCCTCGTATGTTGTCGAAGCAATAGACCATTATTGTGTCTATTGTCCAGGGTGTGGTTTCAACACAAGATACACTTTGGGGTTCGACATTCATCTCGTCAGCATTGATTGATCCCCGGGGCACTCCCCTCGCCACGTAAGTACTAGGACATCCAGGATTACCTCACAACCATTGTTTAACTCACAAGGACCTTTTATCCAGCGACGGTAAAGTGTTGCTGGTGAGAATCGAACCCGCGCACAACATTGTTGTACAACTCCTTGCAGAGTAGCTCCTGTACGATATTTGATACCATCTACTAGTCTAACCCAGCAGCGCCGGGTTGCTTCATATGGCCGATGCCGTACTCGTCCTGCTTCCCTTCTGGTTTATTCGTACACTACATTGCAGAGTAGTCGGGTTGTCCCTCTATCGTGCACTCTAACAGGTGTACATGTATGTATGTGCGCGGCAGTAGTGTGCGAGTATGGGAAAGAAGGACCGGTCGTACCTACGACCTACGCGCCCTGCGGGGTGCTAGGAATTGCGGACACGCCTAATTGCACGCCGGGTTTGCAGGTATTTACCTGCACACAAGTACCAGGTACACCGGTAAGCTGGCTCTAGTGTCGGCCGTTTGGGGGGGGTAGGGGGGTACAGTACTCATTTGTTGTGTCCTTACAATAGTAATTTGACCATTGACCACGCATCCCTTTCGAGACGGAGCGCCGCTCCTACCCTAAATAGAGACGCTGACAACATTTGGGCGCTCATTATATATGTTTCCATATACACATAACCATGTTTTGCTTGTCTTATTATTATATTATTCCATTCGCCATCTCACAATTGTAGCGTATCTACTGTACTTGTACATTTCACAATTGTAGCGTATCTACTACTGTACAAGTTAAGTATGTTACCAATCAGACCTGAATACCTGACGAAAATAGACGAATAATGTAAGCCCCCTTATGAATAACTCTACGGACTCTTGGCCGACGCTTCACCGATCAAATCCGCCACCCCCCTGCTCCTATTACCCTGCCACCTCCTACCGCAAGGCCCAAGTCCCCTCCCCCCAACATACTTGTAGAAGCGTCGCACGACAATCCGCTGTCCATATAGATAGATGGCTGATTTATGAGTGCTACGCGGACACATGCTGCGGTAAAGGTGAACCATTTTGTTTCTGGGGCTCCTTTCCTCACTTAAGGAGCTCTACACCTATACCCAAAACGATTTTTTTTAGTTAAGTTTGAAAGTGCATCCCGATGAACAAGCCCATGGCCTAGGTGTAAGAATTAGTCATACCGCAAAACAAGAATGGCATTCCGGCATTACTGGATGGTTAAGGAGCCCCGTCATTCAGAAAACAGTACAGCCAAAACGTGGTACGTACCTCTATCGTAGTACGAGTCCGCGGATATTCCAAAGCGTTAAAGGTTGTGTGGTGCAGCTGCCAAATACTTTTATCGGCGATGTCTAGGAGTCTCCCAAACGTCCTGCCCCCCCTGTAGCTGTACCCCTCTCCACCCCCTCGCCGCAAACGATATTGCCACTTTTACCCCCCTTACCCTCATTACCCAGCCACCTCCTAAAGCAAGGGCCAAGTCCTCCCCCTACGTACACACGTCCGAAGAAGAGTTCGAACGACAATTATCTGTCCCATGTAAATAAAGGCCTGGATTATGACTTGTCTGTCCCATGTAAATAAAGGCCTGGATTATGACTTGCTTATCTTATCCCCTTCCTGTTTCGCGTTTTGCGACCACCATCTATATCTTATTATAGCGATCGTTTCGGCAGTTTGGTGCCCCAAACTTCAGCGTCACATATGCATTCTTCCTATTTTCCTCATTTCCCCCAACACACTCCGTTCATCCTTATACATTTTTTCACACTATGTGATTTCTAGTCTTTTTTGTTTTACCACAAGAGCACATATGATATACTTCGAAGTATGTTGCATCTTCTTCCCCCCGATTACTGGTATACCTCTTCTTTCTGCCAGGTCCAGGTTCCCTACACAAACTTGCAGTTTCTGCGTTTTCGCGTAGTCCATTGGGCCGTCTAGTATATACCTGGTATCAGGGATGTCCATAACCTGGTCCGGAGGCCAGTACCAACCGGTTTTAACCCGAAATCAGCTCTTCCGGGTACCTACCAGATATAACCGCAAAAATGTTGGCTCGAAAATCGACCATCCCGGGGGTAATTCGCGCTGACGTGGCAAAACCGTATATGAAACTTCCGACTCCACCAGAAGACCCTTGCTGGGATTATTACAGGTTGCACTGGACTCGATTCGATGAGTGAATACGCCTTCGACGCGAACGGATTGACCAACCCAGAATCTACCGATTCACTTCGACATGTTACGACAGCAACATTGTTTCGAACCTATGGAACTACTATTCTATCGCGAATGCACGATTGGTTCCAACGCGTGACATGGGTGGTTTGATCTATAACCAAAATCGGACGTGGGCATGCACTGCTGGATAAGCTCAGCCTACCTAACTCCACTACCAAGTACCTGCTAGAAAGTAGGGCATGGGAAAAACAGATCATCCCAATCAGCACTGAGGAGATATCACATTCAATCGGGTGTGGCGACAGCGCTTTTCGTGTTTTTTTCCGGGATGATTAGTCGTTGCTTTTATTTTCTGCCGCACTGACCTGTCAGCACAATTTTATCAACCCTGGGCGGGCCCGTGTTTGCCGTGACAGGAGGCCTCGCTTGACCCCGTATGTATCCTATACAAGTGCGCAGCCCTACCAAACATTACACGAACGGAACGAGTTCGGGATGGTACGACGGCAACCTCTTAACAATCGGTGTTGACGGCAGGACTAAGAAAACCGCAAACAACAACGTTCCGAGGATAGGGGTGTGCGAGTGAGCACTAGGGAGTGGGATCTTCCATTCGTGTTCTAGCTCGTGGACCTGATGTTTCCGCGAAGCTTCCGTATGTATGCAAAATATACGGTTCATCAGGGTGGGTTATAACAACGACATTGCCTTGGAAGGCACACATCACTACAATGATGATCCGAACTAGGCTTCATTATACTGGGCAGGGCGTCCCCCCCCTCCCCCGCGCATTGGTGTCACTAGCCCGTGTCGCGCTTGCAACCTTGGCGTATCGCACTGCCGCTCTACTCCTCTCCGTGTCGTGTCATCTCCGCATGAAGGCCTTGGCTCCGTCTTACGCCCCCCTTTGCTGATTCGCGCCATACTTGGAACGCGATGCCGAATTCCTGCAGATCGCTCTTTGCGCACCCCATCCACTCCTTCCCCTAGCCCTGACCCCCGACCAGCTCCCAGAACGTCGCCCCCCTCAGCAGGTGCTCCTCCTCCATACGTGCAATTAAACCCGCCAACAATATTCGCCATCTGCGCACCGTCACTTCAATGCTCACGGGGTCAGTCTCGACAAGGATAGGGTGTGGTCGTCGCGCTTCCTTTTCCGTCAGCCGGAGCGTTGATAGAGCTGGAAGTGATGGACGTGCCGTGGCCTATCGTAGTGAGCATTGCTCGGGGTCTACGGGACGCACCCATACAGCACGGTCGTGATCTCTCCGTTTTAAGCATCAGCACCTTCAGCTGCAAACCCACGCCCGGGTAGTCGTAGTTTCGTGATATACTGCCGAAAGCATGACCAGGCCCTCTGCAGTCGCAGCACGAGCTCGCCACTGAGGTGGCTGACTGCGCTAATAGTATCGCCCATGTACACAAACTCGATTATTTGTACACCTGACCGACCGCAGTGACAATGGACAGCACCTTCCCAGCGCCTTTTGGCGGGCACATGCTCTATGTTTTGGCCTATGAAACGTAGGTCTGAACGCCGCGCACGCAGTCTCGATCACCGTCATCATCTTCTGCAGTCCGCCTGGCGACCGCGATACAACGCGCTCGTGGACAGTGTACAGCACTCCGCACAGCGTCTGAGCCTCCTCCTCCTGCCCGTCGATGTTGAAGGCTGGTGGCCTGTCCCGCTCCGCCTCTTTCTCCTTGTTTCGTTGGGGTTCCACTATGTGTCCGTCCTGGCTGCATTATCGGGAAGAATTTCTCGACCACTCGCAACACCGCTGTGAAAAGTAAGATAGTAGCAATGTGAGCACGCACCCTAGCCGAAGATCTTAGTCGATTTTTAACCGTCGGGACAAAGAATACCGCGCAATTTCCCCTAGAACATCACTCAGCCGCAGCGGTATAAGTTGCTACGATGAAACACGTAAGCATGACCACATTGCACCACTCTTCTCGTCCGACATCGATCGTACCGGCCAGCCACAATCGATTTTCTCTGCAAGCCCCGCCTTCTCTCGCTTCGTAGCATGTGCATGTTCCTGCTTGTTTTTTTCTTGTTTTTTTTCTGACGCATGCTACGGTAGAGGTGCACTTTTTTTTCTTTTTTCTGCTGGCTCCTCACTTGAGGAGCTCAATACCTCTCCCAAAAAACAATTTGGGGGAAAAATAAACGTGCTATACCCGATGAACAACCCCATGGCCTCTAGGCATACAACGAAAACTATTGCAAAAACAAAAAAGTGAAATTTCGACGATTTTGGGTTAAGGAGCCCCTTCATTCAGAAAACATTTCGGCCAAAAAATGCTACCTCTATCGTAACACGCGTCGCTATAAAAAAAAAACAGAAACAGGCACCCCTTGCAGCACGTTCCCCGACCCTCTGCACAAACACAAGGAAGGCGCATCGCAACCAGGCCTTTCCCCGCTCGCCAATGATCAATCCCTCCCCGTATTTCCACCCTCGATATATGTCATTTATATAGCGAAAGCTGTTTTGCTTATTCGTCGAGCAACACAGTTCTCTCGCCAAAGGAATGCCTGCGTATTTTCCGTGACGATGGAGGTAGTGTCGATCTGCCCTCGTACTATTGTTAGGTCCGCGACTCGAAAAGGAAGTACGGTCAGTATGACCTGTCTCTGTCATACGTAGGCATGACGGGACTACACCAATCAAAGTGGCCCATCTGTTGATCAGGTGGCCTGGTGCGTATAGTGAAGGCATTGTTTTGCACCACCCACCGGAAGGAACCCCCCTCATCTATCGTACCTCGTCCCTCATCATGCACGAAAAAGCGTACCTGGTAATAGAGACATGAAGAAGTATCACGAAAACGGGAGGCACGGGAAGTACTGCATACCAAATATCTCGTTTCTAACCTGAACTGACACGTATTAAGACACTGGCATAACATATCTGACACACGTGCATGCAAGTACCGTCGGTTATTCCCTGAACAACAGCATTAATGAAAACAGACACGACCAGACGATTCGTACTCGTACTCGGCTTTTGTCAGATTTGACATCCTACCAATACTGTGAACTGTGCGATGGGCCACTGACTGCGACTGCAACTTAGTGAGAAGGCAGATTTATCAATGGCCGAGATCGAATTCTATGTATCGTTATGTGAAACTACTGTCCAGGGGAGAACCGTCGTATATCTTTGACGTGGGTAGAACACGCGATTGGTACGTATCAAGTGACTTTTACAGTTGAGCATCGACCACTTTGGTCGAACTCACACACGCTACCTGATGATGTATGTACAGTAGTTGTATTATATCATGTCCACGAGGCACCAGGAAATCTCTGAACGCTAAAGCAAAATAGCATGCATTCAACGCAACCTCTCCTTCTCGTAGTACCCCCTGCCATCCTCACGAACCGAGTATTGGAGGACTCAACCTGGTAAGCCATACGGTAAGTCATACAACATGTACATATGTCCCACAGGCCTATCCTTACGTCAATAACCTATGATACCCCTCCCCCCGTCCCCGCATGCGCGCCCCCTCCCATATCAACAGACGCAAAGTAAGATTGCTCTCCTGGCGAGCACCGTCAAGGTTCCCGCCGCAGCCCCTCGAATTCGAGGCTGGTATGCCGAGCGCGAGACTGCAGTTTCCATTATCTGCGACCGCCTCGGGATCAGTTGCAGCGACGGAGAAGATAGTTCCTCGGAGCAGCCTCGGCTAGTCGGAATCGCTGGGCCAAACGGAGCCGGGAAATCAGTCGTGGCATCGATGGTGGTCGCCCGAGAAGACGTGAGGGCGCACTTTCGCAAGGGAGTGCTGTGGCTTACGGTAGGCCAGGAAGCGCGGCACGGTATCCCGGCGCTGATGGATCGTCTCGCCAACATGGTGTTCGAAGTTATGGCTGAGGGACACACGCGACGACCACGGACGCCGGACGTTGGAGTGGACCCTGAAGACGGAGCTGCCTACATCCGCGAGGTTGTCGGAGGGGGCAGCAGCCCTTTTCTAGTCGTGGCTAACGATGTTTGGGATGCCGAGGTGCTGAAAGAGCTTAAGAGCACAGGGGCGACAGTACTATACACTACCCGCGACGAACACCTGTGCGATGACTCCCCGATAAGGATCCATGAGCTGCTGAATGGGGAGGTGGCGGCGACTCTGAGGCGGGCAGCGGAGCTTGACGAGGACGTTGAGCCTCCAGATGCTAGCGCCGAGATTATCCGACGGTGCGGGTCGATGGCGATGGATCTGGCCTACGTGGGGAGGTGGAGCTCGGTTCGCAGGACGACGGTCGGGCTGGCGTGGGCTGCTGCCTTGGCCCGCATTATCGAAGCGCAGGAGATGGGGGGGGGGGGAGAGGACGGGGGGGTGCTAGTGTCTTGGCGGGCGGCCGTGCTGCGGGCCGGGCTGGACGAGCTCGTGCTCGATAATGAGCAGCATCAGGAGCTGTACTTAGCACTTGCCGTCATACCGAAGAACCTCGCTTTTTCCCAAGCGTGCGTTGAGTCGCTGCTGTACGAAGAGGGTTGCCCACCACAAACGGTTGACGCAGCTGAGAGAGTAGTGGCGACCTTTGAGGAGTGGTCGATCCTGTCGCGAGAAGAAGGGGGTAAGTATCACGTCCATGACGCACACTTAGATTTTGCTCGGGAGTTGATAGAGAAGCATCCGGTCGCGCGGGATCGAATTCTAACTAGGTGGCGAAAACGCGTGGCGACAGCAGATGCACTGTTCGCCTGGCCGCTTGAGGAGCTCGTGGAGATCTGGCGGGCCATCGCGGGGTGCAGGGGTAGGGTCGTAGAATATGCGCGCCTGTATGACGGAGTGTTGGGCGCCATGGACCCCTCTGACGCCGAGTATGCCCAGTACCTTCGGCGCATCGCGTTCTTCCTCTGGCTGGCCGGGGACCGGGATGCGGCTTGCGACCTATGGACGAAGTTCCTGACAATCGAACAGGACCATGGTACGGATGCCACAGTCGTTCCGAACCAGGATATTACGCTCGTTAACGTCGGGGTTCATTTGTGGGGCACGAGGCGGACCGAGGAGGCGGAGAGATGCTTCCGGCGGGCGCTGTCCATCCAGGAGGAACACCTGGGCGAAGACCACTTGGATGTGGCCGACACTCTCCACCAGCTGGCGTGGTACCTGTTCACCGCGGGTCGGATAGACGAGGCGGAGCCTTTGCATCGGCGTGCTCTAGCCATCCGTAAGAATACGCTGGGTGCACAGCATCCGGACGTGGCGCGCACCCTCAACGCCCTCGGGCGTTGCGTGTCGCGAGTGCAGCGAGTGCAAGATGCCGAGTGGTTTCACCATCGAGCGCTTGAGATATATGAGGAACAATTCGGTGTCGATCACTCGAAGGTGGCCCTTACCCTGTACGATCTTGGTAGGTGCACGTCCGCAGCGGGGAGGGCGGGAGAGGCCGAGAGTTTTTATCGACGAGCGCTCTCGATCCAGGAAAACTATATCGACGTCGACAGCCTGCCGGCAGCAAACACCCTTTACGCCCTCGCTGGGTGTTTATCGGAAGCCGGAAAGTCGGAAGAGGTTGACAGGTTGTACCGACGGGTCCTAGCGATCCGGGAAGACAGTTCGGGAAGAGACGATCCAGTGATAGCCCGCACCGCGTACGCCCTCGGGCAGAGGTTGCTCGAGGCGGGACGCACGGAAGAGGCCACCCCGCTTCTGCGACGAGCGTTGGCGTTCACAAAGGAGATCGTAGGTTGCGATCACCCGGCGGTGGCCGACACGCTACACAGCCTCGGAGCTTGCGCTTTGTGCGAGGGGCGATTGGAGCAAGCCGACAAGCTTTTCGGCCAATGCTTGGCGACGCGAGAGGCAAAGCTGGATGCCTTCCACCCGAGCGTCGCTCACACTCTCTACGATCTCGGGAGATGCGCGTCGATGATGAGTCGCACGAAAGAAGCTGAGGGGTTTTACAGACGGGCGCTCGTAATCCAAGAGAAGAATCGTGGCGCGGACCACTTAGAGGTCGCGACCATCTTGTACCTTCTTGGGTCGTGTGTGGCCGAGCATGGGCGGGTGGGGGAGGCGGAGGGGTTGTATCGGCGGGCGCTGAAAAGCAGAGAGAGCGCATTAGGTGGGGAGCACTTAGATGTGGCGGACGTCATGCACGGGTTAGGGCGTTGCGCGTACGAGACGGGGCGGTGGGACGAAGCGAGAAGGTTTCACTCGAAAGCGCTTGTGATCTACAAGAAAGAGCTAGGCCCCGAGCATGCGCGGGTGGCCCACGTGCTACACGCGTTGGGGAAGTCTCTCCTGGAGGAGGGGCGGGTGAAAAAGGCAGAGAATGTGTTTCAGAGAGAGTTAGTGATCGTTAAGAAAGAGTATGGCGCAAACCATCCGTACGCGGCACACGCGTTTGACTATCTTGCGCAGTGCGCGTTTGAGCTGGGGAGAATGACGGATGCGGAAGAGTTGTATCGGCTCGTGCTTGCCATTTGGGAGAAAAGACTGGGTACTGACCACATGAAGGTCGTGGCTGCCTTGCACAGTCTTGGGCTGTGTGTGTACAAGGACGGGCGTAAGGAAGAAGCCAAGCACCTGTACTCGCGCGCGTTGTCGATCGGGGAAGGAATTCTTGGTGTAGATCACCCAGACCTAGCGGCTACCTCGTGCGGATTAAGACGATGCGACAGGAAAAGTACCTGTTGCGATTCCCCCCCGGTGAAAGTAGCACCAGTAGTAGTAGTAGTGGCGGAGAGCCCTGCGGTGCCTGTCCGGATGAAAGGCCACGATTTTCTCGTGGAAAAAAGATTAGTCGGGCGTGAAAGTTTTGGAATTGGAATCAGCGGGTGACTTCGAATTTTGTAAAAACAAAAGTATCAGGTATCAAAACCTTTGGAGGAGGGGTTATCATAGGGGGGTCTGCGGGGCCTGTTCGTGATCGGAGGTCAACTATAACCTATAGTGCTGTCATTTTTGGTGATTGTGGGGCGTATCATACATATCACTATTTTTAACCATTAGTTTTAATGAGTCCGTTTTTTGTCTTGCATGGCTAAAAAGAAAAAGGCCTCCTCATTGTCATGAGGCCGTTTTTTGCCTTGCATGGCAAAAATGCCTCTTCATTGCGGGGTGTACAGCCATTATTTAATTTGTGTGTACGTCTGTTTGTCTGACTGGTGGTGTGGAACGCTGTCTGTCTGGTAGTAAGCACGGTGTCTTGTGATTGCGAGAGCTGCACGTGGCCGATTTCCTCAAACAAACCCGGCGTCTACAGAAGCGAGCAAGCTTGGCTAACTCGTGGAGCTTGTTTCATTGCGCTCCGTAGCGTGTTGACCGCAGTCGCCGTGCTGCCGCGATTTTGGTGTCAAGTGTGGACGCGTGTCACGATAGAGGTACAGTAGCTCTTTTCGGCTGAACCTTTTTCTGAATGACGGGGCTCCTTAACCCAAAAATCGTCGGAATTTAATTCTTTTTTTGCAGTGATTTTCGTTGTGTATACCTAAGCCATGTGATTTTTCGTCGGGTAGCACTTTTGTTCTTCCCCAAGAAAATCAGTTTTGGGAGAGGCTTGGACCTAACTCAAGTGAGGAACCTCAGAAAAAATATGGTTCTACCGTGGCACGCGTCTGTCTGTGGCGGGATTTCGTTTTTTACGTTTAGTCTTTTGTATTCGAACGCACACCGCCTACTGCATGTACGAGGCACCCTTGCCTCGTTTACCACTTCCTCCCTATTAATAGTAATACTTCGTATAGTATAGTACACGGGTGAGGGTGTGTTTAGTAGGAGGGTAGGTTTAGTTTTACGGATGGATATGGTATCATGGGCCAAATACTACGGCAAGGCGTGGGGTATCGTATTGATTGGGTCTAGTTTCCTGTAGTAAGGATAACAGTAAGAACAACAATAATGGTAAGAAGTGGGCGTGGTATGGTTGAACCATGGCGTCCTGTTTGATGTAGAAAGAAAGCTGGGTTATTGGCGTGCTCGTAAGAGCATGTGGGGCAATTTGTTCTTAATGGCGTACCGTAGCATATTATGTACGAGGTCCGTCCGATGGCTGGCAGCCAACCGATTGTTTGTTGTGTTCTCGCGTTGATCTGGGTTGTGGTAATATTCAACAAATAATTCAGATCTACGTACACACATGCATACATCCACGTGATGGCATCACCAGCTGTTGTGTTCAATGTGGTATATATATGAGACCATCGTTTTGTACCCATCCCAAGCAAACGTCACGCGCCGAACTTGATCGGAAAAGGGAAGTTTGGACGTCACCGATGATCGAAAAACGTGGTGCTGCGTAGTATACGGACGAAGGTCATGGATGCATGCTGTTAAGCCCTTTAGAGCTTAGCTGTACCCACCCACGTTTCGGGGGGGGGGGGGGGCTTCTGCTTGGAATTGGTGCGGGAACATACTTGCAGTAGGAAAACGGTTAATAAGCAAGAAGATGTTTGGTCTACTGAGTGAGCTGCTGAGTGAGTGAGGTGAATACATGGTTCACTGTGTAACCTGCCCATGACACAGCATTTCTCATATAATATCAAGCTGTCCCCCAATCCTGAATCAGGGGAGTTGAATGTCTTCGGAATATGTTTTATTTTGCGATAAGAATTCGCGCACGAAATTCTTTCTTGGTGTCGTTTCATGTTTGTTCCTGTGAATGAAGCGAAAGCAGCAAGAAAATATGGCGAGTATACCGTCTGGAAAGTACTGGTACGTAGTTGAGCCGACGTCCTCGTTGCCCAGAGGACGCCACGTGGTAATAAAGCATACATTTCAATGCTTTAGCTCTGCCGCCCATCATTTAATGTAGTAAGTATTGAATTGAACGAGGCCTTCTGCCCCGAGGCAGGAGGGTCTCTCCCGAGACATATCCCCCATCGCGCTGAGCACTCAGCGCGGCGTTAATCCTTGGAAATGAAATCGCGGCGGCAGCACAAAGCTCCTCCTCACTACAAAATGTCATGATGTGGCAAGTTCTCCCAATAATGTTGGTCCATGTCCGCTGGAAGCAGATTGGAACAGTCAGCACAAATCGCCTCACGGGCGGCTGTCCCTTCGAACGTAACAACTCTTCTTGCCGATATGTGTACATGCATGCAGAAGGATCAATTCAGTGCGTGCATAATAAGTTGCCTCTACGACGGCCATCTCTGATAACCTGGTACGCGGGTTTTGAGGCGTAGAAAATTTGGCGCGAAACTCTGCGTTTTTTTCGAGATTTCACGTGTTTTCGACCCAAGGAACGATCGAATGGGGCTCGCTCTCGTCAGAACGCGTGCAGCCCTTAGATGAGAGGCACCTCGATACTTCGAAATATGCTCCTCTTTTCATCAGGGGCGGGGCGTAGTTCGAAGATTGAGGGGGTGCTGTCACTTTCGGACAGAAGTATCAAATCATATCATACATGGCAGGAAGCTTTTCTGCCAGAGATGTATCGTAAGATAGAGAGAGCCGTTTCATGTGAAAAAACAGCCATTTTTGTTTTTTCGGGCATACATGTATCGTACTCGTATGCTCGTATAATAGCATAATAGCGCTTCCGAAACTGAGTTTGGAGTGAATTGGAGTACGCGCTACTGCAGCAATGTCGCCATGTTTTCTAGATGCAGTCCTGAGTCCTAAAGAAACGGTGACCGGGGCTGGATTATTCTCGCGGAAAGGCTGGTTCGGATTCGAGATTAGCCAGCCTTCTTCTGATTCGTCCGTTTCTCGGGTCCAACACACGAAACGCACGGACGCCTATTAATAGCCTCAATTATCCGGGGACTTTTTTTACGCAAAAATCTAAACCCTCTCGTTGTACCAGGTATAAACAGACGGTCTAAAACGCGCACTGCTGCGGGGCTCTACAGGTATGCCACCACTGCATCATGCAGCATGCTGCATCACCCCTCTACTACTATGATGGGGAAAGAAGCTGTTGTTGTTCATGTGACGCGTAACAGAGGACAGACAGAGCAGCAACCCGTGATCATCAGTCAACGCATCATGCAACGGACACTTAACCCGAGAATACCGGTAGTAGTATATTCATTGTTTTTTTCAGAGGTTTGTTTCGATACTTCGAAGTATATGTTGTGCCATTTTCACTCAAATATGCCGGTATCCTGTACCGGGTAGTATGTGGTGCGCAATAAGTTCGACCTTTTTCACACACTTCCATTGTTTTTTCGCCTTTTCACACACTTCCAGACACTTCCATTGTTTTGTTTCGCTTTTCACTTAATTTTCGTTTTTTTTTCTCTTCTTTTTGCGAAAATACCGTGTTTGGCAGACCGCGGGATCCCCTAAGCATATGTCTTGCCGTGGCCCTGGGCGGGCGTAGAAAAATCATACGCAGATAATACGTTGCAAAATCAGTATTAAGCTCACGACACAAAATATTTGTGGTAGCTTCTTGCTCTTGGAGGCTCTAGAAAGTCCACAGCGCTCTACTTTTTTGGGGCTCTGAGCGCTGAAGCTCACACCGCACAGCGGCTGTGCTCGTATGCGTTGTGTATACGCTCTAAAACGCTGAAAGCGGGGGCTCGGGGTAGATCCTTGATCTTTCATGCTGGATCCTGTTTAGCAGTGGCATACCAACGGGATGGCTCATACACCCCCGAACCATAAAGCCTTAGTCAGGTTCGTATCATGCATGCATGTGTCATTCATTCATTTTTCTGTGTTCTGCATCCTGCACAACACAGCAAACAACCACAGCGTACCCGAGCAAGCACGCCGTACATATACCAAGGGTACACCAAGGCTTAGAAAGAGACAACAACAACAACAACAACAGTGAGCCCGTAGCCAGTTACCAGGTATAGCGTAGTAGTTGTCTTCTCCTGGGCCATTCGCAGGCTTCCGCGATAAGCAGCCACAGCCGGGAGGCTCGGCTGTTTGATCCGTCGTGCTGCGATTTTTCGACCGCGCATCAGTTACAACTCATCACACACATCACTCCATCCACCTGTGTAACTCCGAGGGGAGCACTACCACCCCAACAAAAATGCTGCGTGGCCCAAGGGCAACTCGCGAGGGCAACGAGGGACGGCCTGTTCGAGCTGTCGGTAGGAGTCGACAGGTGATTTGTTGGCGCGGGGGGGGCGGGTGCACAGCGAGCGAAACTAGTGCAAGTACAGTAAGTAGTACTGGTAGCTCTCTCGTGCATCGGCTGCATAGAGATGTTGGCAGGATTACGGAAATTTCGCGCAAAAAAAAAGTCATGTCTGTCTGATTGTCGCTAGCTGTAAAAGAGTAGTCTATAGAAGTAAGTACAGCAGTGTTTTGTTGGAAGCATAGCTCTCCGGCGACTTGTTTAGCACCTGCAAAAGAGAGAGCAGACCGTACCGCCAACACGCACTGCTCAGGCCATCGCGTTCGCAATTCATCCAACCCCCGTGATAGCCCTCTTTGCAGAAAATAAAGTGGTAGCCGTAGCTTGGCTGTGGGCGCTATGATGTACCTGCTGTGGTGGTGCATAAAGCACACGGAACACGCGCAATTTTAGATTTTGGGTGTTGGATGTTGGAGATCCTTTCTTTCTGAACCAAAGTTCAACAACTTGAAAATAGTATGAGATCGAAACGAAACCACAGAAGAAACCGCTTGGTTCGGTGCATGTGTTTGTCAGAGTGCAGCAAAAAACATGCTGTACTGCGTCCAAAACAGGGCCGCCAACATCTATAGAGTTCAACAGCGGAGCGCGTTGTTGCGCGGTGTTGCGAGCGAGGGCCAAGTCCAACCAAGAAGGGACGCGGGTGATGTCACGTAGTATGTCGGCGTCGGCTTCTCGCCAAAATTGTTAATGGCTGCCTGTCTCTGGGCGCTTGTTTGTTTATCAGAGTGCAGCAAAAAAACGTTGTGTACAGCGTCCAAAACAAGACCGACGTCTGTCTATTATAGCGCGCCGACAGCGGAATGCGTTGCGCGATGTTGTGCGCGCGAGCCGCGTCCCACCAGGAAGGGACGCGCGCGATGTCACATTCATGTTGGCGTCGGTTTCGCGCCGAAATAAATGGCGGATGCCTCGCTCGGTAAACCCGCCTGACTGATTTTTTTATCTACCGCTTGGTTGGGTGGCTTGGTTGGGTGTGTTTTGTCGTACATAGTGTAGCAACAAACAATATAGCGCCCAAACCAGGCGCGAACATATGTAGACCGCGCCGATAGCGGAATGGGTTGCGCGGTGTTCTGCGCGCGAGCCGCGTTCCACCAGGAAGGGAAGCGCATGGAATTACAGGATATGTCGGCGTTATTTTCGCGCCATAATAATGGCCGCTTCTCTCTCTCGGTAAAAAATCCGCCGACTGAGTGTTTTCTCGATTCACATCCTTCAGTCAGTGTGATCCATTTTACTTCAATTCTCACTCAATTCCCCCAAAAAAACGATCTTCATTTCGCGCATTTTTTGCAGCACTTTGCCGCAGCATCCAGAGCATTCATTCGCGCCGGATCCACCCATCCTTTCGCGTGCTAAACTCTTCCAAATGAATCGAGAGCTTCACGATACAGTATGTGTTTGCCCGAGAGCATCACCATAATACTCATTTTCCTGCTGCGTCGCCACTAGCGGCCGGGAGCGAGAGTAGAAAGTCCAAGCGATTTTTTTTTTGTGTCTTTTATCTTTTATTTTACGATGTTTTAGCTTTGCCGCCGGAAGGTTGCGAGCGTGCGTCTAGAAACTCCGAGCGTGTGTGTGCGGTGTGCAATTACGAGCCAAGCAAAATGAACCAGTTGAAACTGTCAATTGCTTGGCGCAAAAAATCGCACGTCGCGCCCATCTTTTGCTGTTTACACCTCCCCCCACCCCCCCACCCACGACCCATGTAGAGACCACGAGGAGCGTAGAAAGTCCGAGCGTTTTTTCTGTGTTTTAGTGATATTTTAGCTGTGCTGTCGGAAGTCCGCGAGCGTGCGCGAGAAACTCCGAGCGTGTGTGTGCAATTACGACAACAAACAAAATGAAGAACTTGAAACTGCCGCTTGCTTGGCGCAAAAAAGCGCACGTCGCGCCCACCTTTTGTTGCCCCCCCTCCCCTCCCCTCCCCCCCCGCTCCGCCCCACTCTGTTAACCTGTTCGTTCCCAAAGGTTCTTCCCAAAGATACCATCGCCATCAACTCGTCAACCAAGAGGGGCACTGGCATGATGCGCATGCGAGGAGGTGGCCGGCACCATCCTAGTTGTTCAACCTACCAGCCGGCGATGGTACCGCGGGGGGTGTTGGCGACGGGCAGGGCGACTGTTGTTGCGACGCGCGAACGAAGAGGGGTTGTTCGACACCCTACTACTGCTTGTGAGCAGCACCCTACTACTGCCTCCTGTCAGACATACCACTACCGGAGGACGGCGGTCATCGCAGCATCAACAGTGGTGGATGGTAACCTGGCGTGTCTTCCACGCACTCCAGATGGGCTTGATGATACCTGGGCGTGCCTCAAACGCACCACGGGTGATAGGTTTGACGATCGTCCTGCAGCAGGAGGAGGTGAAGAAGTTGCTGTGCTGCTGAGGGGTCAGTTGGAGGATGTCAAGAGGCAGGCTCGGAAGGAGCATGAGTACTCGGAGAGGCGCGTCTGTGAAATGCAGGGAGCGGTTCTGGTGTATCACCGACGCGCGGAAGAAGCCGAGAGGGGTCTGAAGTTGGTTACGGTGAGAGTCAAGAGTCGGCGTTTTCAGTCGTTTTCTACTTTGTCCTTTTTCGGATAGGATATTATGTCGGGGTTGTTGTTGTCACGGTGAGCCGAGCTGGCTTTTTCTGCGTACTGTCATTATTGTGGGTAGGATGTGTCGGGGCTGCTGCTGCTGATAGCGATGATGATGACGATGATGATGATCCTGGCGCAATCTCGATTAGTCGACGTTGTCAGTATACTTGTCACTTTTAGGATAGGATACGCCGGGGCTGCTGCTGCCGCTGCTGCTGCTAAAATATATTGGCCGGCTTGCCTGTTATATAGAGGGAAGCCGAGAGAAGCCTCAAGTTCGTCATGGCGAGCCGAGCCGGCGTTTACAGTGTACTTGTCCAAAGAAAACTACAGCATAAGTCAGGGCCGCTGCTGCTGCTGCTGCTGCTGCTACCGTGTGCTGGTCGGCTTCCCTGTTGGCGCGGCCACGCGCTCCCCATGTCAATTCGAGAAGTAGTGCGGTGGTGTAGAATCTGCGTTGCCTCGCCAGGTGCTGCGAGATGTGTTTCGTGGCTGCAACTTGTATGGCATGCCTCTTGTTTTTGTTTTTTTTTTGCGCGAAAATATAAATTCCTAACCTACCCGCGGTTCAAGGTAGAAAAACACGCGTCGTAGACTACAGTACATACGTACACAGACTGACGCCCCGCCAAGCCAAACGATCCGATTTTGCGAACCCGCACTTCTCCATAACTGTGCACACACCGATGCCCCGCCGAACCAAACGATCGCATATTGACGAACGAACCCCCACTGCTCTGTGCTCCGATGCACCCATCACGCTATATATGTTACCCTTGCCTTGCGGCGCCGCAGGACCGGCTTGCAGAAGAGCAGCTGGCGGCAGACACTCTGGCTGACATATTGAAGGAGAAGATCGACTCGCTCGCCACTGAACAGGTTTGACTATTTAACTATATTTACGCGGCAAGCCACCTCGGGCACAGTTAGTCCCATGCAGCGTTGCATGAGATTGCGTACCGTTGCGATCGACTTACTATTATTGTTGGCGTTAGCGTGTGTTTGCGTTGCGTCACAGCAGTTGCCTTGCTTTGTGCTGGCATGCGGTTGGTTGCGCTGCGGCGTCACAACTGACGTGCTTCTTCTGCCGGCATGCGAGTGCGCGCGACGTCGTATTTTACTTCCGTACATGCCACGTTTCGATTCGCCGGGCAGGAGATCTCACACGCTCCATGGATAATAATTTCGTCGCGATGTATTTTTTACCAGGAATAACACTCCCTGCGCCGCGGGCTGCAGCGCTCGATTCATACAGAATTTCCACGAGGCACCTGTAGTTACCACTGCGTGTCATGTCATTGGATGCGTTGGGTTAGCTGCATGTATCCATTATTGGGATCTTGCGAAAAACTACACAGAACTTTCCCGTTGGCTCGATCTTCCACATAATGGTTGGATCTTCGAAGCAAAAATGGTTGAGCTCTCGCTTTTTTTATTCCTCAAGATTTTATTTTGGGGTGGGTCTGCGGTGCGCACTCAGACCTCTTGACCGTCACAACAAACAAACACCGTCCATACCGCCCTCCCTCCTCTTTGTTGCCATCCTCTCCGCGCCGAGCCAGGGGCGCAGCGAGGCCCTGAAGCGACTGGTGGACGCTCTGCTGAAGGAGAGAGCTGACCTGGACGCGTGGGGAGATGAGGTGCGCGCGACGGGGGCTGTGTGTCTGTACAGGCCTACCACACACACCTACCCGTGCTTGCAGCGTGGTGTGTACATACTTACTTGTTGTTTTGCTGTTTTCCAACATTTCTCGCAGTGCCATGCGTGGTAGATCATGACGTAAGGGAGCATCAATCACTGGGTCCCGACGAAAACATGATGATTTGTTTTTGGTTGGCATCGTCAGACGATGCCCGCCACACAGCGGAGCTATAGATCTAAACTTTTGTTTTACACGCCTACTGCAACAGGTACCTGTGCTTGCGTGCAGCTTGGTGTAGATACTTGTTGCTTTGATGTTTTCCAACCTTTCTCACAGTGTCATGCGCGGTAGATCATGAAGTACTGTAAAAGGGAGCATCAATCACTCGGTCCCGGCAAAACATGTTTGTATTCGGTTGACATCATGAGACGAAGTCCGCCACACAGCGGAGCTAGATCTAGACTTTTGTGTTCCACACCTACTTCTACAGTACCTGTGCTTGCGTAGAGCTTGACGTACTGCTGCAGTTACTTGTTGCTTTTGCTCTTTTTCAACCTTTCTCTCAGTGACATGCGCGGTAGACCATGAAGTACTGTAAGGCAGCATCACTCAGTTGGTCCCGACACAACATGTTTGTTTTTGGTTGACATCATGTACAGGACGATGCCTGCCACACAGGAGAGCCAAGTCTACTTTTTTCGTTTTACATTTTGACATCGCACTTGATAGCCGCTTCCACTCCTCGGTCGGCGTAGACATACTTTGGCGCAACCCTCCCTGTGACCACACTGACTGCTATTGCTGCGGTCATCCCACAACTATCATCAAGGCAGTGTTAATAGTGATCTGTTGAAGGAGAAGGCTCAGGAGATCAATGCTGCGGCCGAGTCTTCTTCTTGTCGAACCCCAAATAACATACCTGGCAGTTTGTTGATTAGAAGGTGCTACCCACTGGCCTAGTTATAGCCAGGTGTTTTGTATGTGTAGGTGCCAGCCACTGTGGCGTATTCAGTCACTTCGCGTGACTAAGTAGAGGTTAGTCGGTAGCACCTTACCATAATCACCACGATCATGCCGCTACCACGGTGGCACCGAGGCCCATGCACACGACCACTCCTCCTAAACTCAGGGAGGGGGGGGGGGAGGTGTACTCATTAGGGGAGGGGGGTCGTGTCTTATGCATTACCTGGTATTATGTTTGTTCCTTTGCTGAAACTACAGTATGCTGTAGTAGTACGTCGTAGTAGCAGCGCTGAAAAAACGGCGCGCCCTTCCAGGATCACTGCAAAAAAAGTACATACTTTCTGGGAATGGTAATGTTTATGAGTGGTCAACGTTAAAGCTCATGCTGCACATTGTCTGGACGCTTGCTACGATAGAAGGATCACTTTTTGGCTGAATCGTTTTCTGAATGACGGGGCTCCTTAACCCAAAATCGTCGGAATAATCTCATTGATTTTTGCAATATAATTAATCATTTTATACCCAGGTTATTTGATTGTTCATCGGGGTGTAACACTGTTATTTTTCCCCGAGATTGGTTTTTTGCAGGGAAGGATAGAACTCCTCAAGTGAAGAAAGAGCCTCAGAAAAAAAGCGGTGCGCCTCGGCCGTAGCGTGCGTCTCTGATCGCAAACACAATAATAACATTAATCAATCGACCAATCAATGTGTTCCGGTCGCGCCCCCCCCCCCCGCCCCCGCCCCCCTTTCCCCCTCCACAGCCGGCTAGTAGAGGTGTGGAAGCTCTGGCCCTTCTACTTCCGGGTGGAGCTGTCTCGAGACCCCCTCGACAAGGAGACATGCAAGCTCGGTGGTCATCTGGCCTCTTGCGGCACATCTACATGATGCAAACGGCAACGAGCGCATGCGCGTGTAGACGCGAGTTGGCGGCCAACGGTCTGACTCGCGCGCGGCAAAGGTTCGAGGATACGGTCGTGTTGGGCCAAGGGGCATTCGGTATTGTCCACCGCGGCCGCTGTAGGAGGACGAAGAAGGAGTATGCCATCAAGACTGCCAAGCCGGTGAGCTGTCTGTGAGCTGTCTGTGAGCCGTGTGAAAATTTTTGACCTATGAATCTGCACAGTATTACCGACCTTTTCTGATAAGAAACCGAGATGATATTGCTTTTAGGCTAGATGTCTCCATTTGAGAAAAGCCGTGCCCTATACAAAGTTTTGGGGCAGGAGGCATTCGGTATTGTCCACTACGGTCGGGGCAAGAGAACGAACAGAAGGAGTATGGTATCAAGACCACCAAGCCGGTGCGCTGTCTGTGAGCTGTGTGTATAGGCTTTGACCCCCGTTAAAGAGTACCATGTATTCTATGGTGGAGGGCTCCCAATGTTGCCGATATGTGCCAGCCCAATCTACCGGCACTATTCAGGGCACCGGCACTATTGGGAATAGGGTTACTGTAGGGAGTTCCAGTCGTGCCAAGAGATTTCACCGGCACTATTGGAGAGCAGTGGCAAATTCAACTGGCACTATTGGGAGCCCCCTACTGTACTGCAAAGTTTTCTCCACACGATCAATACCAGGTCTCATACAACAGCAATTCTAAGTAGAACGAAGAAGGAGTACGCCATCAAGATCACCGAACCAGCGAGCTGCGAGCTGTCTGTGTGATGGGCCCTGTGTGATGGCTGGACGGGGGGGGGGGTGGAAAGGGGGTGCTCTCGTGTATGATATGGTGGCATGTTTTTGTTTGAGCGTGTTGTATAAGTAGGGTTTGGGTGTCGAGATCGCTTTTTTGTGGTATAAATTGTGCATGAGGAAGGGTAGTTGTTACTAAATACTTGCTTGGTTCTGTTGGTGGTGGTAGTGTGGTGGTGTTCTTATTGTGGTTGTTGCTGTTGTTATTGGTTTTGTTGTTGTTATTGCTGCTGCTCTTGTCATTGTGCTGTTGCTATTGCTGCTTGCTGCTGCTGCTGTTGTTGATAATGTCCACACCTTGACTCGTCGTCATCATCTACTGCGAGAAGTCCGTGGTCACCAGACAAGACAGCAAGACACTCGGACACACATTGTCATGCCCCGTTTTTCTCCGCCTGTGTTTTTTGTTTTGTGGCTTCAGCTAGGGTATATGGCGCGAAAAAAACAGTTCGTAACGAGCTGGGCCGGCCAACACCAGTTTTTAGTCGGCCTCCCTCTTCCTCACGCCGTTTTTTCGAATTTTTCAGCTGAAAAATTGACACGTGCTTCCTTAGAGTACGCCAAAGCGATTCCGTATCATACTGCTCCTTTTGATTTTCATTTTTATTGCGTGAACTGGGCACATTTTCAGGAAAACGTATAATATGATACCAGCAGAATACCCTCGGCAGTACAATAACAAATGAAAGAAATCGAAAAAAAGACTTGTAATTTGTGGTCTCTGACAAAAATCCGAAGTAACGTGATTCACCCCGTATGCTTTCGTACTATACGTCTACTTAGGCTACCGGTAACACACGTGCCACGGAGAGACATTTACGGCAGTGTTTCAGTGTTTGTTGATGAGCCTGCTGCCTCAGAGAGAGCAACACACGTAGACACTACTGCTGCTTCGGCTGCTGCTGCTACTGCTGCTGCTCTGATGGCGGTGGCGACGGCGATGGTGGTGGTGGTGGCGGCAGTGGCGGTGGCGGCAGGAGTAGGGGCTGTGCCCACTAACGGTTCGGGACACTTTCTGTTGTTGGCGTGTGGCTTATACTTTTACACGACGAGCGATTGCTGTTTCAGCATTTCTTGCCGACACCGACGTCATGAGACCCCTTCTTCCCGTCATTTGTCAACAACGTTTGTTGTACTATTAATAGGGGCGAGCAGGAACCGGCCTGGTGCGGGAGATGATGGCGTACACTATGTGAGTCCCCTCCCCGCCCCCCTTCTCGTTTATCTCACCACGCGATCAGCGTAGTACTCTACTCTAAGTTGTCTGTTTTGCGGTTATTAGAGAGAGGCGTGATCTGTACGGTACCCGTGTTGTCAGCGAGCCGCCACGCATATACACCGAGGAAGTGTGATGTGTGAGGCCACACACACACGAATGTAACGATACCGGTCTGGAGATTATGGCGTACGCTATGTGAGCCCCCCCCCCCTCCCCTCCCCTTAATTTTATCTCGCCACGCGATCAGCCTACGTACTGTAGTACTGGTCTTTGCGGTATAGATAGAGGGGTACTACTGTAGTAATCTGTACCGTACCTGTGTCGACAGCGAGCCACCACGGTGTGATGTTTGAGGCCGCACAGGATGTATCTATGGATACCGGTCTGGTGCGAGAGATGATGGCGCACACTATGTGACCCCCCCCCATTCAATTCTGTCTCACCACCCGATCACAGCGTAGAGCACCCTACTCTAAATGCTTTTCTTTGCGGTAGATAGAGGCGTAAGCTGTACCACGTACAACCCGCACCGGCAGCGAGCCGCCACGCATACTGTACCGAGACGGTGTGGTGAATGAAGCCGCACATGTATGTATGGATACCGGTCTATTGCAGGAAATGATAGCGTACACTATGTGAGCCCCCCTCCTTCTCGTTTTTTTACTGAATGAAAAAAATACTTCAGCTGTGATGAGATCGAGGATTTCGTCGAAAAACTCATATTTGCTAGAATGCGTGTGATACTTCAAGCCTCCCCTTTATTTCGCTTGTCTCACCGCGCGATCAGCGCAATACTCTACTCGGAGTACTCTTCTTTGCGGTAGATACGAAGTAGAAGCGTAGTCTGTGTACCGTGTCCGTATATCAGCAGCGAGCGGCCACGCGTACCGAGAGGCGGCGTGGTGTTTGAGTCCGCACATACATGTATCATATGTATGGATAGTAGTAGATTTGGGGCGCAGCTGCTGGGTTGTGGTGTACGGTGCATCGTCGGGGGCTTGAAATCCAGATATTCGTATATAATATACAGCCGAGGTCCAGTCTATACATCATGCCACGGCCTCTCTCTCTCACCCCCCCCCCC
>JAYJMJ010000002.1:8128142-8141571 GCA_036873875.1 Laminaria ephemera
AGAATTCAGCACTTTCTTCCCTCGTCGACTCGCGTCGAAATGTGCTTACCCACGCTATGAAGCGCTCTCGGCAGTTGATGTCTCAGAAATAAGAATCTCCGTACCGAGATTCGAACCCCTGACTCCAATCTTAGTAGTCTTCGAGGGTAACCACTTGACCACCGGGGCGACCGTGCTCCCCGATGAACAATCCCATGGCCTAGGTACATAACGAAACCTATACACATTGCAAAAACACAATGAAATTCCGACGGGTTTGGGTTATAAGGAGCCCCGTCATTTATAAAATATTTTTTGCATCAGTGCTACCTCGGTCGTAGCACGTGTCGTCCGATGCACAATTACATGGGCTATAGGTATCTACCGAATCGTATTGTAGCAGGCACATCGGATTTAAAAAAAGTGGGTAGTTTCGTCGGTTGAGCAGCCCCCGTCGATCAGAAATCTTTCGGCAAAAAATGCTACAAACTACCCCTTTTTTTCTTTCTTCTTTTTTCTTTTTTCTTTTTTCTTTTTTGTTTTTTGTTTTTTCCTTTTCCTTTTTCCTTTTTTCCTTTTTTTCTTGTTTTTTTTTTCTGTTTTCTTTTTTTTTTTCTTTCTTTTTTTAATCTCAGTTTTACTTTCCAGCTTGTGGACAAGCCGTGGTCACAGGTGTCAGGTGTCGTCCCTTCTCCCCCCCCGGGACGTGCCTTCGTTCTTATGTGCGCAGAGGGTTCAGCATTCCCAACGCTCGTCGATTTTCATCGAATTTTTCCATAGCATGGCTCTTTGGCTTTGGCTGACTAGGGCTGTGCGTTTGGGTTTGGGTTTGATTTGGCTTTGGCTGTGGCTCTGGCTTTGGCTTTGGCTTGGTATTGTTGCGACGTGGGCTCTGGAGCTATGGACACGCCGACGCATGCTTCTGTTAGGGTGCATCATTTTTTGCTGAGGATCCTCATTGGAGGAGCTCTATACATTTATCCAGACAATGATTTTTGAGAAAATAGGAAATTGCAACCCTGTGAACAATCACGTGGCCTAGTCTAGGTACTTCTACAGCGAACAATGCTGTTAAAACGCAAACGGTTTTCCAACGAAATTGGTATCACTTCGCCTCGTTTTGCTCCGGTTGGCTTCGTTTCGCTTCTCTTCGTGCCGTTTCGCATCGTTTCGTTTCTCTTCGCTTTGTTTCGTTTCGTTTCATTTCGCTTCGTTTCGTTTCGTTTCATTTCGCTTCGTTTCGTTTCGTCTGTTCTGGCCTCCATCATGTCGGTCTTGTCCGGACGAAATCCGTAAGGTACCTACGAGTGGGTAAGGCGATCCGTGTCATGCGCAACCACAAGCTCTTGGCGGGCGTGTTTTCCAATGACGACGTGACCATCAAGGCCACTCTTCTCATTGTTAAGGTACGCGCGTCACCCCTTACCATGCGACTGCGCTTGTTCGTTGGGGGGAAAGCAGAGAAGGAGAGGGGTAGGAAGAGGGAGGGAGGGAGATAGAGATTGTAGGCGGCGGGGGGAAGATGGAGAGAGGAGAGGGCAAGGGAGATGGAGAGGGAGAGATAGGGAGGGAGGGAGAGAGGGACGGAGGGAGGGAGAGAGGGAGGAGTGAAGTGGAGATGGAGTGGAAGGAAGGGAGGGAGGGAGAGAGGGAGAAGAAAAGGGTGAGAGAGGGATTTAGAGATATGAGAGAGAGTGGGAGAGAGACGAAGAGGAAATAGAAACGAAAAGGAAAGAGAAACGAAGAGGAAAGAGAAACGAAGAGGAAAGAGAAACGAAGAGGGATTTAGAGATAAAAGGATAGCGGGGGAAAGGGCAAGATAGGCAGGCAACAGGAGGGAGAAGCCCATCTTTGTGGGTCTTTGAGGAGAATCGTGGTCGGGTGAAGGCTACCACCATATGTGCTGTTCGCGCTGCCGCACGATGCTGGTCGGGTATGTTTCCTTTCTCTCGTCCGTCGCTCTACAACACAACCGATCGCAAATTGTCTCAGAAAAATCGTGTCGTGCGCCCCCCTCCTCCCTCCAACCCCCGTCCCCCGTCTCCACACACACCCCTCCATACACACACCCCTCCACACACACACCCTTCCATACTCCCCCCCCATCCCGCGCTTTCCTCCCTTCCGCTAACCCTTATCTGCTAACATATCACCTAGGTTGACGTGGTGATGACGACCTCGCTCCCCCCCACCCCTAACACGCCTTCCTCCCATCCACCAACCCCTAGTATATCTCCGAAAATCCCACCCAGGCGGTTGGCGCGGTGATGATCTCGCTCCCCCACCCCCACCCCTATGAAATGAATACACCCCCCCCCCCCAGGAGGAGGAAGAAGGTGCACAAATGTGCCCTTGTGGTAGAGCAAAATGAGAGTAGAACTCACATAGTGGGAGAAAGTGTAATGTACAAGGAGGAACGGGATGCATTAGAGGAGATGAGGACAACAGACGATTGTAACATGGAGAACTTTGGTACACTATTTACGGAGGACCATAGTAATCAGGACCTACGATACCCACAAAAACCTATATATTCCCCTATTTTTACTAACAATATTTGGTCCTAATTACTATGTACCCCCGTAATATGTCCCCCCGTAATAGTGGTCCCCGAACAAGGTGGTGGTGTGCGAGACCCCTGTTGCCGCCTTATTGGGGGCAACCGCCTTATTCGCTAATAGGGCGGATAGCGCATTACGATATTGGGTTTGTTAAGTTACAGACTGAGGGTGTCCGTACAGATGTGGAGGCCTCAACTGCCCTCGATAGCGCGGTAAACCGCTCTATTAAGGGATCAGCCGTGGATAAGGTGGTCACTGCCGCATTGCAAGTGTTCGTCATGCCAGGCAATTTTGACCGCCTTATTTATAGGGATACCGCCCTATTCGGGAACCACTACTTACTGTAGGACACAACAGCAGCAGTATCGCGAGGTATTGCCTGCAAGTCCGAGTTATTCTGTACCACAATAAGGAAGCAAAAGCAAGAGGTATGTTTCGAAGGGCAACAGCAGCATCGCGAGTTGTTGTTGCCTACGTCTCATGTCGAGTTAACACAGGGGAAAGGGAAACAAACCGGCTGATTTTGTCGCCGTACGGTGACTTCTCCGGAGATCACTCCAGGAATTGCAGCGATCGCTCTGTCTGTGTGGTTACAGGGACGGGCGAGCTGACTCGACTGCAACTCTTATGCTGTGTACGATAGTTTGTGCCGCCGTTCATCGTAGTCATCATCAAATAATCCAGGGGAGTCATCGACTTATGATACGTACGAGGTATGTCATTCGCAATGAGTACAGTAGTGGTCCCTCTATAGTGCCGGCACATGCCAGCCGGAAATACTGGCACTATAGCGGCAACCGGCACTACTCCGCATACTGCCACTACTGGTTACTGCACTACTGGTTGCTCCCATCTGTGCCAAACGATTCCACACGCACTACAGCGGGCAACCGGCACTACTCAACCGCCACCTTAGAGGGACCTCTTCTGTATGTACAACACGCGCGACCAATGTACTAATAATAATAATGTACTGCACACAACCGCAGAGCTTGCACACAACTACATACGAGCGTACGATTATGATGGGGAACTAATACGTACGCGGAAATTATAGAAACTCCAAGAGCCAAGCTCAGTGTGGTATGCCTACCTGCAGCAGTACCGACTGGTTCGCTGCTGTGTACGGCACACACGCCTCGGACATACAGCAGTGTAGAGATGTACAGCACGGTTGGGTGTTGATGGACGTCAACTTCACGCCAACGGTTGATCGTATCTTCATACACTTCATACATTCATATCTTTAATATCGGTTTGGATCCATGCGGCGTAATCGATACCGTTTCAGCACTATCCTTGCGTTGGGTCGTCCGATAGCAGTGATGCTGGTGGTGACGGTCTGACGGTGCTCGTGAACTCCAGTGGGCAACCACCACACGAAGCACGCACCATAGATAGACAGACACGCCCTCCATCGAGTTAGTGCCGATGTTGTCGTTGCTGTTGCTGCTGCTGCTACGTGTGTTCATATAAAAAAGAGATACTTCAGCTGCTGTGAGAGATCGAGGATTTCGTCGCAGCTCATCGTCCCAAGTTTTTATAAAGAACATTTCAAATACAGGGTGTGTATGTCCTCATGAAGGGCATAGGTCGGTGACTCTCTTGGGTGCCAGCTACAGCAGTAACCAGGGTCAACAGGACGATGCTACAAAAACGGACAGCCTTGCTGCTGCGTGTTGCGGCATAATATGGACGATGAAGACCTGGACTACCGCGAGGTGCTTCGACATCAAACGCCCGCGCAGCGTAACATTCAGCGCCTGGAGTGGAGATGGGCTCGACGTTTGCCCATCTGGGAGGGGGCCACGCTGAGGGTGCAGGCCTGGTACCGGTAAGCAAAGATGTCAGGAGACGGCAGTTAATTCTGGTCCATCTCGATTTCTACAGACATACCAGGTAGTTACTGGCTGTGCGAGAGAGCCCAACGACCGACCGCACAGACTCATCTGTACAGAGTGTGTTGTTCTTGCAAACAGGTCGTGCACACATGCAAGCGTAAGCACATGATCTGTGTACTCATATGAATCTGCTGTGACGCTTGTCTCCTGAATCTGCTGTGAGTCTTGTCGACATCCGTGTGGTACATCTACTCGTACAACGCTGAATCTGGTGCATGGTACTCTGAATCCATGCAGCAGCTGTAGCAGTACTGGGCACCTGCTGTACTACTGTACGCAATCGCAGTAAAGTCAGACACACTGACCTACCAAGTGCTTCTTATGAGCAAAGGTGCGTTATAGACTACTGTAATTTCAGTATAACTCGACTCCCGAACTCCTTACTGCTACGTACTCGGACGTATTATACGTATGTTCCTGTAAATACCAGCCTGTCTTTCTTACGTACAGTACTGGTGCTCATTTTCTTACTTTTTTTTAATAAATAATCATACGTACACGTGTAGCAGATGTCCAGTGCCCACGACTGCTGTACATCGTATACCGCGTTCTCTGTTTGCGCTTCGTCCCCGCTCTCCTTGGTTGTTCGGCCAAATACTAAAGTGGGAGGCTCCCAATAGCGCCTGTTGAATAATGCCATTGCCCTCTATAGTGCCGGTGAAATCGCTTGGCACGACTGGAACTCTCTGTAGGAACCCTATTCCCAATAATGCCGGTGCCCTGAATAGTGCCGGTATATTGGGCTGGCACATACCAGCACTCCGTACCCGGATATCAAATCGCTCCTCAAGCCCATCCACGTTTTGGGGACTAAATTACTTGCAATGAGTGTGGGATAATTTTGTCCGACCAACTATTGCCTGAACCAAACCTCTTCTCAACAAGCCCATCCACGTTCTGGGGGCTAAATTACTCGGAATTTCATAGTGTGGGATAATTTTGTCCAACCGAATACTACCTGAACCAAGCCTCTTCTCAAGCCCATCCACGTTCTTGGGGCTAAATTGCTTGTACTTAGTGTGGGATCGCTTTGTCCAACCACAAACCTTTGATCCAACCCTCCTCTTAAAGCCCATCAATACGTTTTAGGAGAAAAAACTACTTGGAATTAGTATAGGATCATTTTGTCCAACCAAATACCTGTGAACAATTGGCCTCTTCTCCACGTTTTCGGGGACAAGCGGTAAAAACGTTAAAGTTTTGTCCAACCAACTACCTGAACCAAGCCTCCCCCCTCTCCCCTCTCCTCTTACGTGTAGTAAGAAAATGAGAACCTGGCACACGTCAGGAAGACAGGCTGATGTTTACAAGAGCATATATAGAAGTACGACGTATAATACCAGTAAGAAAATCGGGAGTCGTGTTTACTGAAGTTACTGCAGTGTAGATCGCACCCTCGCCCGTAAAGGAACCCGCCAGCTTGGGTCATATATTTCTTACTATTGCGTACAGGTAATTTTTCAGTGGCAGGTGTCCTGTGCTGCGTTTTGCTGTATGGATTCAAGTTTTGTACTCGTATTTATTCTCGTTACCCCTACGCCTGTCCCCTACCCCGTATGGGATTATCCTCTTACGGGTACTCATCTACAGTGGGGTACCCGATTCAAGGGCGTCGACACTAAGAGAAAACGGACTTAAGAGCGGTCAAATAGGCTTGTTACACCTTGTGACGCCTGCATCATATGATTGTGACGCCTATACTAAGACCTATATGATACTCAATCTGAGATACGAGCGGCAAGGAGAATTGAGCGGTCTGTTCCGAGGGGCTCTTAAATCGGGCACTCCACTCTGTATATGTTAACCCCATGCAGCGGCTGCTTGGGGCGCGAAGCCGCTAGGCGGGCGAGCGCGAGAAGGGCGCCCCTGCTCCAATCTCGGGTGTTGCACGGCTTGGCGGAGAAGGCCGTTCAACTTGGCCACTTAGAGGAAGCCGCGGAACACCTCACCGAGGTAATACAAAAAGAAAGCACCCCAAGGACGCATGTATACATCATTCGTACTATTATGTTTGCTACCCGACAATGTGCGGCATGAGCTTCAACGCTGATACCTCATATTGGTAGACATTCCCAATAAGTAGAAGAGAACCAAGGGAAACAAAAACCTTAAACTACTATTATTGCTGCCGGGTTCCCACGGGGATATCCTACGGGACCCTATGCGGTTCCTACGGGATCCCATGCAGGACATCCAACGGGACACTATGGGAGTCCCACGGGTTCCTGTGGGATCCCGCGGGATGCCTCGGGAATCCGTGGGAAGCTCCGTGAGATCACGCGGAATACCATACGAACCCGCGGGAAGTCCTGTGGGATCACACGGAATACCGCGGGAATCCGTAGGTAGTCTCGCGGTAACCCAGCGAAAAAACGAATACCAGGTATACTACTGTCGATCGTTCCATGGATGCCGCGTTCTGTCTTCCAGGCTACTATACACGAAGTTTATTGATAGTAGGCACCTGGTGGTGTCCAAAAATGTTACGTACAACGCCCGGCCGACGTATCACACAACCTGCAAAGTTAAGAGTTAATACTGTATCTAAACGGTTCCCCGATTTTCTTTGTGTTCCTGTAAATCTCACCCTTCCTTGACTCTACCTTCTGGCCGTCCTACTCATCGCTCGAGGGGTTATACTAAAGTTAGTGTGGAACGCACCCTTTCACAATAAGAAGTCTATGGTGGGCCAGTATCCCGGTTTCTTACTATCATCATAGGGCCGGGGTACGGTGCTCGTTTTCTCACTGAGTGTTCTGTTTTCACCGTGTACTGTGCCGTACGCCAACGTTTTATTCGCTATCCGCCAACTACGCTAATCCATCGAGAACCACGACTCTACCTTCTTGAATAAGCCCTCGCCGTGTGCTGCCTCGCATGTGCGTTAAAATAACGTTTTGATCCCAATCCAATCCGCCAACTGACATGCTACCTATCTAGTCCACCGAGCCCCCACGACTCTGCCTACTGGCCGGCCAACTGAAGTGTCTCCAATGCGATATTTCTGGGTCGCTGGGTGGCCTCACTTGCCTTTCTTTGTACTCATTTTCTTACCGGATATCCTGCTTATTATGTTGTACTGTGCTGTGCGCCAACGTTGTCATCGCAATCCGCCAACTAATTACATGCTACGTATGCTACGTATATATATATCAATAGTCAATCGAGCAGCACGACTCTACGTACTGGCCGGCTCACTCCTTGCGGGGGCGACTAAAGTATCTCTATGGCGATATCCCCGGGGCGCTGAGTGACCTCACCGTGTGCGTGCGAGAGGTGCCGCAAGATAGGGCTGCCCTCAAAACTCGCGCCAGGTACGAGTAAAGCGAAAAAAAAAACTCAGGTGTAAAGTTTTTGCCGTCACTTTTCTCTTTCCAGCTCAACTCGAAGGAGATCTTTCACTCAGCAGCGACCTTCTGGATAAACCTGTGGTCACATGAGGTGTCTTCTCTTCTCCCCCCCCGTACACGAGTTCATTTTTGTCGCGCAAAAGGTTGAGCATTCCCATTACTCGTCGATTTGCATCTAATTTTGGCAACTCGCGCTTTCGCACTTTTACTGGGGCTCGCGTATCTTTGAAAGAGGGATTCCGAGAGGAAGGGGTTGGGTTTCCCCGGGGCGAGGCGTGTAGATGACGCGTGACCGGAATACAAGCCATTTTTTGCGATCATTAAGTGGTTTTGAAATACACGCTGCGAATTATCGGAGGGCCAACGAAATAATCATATCAATATTGTTGCTAGTAACAACAATGTAATTTGTGCATCAAATCGTTCTTGGCTGGCTGTACTGCTGTGTGTGTGTGTTTTTTTATTGCAAGTGGTCTTCACTTTTTTGTTTTAGTTCGTTATTTTTTGTGTTTTGATACTCACACTGAACATTGCCAGGCGGCAAACACAATAGTGATAAGGCTGACCCTGCGTGTTGTCTTTCCTCAACATCTGACGCATGCTACGGTTGAGGTGCATCAACCATTTTTTTTCTGAGGCTCCTCACTTGAGGAGCTCTACACCTCTCCCAAAAACTTATTTGGGGAAAAATAAACATGGTAACCGATGAACAATCCCATGGCCTAGGTAAACAACGAAAATTGTTGCAAAACAAAAAACGAAATTCCGACGATTTTGGGTTAAGGAGCCCCGTCATTCAGAAACAAAAAAGCCGAAAAGTGCTACCTTTATCGCAGCACGCGTCATCTATGCTGTATCCCAGATTAAACAACAGGATTGTCGTCAAGGCGGCCCTTCAGAAGCAATCTGGCGACTATTCTAAACGTCGTCGTGCCTGGTACGTAGGCCACATCAATCGCGACCTGCAAGTTTCGGAGTGTGGTGTTCCCCGTTATGTCGACGGCGTTTTGATTTTTCGGGCCCAACAACGTTTGGACAGGTTATACGCTAGCCAAGGGCAATGGGCAGATGCGTCACGAGATCTGTCCGCCGGACTGCGTGGGGATCCCAACGATGTAAGATTATTTACTACTTTTATCGATATCGTATTGGTGTTCTTCTTTCAGCGGATGTTTGTGAATGATCGGCGTTGAAGCTCTTGCTGCACATTGTCTGTCGGATGGCAAACGGAATATCAAAAAAATGATACGAGAATAATTCCGCCGATAAAACGTGCATCTTGTCTACGGAGCTACGATCGCTCGAGATACCCACACGAAGCGCGTTAGTCTCACCCGCAGTTAAGCTGTAGCGACAGGACCATCACGCCACCGCCGCGTAGCACACCTGCCACAGACTCCAGTGCCCCATCACAGTATCCTGTGACTCCAGTGCAATATACATTGGTCGAACGATGCCATTCAATTCACCCTTGTCATTCAATTCACCCTCCACCGCTTTTGACCCTCTGTATCTCACGTCTCCCAAATTTTGCTCACACAGCTCGACGGTTATCTCCTCCGCGGAAACGCGCTGGTACATGTGAGTAACGTGTGAGTAACGGGCATTGATTACGACTTCTCCACTCGCCAGTTACCATACAGTAAGAGTCTCCCGATAGTACCGGTTGGATAGTGCCTACTTCCGGTATAGTGCCAGTGAAATCGCTTGGCACAACTGGAACCCGGTATACTATTGATGATAGTAGCAAGTATCGGTGTTACACCCAATAGTGCCGGTGTCCGGTATACTGCCGGTATTGTTGGCTTACACATACCGGCACTATAGGGAGACCACCACTGTACGTACGCCTCCATCACTTGTCTTCACGTCTTCACCCTCTTAAAACTGCAAAAAGTATCCCACACAAATTCCAAGTAGTATTTTTCCCAAAATCAGGGGTGCAGTGCTCAAGGAGTTAACGGCCTCTAATGGTATGGAAAACGCGTGGACCCGGATTCAGCAACTACTGTACCTCACCAAATATACACTTTTGTTTTCGCCCTCAACACCGCGAATCACCTTCCGTGATTGGGCAAAGGATAAATTTGTCCGTAGACACAGTTACGGCCTCCGCAAACGAAAGTAACCGACAAAACGCGGTTTATTGATAAGAGACAATTGGGCATGTCTCCGTCGGAGTTCGGGGTCAGATATACTGTAGAAACGAGGACGACGAGTCTTCGTGGTGAAGCTTTCATGTGTAGGCCAGCAAACCCACGTGTTCTTCCTATTTCTACGAACCACCTTCCACGATTAAATAGGTATATCACACGATAAGCTTTTCCCTGTTAGCGGCGTGCAACCGAATTGATTCAAAATGCCTCCTCTGACGTTCCGACCCCTACCCTTGCCCCGACCTGCCGCAAAATAAAACCGAAACGACGGAAACAACAACGGTGATGACGGCGACAACGAAAATGACGACGATAATGACAACCACCATCACCACCACCACCACCACCACCACCACCACCACCACCACCACCACCACCACCACCACCACCACCACCGACACGCTGGCGGGACACCAATCGTCGCGAATATACCGCCAAGCCAAGCCAAACCAAGCCAAGGCAAGCCACGAAAACCCGAGACAACGCAAGTCAGGCCAGGAAAAACCGCACCTTTAGCAATAGCCATCTCGGCGGCAACAACCAGGATGTCTTCCATGGCCGAGCAAGCTCCGAGACTCCCCGAACGACACCTTCACTCCCATCCATCGCTCTAACGACCCGCCTTGGACAGCAGCGACTACGCGATGGATTTGTTTCTGGAACCATCGGAAGCCGCAAGTATACCGGCGCCGCTTACTCGTACGTAACGCAACCCTCCCCGTCAGCGCCTCAGCCTCTATAATTAGTATTCTAGATGTTGTGCAGCGCAAAACGCAAACTTTATTATTAACTCCTACGTGTGCGTTGCATTTGGGGCGACAAGTCAAGTTTGGCTTCGCAATTCGCTCAATGAAAGGCGTCCGCATCATCAGCGCCGACACTGACACTCCGCCACCCACTATTTCAAAGAAAGCGTCTACTCCCCCCCCACGGTTGAAACACAGATGTACATTATCATACTTTTTTACGGCTCTTTCCACGGAATTCCGCGGCGTCTTCCGCGGAATTCTGTGGCAACCCGCGGCAACATCCACGGAAAGGCCCACGGCTATCCACGGCTATCCACGACTATCCGCGGATACGCCCACGGCTATTCGCGGATACGCCCACGGCCGTGCACGGCTATCCGCGGCTATCGGCGGATACGCCCACGGCTGTCCACGGCTATGCGCGGCTATTCGCGGCTATCCGCGGATACGCCCACGGCTATCCCCGGGTATCCGCGGCTATCCGCGGATACGCCCACGGCTGTCCGCGGACACGCCCACGGCTTTCCGCGGCTATCCGCGGATACGCCCACGGCTATCCGCGGCTATCCGCTGAAACGCCCACGGCTGTCCACGTCTATCCGCGGCTATCCACGGATACGCCCGCGGCTGTCCACGGCTATCCGCGGCTATCCACGGATACGCCCGCGGACACGCCCACGTCTATCCGCGGCTATCCGCGGATACGCCCACGGCTGTCCACGGCTATCCGCGGCTATCCACGATACGCCCACGGCTGTCCACGGCTATCCGCGGCTATCCGCGGATACACCCGCGGACACGCCCACGTCTATCCACGGCTATCCGCGGATACACCCGCGGACACGCCCACGTCTATCCGCGGCTATCCGCGGATACACCCGCGGACACGCCCACGTCTATCCGCGGCTATCCGCGGCTATCCGCGGATACACCCGCGGACACGCCCACGTCTATCCGCGGATACACCCGCGGACACGCCAACGTCTATCCGCGGATACACCTGCGGACACGCCCACGTCTATCCGCGGCTATCCGCGGATACGCCCAAAATAATGTACATCCCCCCGGTAAACACAGGCGCGGGGCCTACAGGTTGGTTTGAGTTGATTAGAACCAGAGGGGGACCGCTCAGTAGAATAGACCTCAACTCACATCAACCTACGCGCGCAACTTGAACAGGAGCACGCGCACGGAGTAGCATGCACATTTATTCAATCACGGATAAAATTCACAACTCAAGTGGAGGTTTCGTACAGAAATTTCACACCAGAGATGATGCCTCGTCTGTACAATCAGCCTATTAATAGATAGAGCCGTTCGCAGACTTCCCGGTATGTATGTGCAGGGTCAGACACGGTTTAGCAACGTCACACCAGAAGCTCTAGAGGGAAACTGCGCGTTGACTATAGGTACAAGTTCGTAATCGAAAGGTTTTGACTTCGTCGTGAAACGGGGTTTGCCCACACTTCCCTAGAGGCGAAAGCGAGAAGGGAGATCTCAATCGTAGTCTCAATCGGGACAAGAGACGAGATAGAAATACACTTACTTCACGGGAAAGTATAAGTTGTTTACGCATATCCCTGTACTCCATTCGACCTCGCGCTGCGCATTCACTTTTTTATTAGATATCACCCACACAGACAGCACCCTAGACAAGCCTCGGCACAACAGGTAAAGGTTTGCGGACTCATTTGAAGGAATCGTCCTATAATATCGCGGCGGCAAGTTGTTTCAACAAAATGAGGACACCCAGGAAATACTGAGGACTGAGGTCTCACAGACGCTCTGGGGTATCCAGCACCGCCCAGGTCGGGAGCAACATGAAACGCACACCGTCGGTCGAGGAGAAAAGTATGGGAGAAACAATATCACGCTCGTTTCCATATTATAGGTCTCAGGCAACGAGGCGCCTTCTCATCTGGAAAGACCGTTGTTAATAGAAGTATGGGAGGGTTGGCACCACCACCGGCCGCGGGAGGTGATGCCATTGTTTCGACCCACACTATACCAGAGGAAGAACAGGCACAAAGATACTGTTGTATTATACGTTGGCTCTTGCTGCACCGGTTTTCCTTTTTTGTCCCTTTCTTCGTCCCTTTCATCATTTTTTTCCTTCTGCGTTGCCCTTTCTGTTTCCTTTTTGGGTTCCCTTGGGGTTTGTTATGGAGGAGATGATGTGGGTATGGACACCACCGTCGTAGATACCGTAAGTAGAGGACACAGACCAGGCAGCAATGCTCTTAACCCTATTATAGTATTAATAGTTAGTTTAGCATTCGGAACCCAGTTTGGGTGCTGCCCTGACGCCAGCTGGGTGGTGTCAGCTAGCTGCTTTGTTGCTGTGTTTTTGCTTGTTTTATCATTTTAGGTTCGTTTTTTTTGTTTGTATTGGGTACGGGGGGGATGATGGCGGTATGGGCACCTTTACTGTCGTCAGAAACAGTAGTGAGCAGGTGACGAACCATGCGGCAATGATCCTACTCCTGTACAGTAGTAGGTGCACTCGGAACCCAGTATGATTGCTGCCTCCTATGTTGGTTGGGTGGTGCCATCTGCTTGTTGCTTAAAAGTAGTTGCTGGGTGTCTGATATTTATAAAAAATTAAAAATAAATGCACAACAACAGCTGTGAGATCTAGGATTTCGTCGAAACTCATCTTTCTTTGCAAGCTGTGTGTGATACTCCGATCGCGCGTGTTACGGGTTGTGTATGTCCTCATGAAGGATATAGGTC
>JAYJMJ010000002.1:8199168-8209290 GCA_036873875.1 Laminaria ephemera
GCACCAAGCGCGAAGCGCCGTGAGGTGTTCGGCGAGTCGCATGAAGAGTGAGCTGCATCCTACTAAGAACCACTTGAACCACTTGTGAGGCGGACTTCCGCACCTTGTGCGTTCGTACTTTCTTGCACATCGGATGACAGCTTCGAATAAATTAATTTGTTTTCTGGGAGCGGGGGGGGGGGGGGGTATAGATCCCCACGTAGCGAGGAGGCGTGCTTTTCACCGAATATTTGGGATGGAGTTGTACCCCTTTAGAACCCCATTCACGTTTTTGGGGACAAACCACTTGGAATTAATTGCATTAGTGCAGTGGTGAAAGGAATAACAGCAGTCAGTGTGGAGGATCGGGGTTCATATACAGCAACCAGATTGTACTTCTGCCGCGAGAGACAACCAATCGCGGAACACAATCCCGCGGAGGTGCTTGCTTATAAGTCGGTATCTGGTGGTACTTTTATAATGCGACGCGCGAGAGCGAAGAGCGAGCCTTTCTTTTCTTGCTGCGGCGAGGGGTGGGGGGAGGGGGCGAGGCGGGGGATGGAGCTCTACGTACAGGGAGGCGTGATTTTCCGCAAAAATTCGGATAGAGGTATTTACGGCAGTGGGGAGGCCGGGGTCGTATACAGCAGAAACAATTGCAGAACATTATCCAGGGGAACTGCTTGGTTGTCGTCGGCATCTGGTGGTATTTTTACAGGGGGCGAGAGCGAGCGGCGCAAAAAAAAAGTTCTGTTCGCTGACTTCACATAGGAGGCTGATGCTATCCTTCTTTTAAAACTCGAAACACGTACAATATACTACGGCTGCTATGATACGAAGCAGCAACAGCTGCAAACCCCAGAATATGTTCCTACCGCACAGCAGCGGGCAGACTTTGAACCCTCCGGCCGTATCGAGCCCTGTTCTCGACCAGGCAAAAGTGGACACGAGACCCTTTCACGAATCCCCCAAGCCACCTGCTCCCTCCACCTTCTTTGGGGTTGATTTGCCTTCCAACGGTCGTGTCTTCAATAACAAAAAAATATATCGATTCCCCGACAAGAAAGAACACCACGCTCGTCTTTACCCCTCACTCCTTACCCATTTTGTTTCCATCATAACTTTTTTTACTTCCCAGCTCAACTCGTAAGAGGTTTTACCCTCAGCGACCTTCTAGATTGCCTTCTGGTATGGGCAATGACGGTATACAAATAATAGTACCACCGTCATGTCATACCATAGCCCATACTTTCAAACATGGTCCACAATCAATTCTACTCCTTTAATTTTTTTCCCAGAACGTTGTAAAAGTTGTTATTAATATTTGCAACGATAATGCTGGTATAATACCATACCTGGTAGAGGGGATGGACTGCACGGGAAAATATCTCTGACTCGAAATCCAAATGGTTTGTCCCCAAAACGTGGGCGCGCGCAGTTTTAAAATTTACGGAGAGTAACGCTGAAAAGTATCACCAACTCGAATTCCAAGCAGTTTGTCCCCAAAACGTGCATATATATATATATATGTGTGTGTAATGTATTGATAGGTGCAATTGTAAAGGATTTTGACCGAAAACACCAGTCTCCCTTCGTTCAAACCCTTGGAAAAACCTTACATAATATTTCACCGTCTTCTCGGAGAGACCCACATCAAGTGGACGCAAGAGCGAGAGGGAGAAAACGCGACCGCGGCAGTCGCATCCCGTTCCTTTCGACTTTGCTGTTTTGGTTCCGTCGCTAACCAGACTCACATTTTATGTCGTAATTGTACCTACGGCCACAAAAATCACCAACTATTATCACACCTGCTTACTGCTGTAGCCTATTAATAGGAAAACAAATAAAAATAGTGCTTATTGAACGCACTTAGAATAATTTTAACCCCTGCGCAACCATCGTTTCGTGGACAAACTAATTGGAACATATAGAGTTGGTTGAACAAATTTTTAGTACACGTTCGTATACGTAATACGTCCAGGTTTTCTATAAGGTTTTCTATTAATAGTAAAAAACTGGTCAATAGTGCTGTAAATATCGTGAATAAGAACGGATGATTGATGTGGAGTGCGGAGCGGTGGTACTATGGGCTACTGGTACGAAACAAAGAATTGCAACTTGTAACTGTAACCTTCGTTATGGAGTGATGCTCGTACCTTGTAACCTTGTAACCCCTTCGGAGCTTGAGAAGGAAAAATGTCGAAACACGCTTACTGACGATTACAGTCAGTATCGACCACACCAAGCAACCTGGGTCCCTGTAGGGGATGTGTCCGAATTGCAGTTTAAGGAGCTGTATATATCATACCACGCGCGTGATACCTGTATTGCTGCGCCTGTTGGATTGTATTGCAATCGTCGTGTTTTTGGTTGCTATACGTGGGCCCCAAATTGGCCCCAAAAGGGTCAATAGCATAGTCTAGGGGATGGTATAACCGAGCGCGGTATCGCCGTCTTGCCGTCTCGCACGTACCAGCTCAACGCATACAGGAAATTGAATATAGAATCACGCGAACGAGCCAACGCACATCATGCATGCGGGGTCTGGATATATAGCATTCGGTCCATGAAGTGCCCCATCGTTAGCGCCACGCCCTCTTCATCCGTTAGGGCTGCCATTCAGCTCGCAACGCAAGCAGAGGACATTTTATGACTGCAACAACTAACCCCCACCAATCCCAACCAGTTTGTCCTCAAAGATGTGGGTGGGTGCGGTTCTACAGCGGTGAACCCTTTTAGTGCTGCAACTTTGTGTCTACTCTATTTTCAAATAGTGTGTCCCAAAAACGTGTGGGCAGGGTTCGCACGCATGGGAGCGAGTGAATGCAGAAACCCTGCAAGTGTACATCCGTTGACCACTACGTACCTGATTCAGCTTATTTAAATAGTTGTATCGTGCAAATGTGTTCACTTCGTACACCATTACTACCATTACTGGTAGCTCATCTAAAAAAATACGATTGAATATAGAGCTTACTATTAATAGTCACTATTCGACAAAACCCATTAATTGGGATCATGGTCAAGTACTGATGTTTCGGGATGTTTGAATGATCGACACACGCACACCCAAACATTTTTGTTCTCTGCTCTCGCTTGACATCCTGATGCCACCCAGACCTGACCCCACCCGGACCTGAGCCCTCCAAACTGACCCTGGGCACAAAACTACTAGGAGCCGCCGGCAAGGCCCACCAGGCACCCTAATCGCACGTCGACCAATATTGAGGGTCGTCAACAGCTAGCAAACAATTTAGTGGGATGCCTGGTATGTGGTAATCTATGGAGCTGGCCTAACCATCTGGTCGCGCGGATCTTTGGGGCGGTAGGCTGTTCGCGTTTGCGAGCTAGGAAGCACTTCCTGGTTGAATCAAGGTACGGGCGTAGACCCAACCCAACCCCTAACCCTAACATGTATATGAATACCTACTGCTGTACGAGTACCAATAACATATCCTGTGGTCACGAAAACGCGCAAGGAGTTTTCTGGTGGGGGAAAAACACGTCTATTATAACGTTTGATGACGCCGTTCTTCAGGACGCCACGTATAAAAGACACGCAAGTGGACTATTTAAATGCTAGACTAATTATATACTGGCACATCTTACATGACCGCTGTACACTGCTGTTATACCTGGTATGTTGTACTACCTGAAAATAAATGTGAGGACCGTTTGTTTCTTCCTATCAGTACCCCAACGGTCCTTACATTTCTGTCCAGAGTGGAATACTATAAGACCACTGATTTGTCAACCCCCCCCCCCGCCCGTCTCGAAAGGAATGCGTGGTCAACGGTCAAACGATTAAGGCAAGCAAAACATGAGTACGCCCCTCCCTCCCCCCCGATACGGTCTATGGTCTTAAGACTACGGCCATGCATGACAATAAAAAGTACACTCCCCTCGATATCCTCACCTTCTTCCAGCCGCACGAATCCCCCATGACCACCGGCGACACGATCCCCTTCACCACGGTCTCCACGGGCGCTGCCGCCGCCGCCACCACCGCCACCGCCGCCGCCGCCGCTGCTTCCCGCGCCATACTGCGCATCGCCGGCGCCATCGACGAGACACCCTTGACGCAAGAAGCGACAGGAGCACCAGAAGCAGCAGAAGAAGCAGAAACAGCCCCCCCCGCCGTCCCCGTCACCACCGCCGGCACGACGCCCCTAACCCCCGCCCTCTCCCGTCTCGAGACGCCGTCCCACGCGACAGAGGCTTCTGCTTTCTGCCTCCGCCGCTCTCCGACTCCCCGGGGAGAGCCGGGGTCTAGCCCGGGAACGCAGGTAGCTGGAGGGAAGTTGCCGCCACCACCGCCGCCACCGCCACCTCTTCCGCCGCCGCCGCCGCCGCCGCCGCCGCTACCACCGTCACCGGGGCTAGATTGCTGCTCTTTCGGCGGCATGAGGGCCATCGAGTAGCTCAGTGCCGTCTCAAGGGGGATCGGGTAGTGGTTCTGGTGCTGGTGCGTCGTCGGCGACCGAGGACCGACGACTGAAGGGAGGTGGTGGGAAGACCGAAGGGGCGGCGGCAGGGACTGCTGCTGTTGCTGCTGCCGAGCGGCGGCGGCGGCGCAAAGGACGTCGTCACCGCAGGCTGCAAAATACGGCGATGCTGCCACCGCCGCCACCGCCGCCACCGCCGCCTCCGCCTCCTCCTCCTCCCCCGTGCCGCAGTAGCGTTCAGCTAGAAAACCGTCGCCATGGCAACCGAAGGCAGAAACGCTGGACATCGTGCTGCCGCTACCGCCGCCGTCGTCACCCGCCGTAGAGAGAAGCGGGAGCATTGCGCCTATGTAGGGCAACTTGTTTCCCACGTCATTTTCAGCCGCGTCTCCTGCGCCCCAAACTTCCCCCCCTCCTCCCCCCCCCCCTTTACCGTCGCTCGCACCGCGCCCATAGTCGCCAAGCCATGGTTGAGCGTTATCCAGGCGGGCCGTTGACCCTCCCCGCCCACTACGACCAGTCCGGACGATTCCGCAGGCAGCTGCCAGCATAATATCTGGCGCATCAACACTGCCTTCGACATAGCCCTGTAACTGCTGCTGCTGCTGCTGCTGCTGCTGCTGTGGAGGCCAAAGGGGCGTTGTTAGACACCCGTCGCCGATCGACAAAGCCTCCGCCGCGGCGAAGGCAGCAGTTGTCTGTCGCTCGGATTCGCCGATCGCGCCCAGGCTGTTGTAGTCGAGGTTGCAGTCGTGCTGGTAGTAGTCGCCACCGCCGCCGCCACCACCACCACCGCCACCACCATCGCCGCTGATTTCGTAACAGCTTGGGCTGCCGCCGCCGCCTCCTCCTCCTCCTCCCCCTCTTCCTCCCGGTGTGGTCTGCTGCCGTTGCTGCTGATCGAGGTATGCGTACCGCTCTTCCGCGTACTGCTGCTGCTGCTGTTGCTGTTGTTGTTGCTGCTGCTTCTGTACCTGGAGATAATTTCGCGCGCCGTCTCCACCACCACCATCGATGCCGCCCCCACCATGGCGATCTCCAGTGCGTTCAACACTGCTATTATTGCTGTTGTTGCGGCTGGTTGCGCCGACTCCTACAGGTGCTGTTGATGGCAGATCGTACCGCATATCCAAGCCGCTCTTGTTCGCGGCCGCTGTAGGAACAACGCCGAGCCCCCAGGAGCTTCCCTCCGGTATCTCCGAGTAACCATCAGCATTGCTCGCCACCGCTGCCACGGCCTCTGGCGTTGTTGCTGCCAGCATCTCACCGCTTGCAACCACCGCAGCACCTCCTTGCCAGCGCGCAGCAGCAGCGCCGTCGCCTTCCCCCTCATTCAACGCTATCATTTGCATCTGCGGGACTACGGGTATCGACAGCCTCTGCGGGGCATTCGCTGCTACTACAGTTGGGCTGCCTCTACCTCCCCCAGGCGCCCAGCCAAGGCAGGGCGGTGGGGCGGGCAGCTTGACCCCCCCTTCCCATGCGGGGGGGTACTCAACCGCGGCTGCCGCTCTGGCTTCGGCTCCCACAGCCAGAGACAACTTGTTGGCGCCCTTTGGATCGGTGGTGAGCTTTGCTGTCAGTCGGGACTCGAGGACAGCCAGCTCATACGTAGCAACCTCCATGGACGCGGTCGTGGCGTCTTTCGAGCGGCGGTAGACGCGCTTGCCAAGCCCCTTGCTCCCGTGAAGCTTCTTGGTCACGCGCATGGGTTCGCACCGGAGGCGCTCGGACAGGAAGGCGCGCATTGTGGTGCCCTCCGAGAGATCCGCGAGCTGGCCCTGGTTGAAAAAGTGAATGAGCCGCACAGCGAATTCCTCCTCCTCCATCTTCATTTTTGTGTGAAACCACCACAATCATCATGATCAGACAGCGAGCAAACAAGGCAGCAATAATAACAACAGGACAAGGGGCGGTCGGTGCGTTGCATAGCAAGGCATGTACGGGATAGTGGGCGCGCAGAGAGCGCCCGCTGCTGCACGAGACGCGAGCGAGAATGTGCTGCGGAAGTCAGTTTGAACCAACTCAATATACGCGATACAAAAAAATCAATTCTGTTCATTGCATTCAATTCATTCGTGATCAATTGCTTGTCACGTAGAACAATGGCAGTGTGATTTGAGGTTGAAGTTCATAAACCTGCGCGGGGGTCCGCCGCATCGCTCGCAGCGTCTACGCCTATCGGCCGCCGAGACAGGACATACCCACACAGCATTTACCCGTGCCCGTGCACTTACGATCCATCGCCCGCGCCGCTTGCTCCCGCGCGCGAGCACCATGATGAGATAGCCAGAAATGTGGGTGTGCGCGGGGCGTCAGATTTCTGTCCGTCAGCGCCCGCGGATTTTTTTTTCTGGCGGCCGAAGAATCTCGCATAAAAAAAGCGAAAAAGTGAAGTCTCGGACATTCCTTCTTCGTTCACCCCCTGCAAGAACGGAAAAAAAAGTAAAAATTGAACGGAAAAAAACTCGAAACGAAAAAAACTACAAAAAGGTCCCGTTTGATGGTCGATTTTCAATGCTTTCAGATTTCGAGCGGGCTTTTTTAGTCGTTAATTCAGCGAGCGGGGGATGAATTGTTGCCCATTTTCGGTGGATTTTTCAAGTTGATCTTGATTTTGATACTAAAATCCCGCAAAAAAAATATATGAAAAACGGAAATTAACCAAGATTGTATTGGACGGTGCAAAAACATTTTTACTCGGCTGCAGACTATGATACACCATGCATGCATGTCCACGGTCCACGGTGATTCTAGCGGACATGGATGGATCGATGGATTGTTTATGGACGTTTCGATTGCTACTGCTGCTGCTGGGATTATTTGTTCGGCCTTTGGCCAGCGGAACCTTTGGCGAACCTTTGGCGGGCGTGTTCTCTTGTTGTACCAGAGAATGTGTCATGATGAGTACGAACTTATAATAGTACAACATTACAGCTGGTACATATCATACATATCAGGTACCAGGTACATACGTGTCATATTAGATAGATAGATGTAGACTCTGCTGCGGACACAAACTTCTGCGCGGCAGACAGGGTGTCTCTGCAACTGCTGCTGCGCAGCAGAAGAAGAGTGTTTCTGCACGGAGCTCTGCGCTCTGCATTTATTTATTTTCTGCCAGCTTTGCCCAAAGACTCGGGAAAGCTGGCCCCTTCCAAGTGACGTCATGAGTATCACGGTGATAGTAGAACAAAAAACGAATCTTGCAATCCTACGTACTACTTGCTTCCGACAAAATATGAATTCACTCTGTGAAAGACACCAAAAATGTACGCAAAGGAGCAGGCGCCCATCGGCGCAGCCCGATATCTATCAAGCCCATCATCGCCCAATATTCCCCAACGGCGGTAAAGGTTTATCGGCCGTCCGTCCGCAAGAAACACATCATCGTTGCCAGTAGGGGGAACAGAGCAGCAGCAGGCAGCAGCACAGCAGCAGCGGCAGCAGCAGCAGTGACCCTCTCGTGCCGCCATACCGCTGTATTCATACATTGAATGTTGAGAATGAAAAATGTGTTTCTTGTTGAATGTATAATACGAGTACCAATCAATGTGTGTGTGTTCTTCACATTTATTTTAAAACTGATTTTTCCACCCATCTACGTCCAGCACAACCAATACATTCTCAGTCGTATGAAAGAAAATGTTTTACCTGGTTCCAGGGGGACAGTTGGATAAATAATTCTCGAGCCGTTCGCTCACAACGAAAACACACAGAAAAAAACAGACAAAAAAACACCGGGTGGGTGGGGAACGGGGGGAAGGATATAATAGTGTCAGCAGACCTAACAATCTGGCGCGCGACCAGATGGTTAGGCCAGCTCTATAATATACCAGGTGCCTGGTATGTATCTAAATAAACACGTCAGCAGCACAGCAGCAGCTAGTGCTCCAACTGGAGTCTGTACCACCAGTAGCGGTCGTATCGTAGAATGGTTTAAGATAGTGTAGCTGTGGTAATAGACCTACCAGGTATTATTATTATGTTATTAGTAGGGATAGTGCCTTCGTCTCTGTTCTTTCTTCTTGCTACAACACTGACCCAAACGCCTTCTTTCTTAGTGCGTGTTGTTGTTCCCCAAGTCGAGCCCAGCAGCAGCGGCGGTGATGACGGAACGCCACTCATCACGATGAAGCAAAAAAAGTGTGTGGCGTGCTGAGGAAGCATCAACCGCGTTCGACCCCCAAACCGGCCGGCGGGGCAACAAAACCGAGGGTGTTCGGCGGGGGGCGTAATCTTTTTTTGTGTTTGGTCAACGTCTGCCTGGCATGTATACTTCGTATTCATCCATTATTACCATAAACAATGACATCATCGCCACTTTGGAACACCCCCCCCCCCCCTGCTCGCCCCCTGCAATAATATCAACCATTCTTTCTTTGTCGTTATTTCCGCCTGGCTGTTGCGCCGGCATCGCGGTATCACTGAAGAAGAAGCGCTCCCTCCAAAAACACAAAGCGCAACACAAACCGCCGCCTACGAGGTGCATGCAGGAGGAGGAGACTAACCGACAAGCAACGCAACAAAGCCGCAACGTGCAACGGACCTCCCTGACACAGTAGAGCTTACCACACATACATTCGACAAAACCCATCCACTGCTACTACTGATGTTCATGGATGGCTCATTGACAAAAAAAACGTTGCCAAGTGCCAAAAAACCAGAGAGGGATACGAACAGGAAAAAAACAAAATAAATGTTGAGTTGACGCTGTCGAACTGATCCGACGCGTGTTTTCTTCAGTAGAAATAAAAAGCTGTTGACCTCTCCCTGCTTGCTGTCCCCAGCAACGCGCCAATAGAGTAAAAAAAAAAGCAGTCGCCCCGGTCCGTGTATGGAGGAACGGCGTCTACTGCAACTCGTAGTTCGAGGCAGGAAAAAAAATCGCACGAGGTCGGGGAGAGATTGACGAAAAGCCTCCACAGCAGCTTGTTGTGTTGCTGCATGTACTGGTACTACTGGTCATATACTCTTTTTTTGGGATAGCCCTGCCCGCTCAACCAACTGAATATCACACCACGACAGTCGAAACAAAAGCGAGCGATTGAACCAGATCGATTCATGTCGCCTCCGAGCGAGCGGATGCACCAAGATAAATCCCTGTCTGTCGCAACAACATTATTAACGAGTCCTGAGTTTCCCCTCCCCAGTACACCGCCCCCTCCCTCCTCTCGAACAGTGCGGTAAAAAGCGTGTGAAACCGCACGGAGCAAAAGTCATCCAAAACCTGAGTTAGATGACACGGTAATTAGAGTAGCACATCAAATACGAGGAGCGGGTACATACGGCACCGCTTCGTCATCCGAATGCTCCGAGACTACGACCACCGTATGGGCTAGTATGTAAAGACACCGACCGTCCTTGCATGTCCGCGTAGCCGGTGGAATCCCACCAAGCCATCCCTGACCGCCAACCCCATTCTCCTCCTCTCCATCCTCCTCCAACCCCCCAGCGGAACAAAACTCCCGACACATAGCCGGTTTTGTTGCGCACCCCTGGGGGGGGAATACCGCGGCGAAGCCAGTACGCTAACAGCTCCAGAACCCGCACACACACTTTGACTCGACCCCCCGTCCCCGTCCCAGCAGATGTTACGCCCTAGCCCACCGACTAAACCTCGGCCCCTCGCGTGGCAGCTGACACAACAGCCCTCCGATTGGTCACTACGAAGCACAGGACTCCCCCCCCCCTTCCC
>JAYJMJ010000002.1:8346552-8361666 GCA_036873875.1 Laminaria ephemera
AGTACCCAAATGGTCCTTACGTTTACGGGCAGAGTGGTATATAGTAAGGCTGCGCGAAACCGCTCATCTCACCTTTAAGGGCAGCCAAGCCTTGACAACATTCCACGTGCGGCGGGTAAACGTTGTGACTTGCTTGTCCTGCAGAGTCTGAGACGCTTCCATCGCGGCCCGATGGGCGACGGTGTCGCTCGACTGATCACTTCGATCGCGTACAATGCTGATGTAAAACTAGTCCTGTAGCTGCGTTGCGCCTCCCGTGTTTTATCAATTATTGTGCCAACCTTTTTGTGGTTTTTGGTGCAACACTACGTATCTTGTTGTGCCTCCCGATTTATGACGCTACCTTTTTTCTTTTCCTGCTGTTGTTGCGCCTCCCATGCTGTTGCGTCTCATGTTTATTTTACCCCCGTTTTTTTTATCGTTGTTTGTTTTTTTGCGAGCAGAGCGTGCTGGTGAACTCGTCGGCGCGAGTGATGCACACGGCGTGGCATCCGGACCCGACTGCGCGCGCCCTGATGTCGCTCTCAGCCGGGAGCGGGCAGACGGGGAAACACTTTTCCCTACACCTTCACGGCGGGCTGCGGACGTAGCCAAGTGTCACGCCTTGCGCAATGTCTTGTACCAGTCTGATCGTAAATATAAAGGAGACTGGGACTCTTTGCGGCATTGTAAGGGGGACTGGGACTTTTTTTGCGGCAGTTATAAGGGAGATTATGACTTTTTGCGGTAATATAAGGGAGAATGGGACTTTTTTCGACATTACAGGGGAGATTGGGACATTTTCCATCACATCAAAAGTCCCTAACATTCACGATCAAACTGGTATGTCCCGTGAGAGTGTTGGCGTGATGGGCGAATGTTAACGTCATGGGGCGGAGGGGTCCGTTTCGTTTGTGCGTTACCTGTCCTGTCGTCCTAGAGTCCCCGCTTTGCTGTCGAACCCATGGCCATGTTTTTCAAGTATGGCTAAAGTGCTGCTGTCGGATTGGCTGTCGTGGGTGATTGTGTGCTCAGCGCGTTGTCCTCCTGAGGCGCTGAGAAACCGTCCAGGCAACCCGGAAGTATTGGGAGTGTTGTAAATCGTGCCACGATGGCTCTAATAAACAGAAGGAAGCGTCTGCTGGATGGGGGGTGGGGGGAGCGGTGTTTTGTTTTCTGGTTGAGGCGATCGAACCCGAGGCTGCCTCCCGCACAATACAGATTTTTGCGATTCGGGTCGCGAGGCGTGATCCACCACGCGATGCAACGGAGTCGGTTGACGTGGGTTTTTAGTACCGTTGGAGAACGGGGAGGGGTTCAACGTGGAAAGAGGGGGGGGGGGGGGGGGTGAATCCCGGGAGAGGAGGCCCCGTCGGTAAGAAATATTTTTGGCCAAAAAGGGCTACCCTTACCGTAGCACGCGTCCTGACTCTTTTTAACGTCCTCCACGGGTGTTTCCCCAGCTTCTTACGGAGGCTTTTCCCGAAGTTTACTCCTTTAAATTTGAATCCAAGTTTTGAGGATTGATTGGAATCAGAGTTGGCTAGCATTTTCGTTGGTACAATGCGTGTCAATGCGCCAACACGGTTGTGTCGTAGAGCTGCGCTTTACATGATGGGCGAAGGCCCAGAAGGAGACAACAGTGATAGGTACGCCAACGCGCAAATATGGTTGTCAAACAGATGGCGCCGAACGTGCCGTTCGGACCCCCGTGGTTTCACCGCGGGCCGCCAGCATCGGAAATTCGGTAAGTATACGTATACCGTTTGAATGAGTAATTCGGTAATTCGGTATTTCGGTAATTCGGAAATTTATACGTAGGTGTATCGTTTTGCGGAGTGCGCTCTAATTGTGTGTGCGGCGGCTGCAACAGCAGAAGTAGCAGGGATCGAAACGACCTGTTCCGCGATTAGGTTCAGTCTTTTGTGTTTTTTTTTGCGATTGTTTTGCTGAGTAACGAGAAGAGAGGAAGAGGCCCATCCGTGTGTTTTCCACAGGCACTCCATTGGAGTGAGCGCCGACAACGTGGAGACTGCCATTCATTGTATTCGTACTCCGCGGGCGTGCACTGGCAATGTAGATACTTCGTAGTACTGCTGTACGTGAGCGCAGGGCTGTGCAAGAGCTTGCTGGGTACCTGGTATGCCATTGGGGATGGTATTCGAAACACGTAAGAGGTAACAGTACTCTCGGATGGATGGGATCGAAATTACAAGTTCTGGTATGTATAATTTGTACCTCAACAACAACGTGACGATGTTCCCCCTCCCCCCCCCCCGATACGCCACCTTTTTAGACGGGTCATATATATGTTCTGGATCCGAAAATAATCTTCGGGTCGCCTGGAAAAGTGTGGAAAAAAAACGTGACTAAGAGGGCGGTGGTATAGCGATTGAGGCTGTTTTTTAAAAATTATTGTTGGACGAGTGTATTCATACGAAGTATTTTGGCATTTGCTTCTTTACAGTTGTATTAATCACTTTCGCTCTCCAGCTCAACTTGCAGGAGTGTCACGCTACGCAGTCTCCTGAGCAAGCCGTGGTCACAGGTGTTCACGTACGTACCTTGTCCCCTCCCTCATGCGCATGCCTTGGTTTCAGAATCGTTCGTCGATTTCGATCGGGTTTTGCCAACTCAGTCAGGCTTTCGTGATATTTGTAATCAAGAAACACATCGATAAGTTTGGAAACAAATACAAATCTAATTCCAAGCAGGTTGTTCCGAAAAAACGTGGGTGCAGTTTTAAGAGGGTTTACTAACGGTTTAAAATGGCGTGGGCGGGAGGGGTAGAAAGTAGGGGGTGCCACTTTTCTAGTATCATAATCTAAAAAGGTGCCGCATGTACGCTGTCGACTTTATCGATACCTTTACCATGTTCTGTGAACGCCTGTCTAAGCACTGCTGTGCGCAGACATCATCCAAATTTACACGGTAAACGATTGCTTACTGCAACGGGGCTCATAATCTGTCGGCGTTGCACCAGTTTACTAGATTACTCACAAACCAAAACTTACACGGTAAACGATTATTTACTGCGACGGGGCTCATTACCTGTCGGCGTTACACCAGTTTATGAGCATGAATTTGCTGGCGCTGTACGAGAGGTTAGGATAATAACACCTCTACCGAGAACAGGAGAGAACAGGGAAACTGCAGGCGCTGGTGGTGATGCGACAAGCCTGACGCGTGTGTTAAGGTATTAGTGGCGATTCGAACTCACGACCCAAAAACCCATGGTCCTGCCGACGACGCCATTTGTTAAGGTATTGGTGGGGTATTAGTCCGTTTGACCACTGGACACTGGTAAAAGGTTGACCAATTGCCTACCCAAACTAAGCCTTAGAACACGTGGAGGCCGCTAGGTCGGAAACGCGGGGCGCCAACATGTGGCGTGGACTTCTTTCATTTCCCGTTTTCCCTTCACATATTTTTCGTTCAATAATAACGTAAATCGTGAAACGTGGCTATTCTCCGCCGCTAGGCTCCTGCTATCACTATCGACGAGCACACGTGCGTCTGCGGTATGTCGTCATGGCTTAAATCCTACTCATTCACGTGCAAACCCCTTCCACACGTCATTAAGATCAAATCCCCATTTCAGGATCTAGACATTGTCGGGCAAACATATCCCGTATGTAGTATACGATGTGCACGATCTAGAGCACATGTGCCGGGTGGGATCTCTATGACACGACCCTTGCGCACGTGAGTGCCGGGTGGGATCTATATGATACGACTCTTGCACAAAATCTCATATCGCAAATAAATATAGGATCGAGATGATGTAGGTCGTGATCTGCCCGATGTATCTCCCAAGATGAAGCTTTGCTTATAGCGCCAGGTGACCAAATGTAATCAAGAGGCAAATCAAGTGGCTGGCGAGCTCCGACGAGCGATAATTGTTTAGGGCTCACCAATACATTGGTTTCGCAATTAAGCCGTTTAGAACTGCACCCACGCTTCGGGGACAAACCGTTTAAAATTAGAGTTGGAGTTTTTTCGCATTAGCACCGGTCCCCGGCTGCACGGTGCTTATTTATGTGCAGCGTCGCAGTTCTTTCCTGGAATACCTTCCCTCTTCACCGACTACGCCTTCTCTTTTTTTATATTCATCACTTCTATTTTCCATCAACTTGTCGAGTTTTTTACCCTCAATGGCCTTTTGGACAAGCCGTGGGTCACAGGTGCTGTCCCTTCTCCCCCCCCGTACGTGCCTTCAATTTTATCGCGCAGAGGGTTCAGCATTCCCACTGCTCGTCGATTTGCATAGAATTTTTCCAACTCGCGTCCTCGTACTTTGGGCGACGGAAGACCCAGAAAACAGTCCTGTGCAGACTAAAATGCACCAGCCGAGATTCGAACCCCACCGCAACCGCCAGCAAGGATGAGACAGTCCACCACCGACCCTTAGTCAAACTTGCCTGCAAAAAAAACCCCCGTTGTATACACTGCCGTACCAGAATGTAACAACTACTGCGTAATATATTGAGACTGCCTAGCAAAACATTTATTGAAAAAAGTTGGATCAATAGACACCACTCCGCCAAAAAAAGTGTTTTTGACCAAGTGCGGTTAGACGCCTAAATCATATTTTTCGCGATACCTGCGTGAATACACGCCTGAAAACCACTTGATCAAGTGCGTTTAGACGCCTTTCATAAACCTTGGCGATCGGCGCGATTCAGGAAACTTGACAAAAAAAAGCAAGCACGCGGGTTGCCCCGAGGTGGTAGCGAAACAGATAAAACGCACAAAAAATATTAGTTGTTACTATCGGAAAAACACAAACGCGGAAAAACACAAACGCTTTTTTGCGCCGGGACCGACAAAATAAACAGCATGCACTTAATCTTGGCAAAAGCACTATTAACAAAGCAAGTATGGTACCAGGATACAGCTTCTGGGTTGTTGACCTCGAAGAATGGGTCTACTGCCCTATGATGGGCATAAAAAAAAATCAAGTATTAACATTACACAATATCTAGGTATTGGAGGCCCCCTGTTGAACTTGTTCGAGGACAAGATCCTGCCGAAGGGGCTACGTACTCGTACGTGGCGAATCCACGCGCATAGAAAACACAACAATCGTTTAACCTTACCGTGCGTAAAATGTGCTGCTGACACCTATAGTGAAGTTCGCCTAGGAATAGTACTAGTGTTTTCCCGCCGTGCATAGCGCGCCGTGTGATGCGCACCGGCCCCAAAAAACTCTGCATACGCCCCCAGCAACCGAGGCGTCTAGTCGACATTCAACAGCACGCGTCTTAAAACGATCATGTGACTATTTCAACCACGATGTTGGATTTTATATTATACCTATATGCATTCATTAATAAATAATGCATATACAGCAAAATTCTGCGTGTTGTACAATGTCCCACCAACAAAACGTGACATCTACGGGGCAAAACTTAATTATATATATGCAAGTCTGATCAGTACAAGTCAACGTAAAATCGTCGTAAGTGGCTCGCCCAAACATCGCGAGAGAACACGTGTCCAAAAAACCAAAGTCTCCTTACAAAAAATCCGCTACAATACCAGACGGAGCATGCCACCTTTGTCGGCCATGCACACAAAACACGGCCGCAGTTCGGGCCACCAGCTGTACCCCCACATCATCGGAGGTACAAGAAACGGCGGCCCTGCGCGGCCAAAGCACTAAACCACTCGACGTGCCGAATCACAAAAACACTTTGGCCCCATCTCCTCCTTCCCCTGTTGCGGCATTTTTCTTCTTTCAGTAGACCTCCACCTGCAGGTTGATCCCCGCAGCGCTAACCTTGACGCTATCTACCACCACCTCCAAGAAACGATTGTTGTTGGACCCCAAATCGTGGATCACGAACTGCGGCTCGGTGTTATTGGTACCGCGGAGGGCCGGGCGCCGCGCGTGCTTGCGTCTTTGAGTGTAGTCGTTCACCGTGTTCTTCAAGACGCTCATCATTTTGTCAGTGGCGGCCGTAATGCGAACGAAATAAAAGTCCACGCCCAGCTCGTACTGATCATGCGTGCGGGTCGACGTCAGACAAGAAAAAAATAATCAGTCATCACAAGGGGTAGGAGGCTCGGTGGAGGAGACAGGAGGGGGGAGAGGTGTATTCATTTCATGCATAGCCAGCCGTAGTGGTATGACCATAGACCCTCGCATCCCTACAATACCGGGACGGAGCACGTCGGGTTTTCACCGATCAGGCAGACATCGCGTGCACCAAGCGCGAAGCGCCGTGAGGTGAAGGGGGGGGGGGACTCCGTAGGCAGCCACACAGCAAGCAGTCGCAGCAGCGGCAGCGGCAGCGGGCAGGTATCGAAACGCGCTGCACCCGTCCGTGAGTCCTCTTTGCCGAACACTTGGCAAAGGCACGACCGAAGTCGGAGCCCGAGCCTCTCAACTAAAGACGAATTACATGAACGTGGGGTATTCCGCACTCACGGAGAAAAAAAAGGAGACAAAACACTAAACCAGCGACCCTGTTTGATGGGGGTGGAGACGTCACGTAATACTGCATAGTCTAGCAGCCCAGTGGATGCGTGCCACCATACGAGGGATAACACTTCTTGATCAAATTAGTTCTGACTCACGGAGGCTCTTCAACTGAGGAACTACTCAACATCGTTGGGACATCGTGTGTATTGCAACATGAGCCGTTCTGTACGTAAACCATGGGGTCGTTCATGGGGTTGCATTTTCGTTTCACTCAAAGTCGGTTGTTGGGTGAGGTATAGAGCTTCTCAAGTGAGGGGCCTCCTCAAATTTTTGTGCATTCCTATCGTAGCAAGCGCCCGTGGGAATGCACCCGTCCACCAAGGGATAAGAGCGCTCGCAATCACGGATCGTGCTATAGATCGCTAGTGAGAGCAGCAACGGGTAGACAAGGTAGGGGCTCCCAACGAAGTACCGTTACGCATCAGCACCGAGCCAAAGATTGCACGAAACGGTCCCTTAGCATTCGTCTAAGGTGGTGTGCAAGCTGGGAGCGGTGCCGAGCGGCGTCAATGGCGCCGGAGCCCCATCCGAACGAGAAAAAAATCTTCAGACACACAGCATACTTCCCGCCCAACAGCACCGCCCGGGTGTTAACCTTTCCCGCAAATACTGTCGACGGAGGATGGAGCGCTCGCGAAAAACCTTCGAGGTTCGTCGACCAAGTCAAGTTCAAGCGAATACGTAAATAAGCATATACACACAACCATACACACAACCATACAGGATTCGGGATTGGCGCCAACATACGACTCGTGCTACGAGAGAGGTAGCACTTCTGGTTGAAACTTTTCTGAATGGGCTCCTCAACCGAAGCACTGCCCATTATGTCGCTGGGATACCGTTTTTGTCTTTTGCGATCGTATTATTCGTTCTATACCTAGCTAGGCCATGAGGGTGCTCACTTCGATTTCTCCTCAAATAAGGTTTTCGGGGAGATATGGAGGTCCTCAAGCGAGAAGCCTCACAAAATTACGGGTCCACCTTTACCGTACCGTATCATGCGTCATACGGGACGGGATTGGCACAAAAATATGTGACAAAATCAGCGCAAAACAACGGGATAGTCAGCGGACATCAATATATACCTGCAGGGTGTAGAGCAGCTCGCACGGATCCAGTCCCTTGGGACACCCCCCAGGGTAGTTGTCCCTGAAGCTATGGTATTGCGAGCCGTGACATGGCGCATCAGCGATAAGGATACAGAGGCGAACCGGACTCCTCCAGGAGAGACCGACAGCGTGCTTCAGTCCTCCTGCGACGTCTTCGGGCACGTCTCGACCTGCATGGGAGGGACGGACGCGGAAATCACGCCGGTCAATAGGACGAATAACTACTTGCCGACTTGCTGCGGAGGGATACGAGGGGGGGCTCAAAACGACGACCCACACCGTGGGTGTATTGCTATATGGAAGTCTCATTTACAGCGTATGTTTCCCACGCAGCAGACCGACGTCAGCAGACGCCCGAGAGCGAAGCCGAATAAGCACTATGATTCGACCGCTGTCGGAGGACAAACAGCCCCAAGCGCTTCCCGGTCCAGACAAAGGACAGTGTTACGAATGGACGGGGCTTCAAAGCGTGGATACCTTCCCAGCTTGACTCGTTCTGCGGGCGGAGCGGGGTACAGGGGGGGCGGGGGGGGGGGGGTAACGCACCAGCACGACTTCCGGGACCAGAGTCAAGTAGGGAAATGCGCGGGTCGAATGCGGGCGGAGCTGGGTGCGGGTGGGGGGAGTACGCGCCAGCACAGCTGCCGGGACCTGAGGCAGGGAGTAAAAATATGCAGGTCGAGCCGCATTGGCCTACCTCCAGTAGCCTTGATCTGAGAGAGCTTGGAGAGAAGCTTGGACATTTCCTCCTCCGTGTGGAAATCGTACGGGCCCTCGCAGCGCACTTTATCTCCGAAATCGCGGTACCTGTTGTGTACGTGCGTTACGTAGCAAGGCGATACAACATTAGTCTCTGTTTTTTGTATCAAGGAAAAAATGGCGAGATCGGGCTTGAGGACAGACGGCCGGAAGGAAGGGTGGGGGGCAAGAGCTGATCACTACGGTAGCTCTGCACTCTAAGAGGCGGTATGCCTGCGACCAAGCGGCAGCGGCGATAGATCGGGGGGGCGTAGATGCACTCACGACGGTCTTCTGCGCTATTATGTCCGAAAAAGAACCCCATTTGTTTCGACAATCAATTCGACGGCGGCGTTTCTGTCGGGAGGAAAACAGTCCGACGTCCTCCGTGAGCTACATTGCCCGCTGAGGCATTTTTTTTTCAATGCTCAAAACAGGCGGGCCGCGCATCACGCGGTAAACATTGTTGCACAACACAAGTAGACCGAGTCTCGACTGCGGACAGCGAAATTCGACACCACCAGCTCCAGAAACACCTTCGTTGGAACATGCTGCTTAATTCACGCTCAACTCTTGGTTTCGACCTCAGCAAACACCCATAATTTAGCCAAACCAAACCACATGTTAAGAATACGCGCAATCCCGCGAAAGGACACAAACTATCATGCACGCATGCCTTCACTAAGACAATAAGCACGCCCCCCCCCTACCATCTTCTCCAAGGCAACCGAGGAGCCGCATTGCTCTACTCTATTCGGAGTCGGGCTTGGTGCTCACCCGACGAACGACACGCGAAGCTGAAGGTTGGAGTCGTCCCTCTTCGCCTGCGCGATGATGTCGAACAGCTTGTCCCTCGCTTGGTCGATCCAGCTTTGCATCTGAGGGAACGAACGGATCGCCAGGGATCGACCCACGAGAGCATCAAGCGGGGGTGGCGTGCTGCAAGCAGCGGCATGGCCGGGGCCCTTCCGAGACGTTTCCAAGCTATATACGCAGTCGTACAGAGTGTTGGCGTGGACGACCGGGCCGCAAAGCGTCAGCGCCACCTGGGGTCTCGTCAAGCAGGTAAACTAAACCCTCGTCTTTAAGGGGTGACGGACGGAAAGACGGGACGCACCGAAGTACTGACCCGCACGGATCGCGGATCGAGACCACTGCACGCCAATAATAGAAGAGTGGGACAAAATACCCCGGAATCATAAGCACATCCGCACGCTCCACACGACTCCCATGGCCAGTAAGACATGCAGGCTTCGCGCGACCCGTACGGCTAGCACGTCCCATATGACGGCGTTCTCTTCTGTCGACGGCACCAATTGTGACTGTCGACAGCCTTTGTGACCAGACAGTCTGGAGTGCTACTGTACAGCAATAAACAGGAGCACGCACACCCAACACATAAACCCTCACGCAAACATACCTTCATCACAACCCCATACGCGTCTACACGCGCAAATAAGAGTATCTGCAACCCGCCCGCACCCGTCCATCCACCCGCCCGGGTGACGTGGAGCAACCAACAACCTCTCCTCGCTTTGTGTACTTCCCGTCTTCTCGTCTCGCAAACTCACCGAGCGCGTGCAGTCCATCACGAAGCACAGGTCTACGCTCGTCACCACCTGGCCGGAAGCTCCTAAGGGCCCGGCATACTTCACGGACTCGACGTCCAGCTTCGTCAGCGCCACCTCCACAGCTGCCACAAGTTCTCCTTGCTCAAACGTATACCTCGACGACGACGGGGACAGCTTCAATGCCACCAAGATCGCCTCCGGAAACTGGTCCCCGAGCCCGGCTTTAGCCTGATCGCGAAGCCCCGTCAGCGAAATCCGCACCGCGCCTACATCCATGCGGTTGCCGCACCCGATGACGGCGTCGGTCCAATGCTTGACGGCCTCTTCCGGGTGGCCATCCGCGACGCACTGGGTTCCGCGCGCTGCCAGGAGCTGCTGCCGGAGAATCGTGAGGGGTGGGGGCAGCGCCACTCGTTCCGCAGGGGGCAGCGCGACCCGTTCGCCCACTCCGATGCCACCTACACTGCTATGACGAGTTCCTCCGTACGCGCGAACCACGCGTTCTGCAGCATCCAGCGCTTCTCCGGCGGCTTTCTGCCGCCCCGGCTGGCCGCGCTCGAGCTTCGCAAGCTCGAGGAGGCACTCGACGTGCCTCTGGTCGCCCTTGTCGCTCTTCCTCTCCGCGGCGAGGACCGCGCACTCGTGCATGAGCCGGCGCGCGTCGTTGATCGCGTTCAAGTCCGGGCTGACCCCGGCGGGCACCACAACGTTTCCCTTAGCGGCCAGGCACAGCGCGAGGTTGAACTTGCGGTTGGCCAGCTGGAGGGAGAGGGCGGACGACGAGCAAAGGTCGTCCTCTTCGACGTAGTTGCCGCCGGTGGATACCGCTCCCTTCCCCGTCTCTACGTCGGCGTCCGGGTTAAAACTGGGCGACCGCCGCGTCTCCTTCGTCTCCTTCTCCCCGCCACCATACCCCTTCCCGGGAAGCGGCGACGATCCGTCGATCCTCTCCTCGCCTTGGCTGCACCCAGCGCAGAGCATGGTGGCGTCGTCGATGGCCAACTGGTAGCTGATCACGGCGTCGTCAAACTTGTTGTTCGCCTGCTCAACCAGCTGCGCGGCCGCCGGCGCACTCTTCTCGGCAGCCGCCTGGGCGGCCAACTGGCGGGCCTGCAGGGTGTACGCGTTGCCCAGGTTGTTGTTGACGATACTCACCTTAACAGCGCAGCGCAGCGGTGGTGGTGCGGTGAAAACGTGTGCATAACGTAAGAGTCAGCCGGGGGGGACGGGGGGACGGGTGAGGTGGGTGGGGTTTGCCGTGAGGAGGCGGAGGTTTGCGTCTGGTGAAGGACAAAAAACGGGTTCAGCACGCGCACAACAAAACTACTCGCCAGACGACAATAATGTACAAGGACAGCCCCCACCCCTCCATATTGTCGCAAGCACTTGACTCTCGCCAGCTCTACGAGCTACTAGAAGTTGTATGCTACCTAAAACGACGTGCATGGGCGCACTCCATTTTACCGTATACCAGGTATATAGCAACCCGGGAAAAGACAGGTCATTTTTGGAATGTTGTTCGACTGTCTCAGCACCCCAAAGCGTGCTGCGACATTTTCACACGATGTTCTGCCTTCTCATGCTGACAGTGCAACCCGAAACAAAGGCGCCTAGTGGTAGTAGTAGGTGTTGTTGTTATTGCTGTTGCTGTTGTTCTTAACTCATCGCTATAATCTAGTCCGTGGTCACAGGACAGGCTCCAATAACTCTGGAGTGGGAGCATATTTATCAGGCGTGTACAGCAAGTCGAGTAAGCTCTCACCCCTCTGTCGTTTCCCAGCTTCGTGAAGAGGACCTTCGCGTCGAAGTAGTTCTGCTGGGCGACGTCGATGTCCCCGCTCCCCATGGTAACGTTCGCGAACTTGATGACGGTCGTCATGCCCTCGAAAGCCATCATCAGCTCTTCCACCTCCGGGGAGGTGATGTCGTTCACTATCCACGTCCCGGCGGACTAAAAGGCGGCGAGTCAGGAAATTTAGGAGAGTTGGAAAGCGATGCGACGAAGCCGACACGGGACGGGGGACATGTCAGTGGGGAAAATTCAGAACGTCACAACAGACCACGCCGAATTTTCGATCGGCCTTCAGGATCTCATTTTTGAGACACCACACACGCTAGGACGAGCAATTGTCGGGATTGGCGAGGGAATTTTCCAGGAATTTTCGGAAGTCGAAACCGACCTCGCCGACTCCTTGACCCATCTGAAAAATCCCATTCAGAGACACCACCAATTTCGGACGAGCATTCGCCAGGATCGACGGGAAAATGTTCAGGGAATTTCCAGGCGCGGAACAAGCGAACACGCCAACTCCTTTACCGCCCTTCAAAGCCCCGAATTTCGAGACACCACTGTTGCTACTTTCGGAGAACTGCAGAGCAAGGAATTTTCGGGCGCCAAAAACTACGACCACTCGGATCTTCAAATATCCCGAATTTCATCCCGAATTTCAAGACACTCATACTTCGGGATGAGGGCTGACAGCAGGGAAACTTGTTACTGGGGTCTTATCGTGTTGCTTTGAAACATTAGTACAGTTCTATTCTGTAGCCCAAAATATAATTAGCATTTTGAGTCCATCCGTGCTGGCTTGGTTCGTGAAGATGGTCCCTCCAACGAACAAACCCCATGCCAACTAACAACAAACTAACAACAAACACCACCGCGGGGGGCCACCCGCACGAAACCAAACCAGCGTCACTGGCAACATCAAATCAAGAAACATACCCCAAGAGATTGCGGAATGGAAACAGGGGGAATAGCACACGCACGCCACGATACCTGCTTCGAGAAGTCCATGCGATTTAGGGTTCGCAGGACGTCGACGAGCTGGTTCACAGGCTCGGTGACGCTCTTCGACAGGATGTGGGTGAAACTGCCGACGAAGCAGCCAATCAGCAGCAGCGCCGCCGCCATGACGACGCTCGCAAACACCACGATTTTCCCAATCTCTGACCCCGTCGAGGCAAACCTCTTTCTCCGGAGAAGCGACGGAGGCCAAGAACGGGTGGGAAAAGAGGGAAGAGTTAACAGCCAGCGGCACCTTTCGCAAGCGCTGCAGGCTTTGTGGAATACTTGAAATCCACGCACACTCCAGATCTCCGGGATAGTGGCATTCCCGATCGCCGGAATAGTGCCGGCGCAGGCGGGGCGCTTCGTCGGCACCACTTGCCGTGCTATTTCCGTGCTGGAGGGGGCAACGGGGGCAGTGCTATATGCGCGCATTTGTTGTACGACATCCGTCGCCTGATTCTGTTTCGAGCAATGAAAACGGTTTATTGCAATGGCAGCCGGTTCTGCGCACCGACGAACCAAAAACACGCGATACACGAGGGAATCTGGAGGCTGATCGTGCGGTTGCAGATTTTGGTGTCGCGTCGAGATTCCGCATCTGGTGATGCTTCCACGCAAGACACAACTCCGCGACAGCTAGCAGCCGTTGAAAAACAAGATACTGGCTCTTCTTCTCCTCCCCTCCCTAAACACCCTTCCTCTTCCTTACCTCCCCTTCCCTTCCGTTGCCAAGGGCTACGATATATACCTACCACAGTAAGGAACGCGCCGTGTCTGGTCTGGCGAATCGAGTACTGCCCACTGCCCGAACAGCGGGAAGTGCGCTAGTGTTGGATATCGTATCGAAAGTTTCGATACCTGGCATACTGTACCGAAATATCGAAGTTTCGATATATCGCATTGAACGAGCTTTTCCCTCCACCCGCTGGCATCCCTGAATATTTTATGCTGGTATTGAACGAAATGTTTCGACGTATAACCTATCGAAATCGTATCGATGACATTTTCCGTTTCTCGAAATCGTATCGTATTGAACTCGACCATCGTCCGATATTCATCACTATACATATCGACCATCGAAATCGTATCCATTTGATTTTTCGCTTACCGGCATCGTACACGAGTATCATATATTGATTTCGCTTATTGTTCTATATCATCACAATGAATAGGACGCTCACCTCCAGCAGCGCGTCTTTGCTCACGGTAACTACGGTGATATAGCCTCCGCTACCGCAGACGACGCTTCCATCGGTGGCGCCCGAATCGCTTGCGGTTTCGTGGCTCCACGCCAGTATCCAGGTGCTTTCGTTTCTCGAGTACGTCGCGTTTCCAGAGCAGTCCTCGTCCATCCTCGTGATGATAACGGCGAACTCATCGGCGTTCAACCCTATCTCGAGCTCGGTGATCTTCTCCGTATCGTCGTTTGTTCCGAGGTCCTTGTGAACCAACACATCCCCGCTTCCTCCCGGGGCTAGCAGGTAGGCATAGCCCTCATCATCGACGACCCTGAGTTCTTTGATGGAGTACTCAATGTCCGAGAAGTCCAAGTCTATGGCGACCACGCCCAGCAGAAGCGTCGTGTCCACGGCATGGAACACCGGAGTAGCGACGGTCACCGTGGGCACACCCGTCGTCGCATCCGCGTAAGGGTTCGTGAATATCACCCCGGTGTTGCCGTCCGCCACCGCGTCTTGGTACCAGTCCCGGCAGCGGGGGTCGTACGCCGTGGGGTAGTTCCTATCTTCATACTCGACAGTTCGACTATCGCATTGCTGTTTAGGCGAAGCCGCAGGAACAACGGGATGTTGGGTGATCGTAGTCTGTTACCGACAAAAGGGGAAGGTCGCGCTCGGAAGAGGGAAAGAGCGCGGCTGTGTCGGGATCGGACAGCGGCATTAACCCTTTTTGGGACCCTGGTAAAGCGACTAAAAAAAACAACACAAGTACACGGTCTTACCAACCGTCTAGTCTGAGCGCACAGCAGTTCGAGTAATTTCATGCAGCGCGCGCGGCGTATGACGAAGTTTGGACACCTCGCAACCGAGCAGCACAGGCTGCTTCGTGTGGCCGACGCCGTTATCGTTCTTTTTTTCTGCCACATTTTTCCTATAGAATACTTTACATATCGGTGTATATCAGCAGTCCGACACAAAAATACATCTTCCTCTAAACCTATTAATAGCAGCCCCGCTGCTTGGTGTGGTTCATGTTGCTGTAATCGTCATCCATGTTTTGACATATCCTCCCTCTGAAGTCCCAAAGAGGTTTAATCACCCTCATGTACGGGTCGGTGTCGGTTGGCAACGACGCTGCAAAACACGCCTCTCACTACGTGAGCTGGACAACCATGGTAGCGTTTTTTTTTTTTCTCGTTTTTATGTTTTGGCGGTACCCGAGATGGTGGTCGAGCTAAGATCATATTGTGCGGAGTGGAGA
>JAYJMJ010000002.1:8402902-8415896 GCA_036873875.1 Laminaria ephemera
CCGCCACTCGGGTCTGGCGGTGTGCCGCCACTCGGATCTGGCGGTGTGTCTGACGGCGATCCATTCTGAGGGTCTGTAGATGCGTCAGGTGGCGATCCATTCTGAGGGTCTGCGTCGTCCATGTTCACTTTACACGGACTGTACCGCTGTGTGTCCATGTGTGTGTGGTGTGTGGTTTTGTGCCAGACAGCAGGGGGTGTTTGTTGTTGTGCTTTGTGTGTGAAGTGGCGTGACGTCAGAACGTAGAACATACCCGACACCCCCTTCCCGGGTAAAACCCGTACCTGTCATTTTACCCCGGGTATTTCTACAAAGGTATCCCGTACCCCGGGTTGTGCCACGAGCGTACAGAACTCACAGAAGTTTCGGGTACGGGTATGAACTTCTTACAGAACTCACACAAGTTTCGGGTATTGTATGGGTGTTGTATAGAACCCACAGAAGTTTCGGGTATGGGTATTATATGTTGTACCCGTACCCCGGGTACGGGTATGATTTTTTACAGATCACACAGAAGTTCCGGGTACAGGTATGGAAGTCGTACATAACTCACAGAAGTGTCGGGTACGGGTATGAATCTCTTACAGAAATCACAGAAGTGTCGGGTACAGGTAATGCCCGGGTAAATACCCCGGGTATGCTTCTGTACGTACCCTACAGAACACAACCTTGGATATTTCCTCCATCATGAAGTGTCGTCTACGTATTCCCCAGTTTAGTGGAGGTTCTCTACGACGGAAGTTCCAAATGTATCCGCGTGTCCGATCACACTGTGTCTGTCCGATTACCATTCTCGCTTTTCCGTGTTCGATTTTTCCTTTTTCGCGTTAAAAACAACATTGGGAGATAAAACGAAATGGGAAGAAAGCTAAAACGGAAAAAGCGAAAATGGAAAATGGACAAGCGAAAACCGAAAAGCGAGAATGGTAATCGGACGGACGGACACATTTGGACTTTCCCTGATGGAGTACCTGGTATCTAGTACCTGGGAGTTAAAACTGAGGATTTCGCTTTTTTTTCCAATTTCCATTTTCTCTTTTTCCATTTTCCTCTTTTCGTTTCCACTACGTACCTAGTACGAGTTACCCTGTTATCGCTTTTGCTTTGTCGCCTCTTATAATGCTCCCTCCCCACCCACCGCCACATCGTCCCCCTCCCTTGTCGCGCTTTGTCGCGCCTACTATTGCTCCCTCCCCGCCCACCGACAAATCGTCCCCCTCGCGCAGCCCGACCCCCGGCCGCCGTTGCCGAGGGGGGGAACCAGGAATCCCCCCCACAAGTCCCGAAGAAGCTAGACCGCTCGCTCCCTCCCTCGTTCATCATCAAGAACAACGTCGTCTTCAAAGGGGAGTTCCTAGTGGACAGGGAGGGGGAGCCCACGGCGGAGGAGCTGGCAAACGAAAACCTGCTGAAGATTCTGGGAGAAAAGTGCACCGACGAGCAGATGAACTGGCTCGTATGGAAGTGCCTAGGTGCGTGTTCGTGCGTGTGCGTGCATGCGTGCGTGCGTGCGTACGTGCGACGATCATGACGGCGCGACGTTTGAGACTTGGGGGGGAGGGGGGGGTGGCAGGGCGGCGGGGGTTGAGGAATGGGGTCGGGGGCGAGATGTTTATTTCACCCTTGATCCGCATAAGTGCAAGTAGCTTTTCCCCAAAAACGTACGGGCACATCTACAGGGGTTAAACAATAAAGGCACAAAATACCGCCCGTTCCGTTTCCTTATAGCCGTCGGACAAGGTTTCGCAAACGAAGGCTCCCCCCCCCCCTTCTCCTTCATGCTCGAGGTATTTTGAACGGTAAAAACGACGCTTCTTCCGGGTGATGTTGTGTCTTGTCTCATCCCGCGTCTCGTCTCGCGCTCCCAGGGTACCGGTACAACGCCGGTGCGGACACGTGGGATGCCGAAGAAGTTTTCCCTAAGTGGAAGGCCAAGTACCCCGAGCCCCCTGATCTGTTGGGTGTGACACGCGTGTACGAGAAGCATATCGACATGCCCGTCATGGGCGCCGTTAAGGTGCGCTGCCGTTGGATGTAGTGTATATGGGATTCTGGGATGGCATTCTGGAATGGGATATATGGGATGAGATCTGGAATGAGATATATGGGATGAGATCTGAAATGAGATATATGGGATAGGACCTGGAATGGGATATATATGGGATGAGATCCGGAATGGGGTACGGGGGGAGGTGTGGAATGCGATATGGGATGAGATCTGGAATGGGATATGGGGTGAGATCTGGAAATGGGATATGGGATGAGATGTGGAATGGGATATGGGATTAGATCTGGAATGGGGTATGGGATGAGATCTGGAATTGGATGAGGTCTGCATTGGGGTGGTATCTGTGTTGGGATGTCATTTGCATTAGGATCAGATATGTACCTCTAGCGCATATCGGATGTGTTATGGTTGGGCATTCACGAACGTTTGGACAGACGTGCGAAACGCATCTCTGCCGGTTAATGGAAGTTTGGAAATGCCGTGGTCTGTTTCCAATGCTGCATCTGTCGTAGACTGTCAGGTTTAGCACCCGGAACCTCGTCGTTAACCACTACCACTGCAAAATCCATCCCGCACTAGTTCAGTATTTTTCCCCCCAAAGCGTGAGTGCAGTCCTGAAGGGATTAACGTTGGATGCTGGCAGCACAACTCCTGGCAAACAGAATACTAAGCATATTGCTAAGCGTAGCTTAGGATTAGGATCCGCGCGTGGTCGTAACCAGCGAAGAGAATGCCACTACGTGCTGCGAAAGTTATGGGGTGAAAGGGTTTTCCCGAACACATCCCAGGCCAAGCAACGTTAAATCGGGAAGTAACCTCCCCGTTACCCTGCCGTCCCCTCTCTCCGCTACGTACACGCTTCGAACGGCTAGCCCTTTTTCCCGCTCTAAGATTTATCCAACTCTAATTCCAGGTGTTTTTTCCCCTCCAAAAAAACTCAGCAATTTTAATGTTTGCAACTGCAACAAACGCTTGTTACCCTTTTTCCCACTGTAAGATTTCTCCAACTCTGATTCCCAGTGTTCGGTGTCCCCAAGACTTCCACCTTTTTTTAACGTTTGGAACTCTTATTCCAAGCGTTTTGTCCCCAAACAACTCAACCATTTTATTGTTTGCAACTGCAACAAACGGTTGTAACCCTTTTCCTGGCTGTCAGGTTTATCCAACTCAAACTCCAAGTGTTTTGTCCCCCAAGAAATCAACCATTTTAATGTAGCCGGTCGCCCCGGTGGTCAAGTGGTTAACCTCGAATACTACGTAGGTTGGAGTCAGGGGTTCGAATCTCGGTGTGGAGATTTTTATTTTCTACTAGTAGAGACACCAACTGCCGAGAGCGCTTTGTAGCGTGGGTAAGCACAATTCGACGCGAGTCGACGAGAGAAGTGCTGAATGCTTCTCGCGATAAAAATTGAAGCGCGTACCGTAGTGGGGAGGAGGGAGAAGAGAGCCTGCTTAGTAACCCCGGATCTGAGTTACGACTAGGGAGGGAGAAGGAGAAAGAAAAAGTGCGAAGATAATAAATGGGATGAGCAAGAAATTAAAAATAAAAAAATGTGGACCCCTTTTACATGTGTGACGTACGTTTCATGTTCGATTTTCCCAGTCTCTGGTAATATCTTCTGAATCCTCTGGACCCAACGAAAGCAATATCGATGGACGGGCGGACACGCCACGTTAACTACAGGAAACTCCTTGAATGTCGCCTGGGGGCAAGGTCGACAATGGCCCTTGCACGTTTCTCAAACTTATTCGGGGTATTTTTATATGAGTTCTCAAAGGGCGGCATCGGATCGTGGTGCTGTCGCCATCCCCCCGCCCCTCCTTGGAGGATAAGTTTACTCTCAGCAAAAGAACGTCCATTCCGCGTTCTGCAAGAGGTTGATCAGCAAGTCGGAGCCCCTCCCATATGCTGGAAGGAGAAGCAGTCGCGCGGAAACCTTGCAAAGACGACCGGGATTGTAGCCATTCCGCATTGTCCGACGACGCGCGGTCCGACACATCTGAAATATGCACGTGTCTGCCGCTCTGCTCCCGCACGCGCGACACCCAACGAGCGACCAGAATTGTGTTTTGTCGTCCTTACGTAAACAATTGCACAGGCGCCCCTACTAATCCAAGACACTATTTAATTTCCACAACCAAGGGAGACGATACGCCCCCCGATCGACACATCGACACATTCATAACCCTGCCTTTACTCTCAGCAAAAAAACATGAGAAAGCCGTATTTTTTTTTAAGTTAGTGTAGGCTATACCCTGCCTAACGTAAAAAAATGAGGCTTATCTGCGTTATTACACCGACACACGTGTTTGGAATGGTGTCCTTGTTCTTGTTGGGGCCCAAGCCAACAAACCAATAAGAGTTTCTTAGCTTGGTATCGCGTGTTGTTTTAGGCAATCTTCTTGGGTGCACCCACATTGAAGTGCGGACCGAATGCAAAATATCAGGCACATTCTTTAATCGCCCGCAAAGAAATGTCGCTGCTTCTAAGTGAAGGTTTGAAGAGTTTAGCTTCCAGCCCTACCAGTATATTATGCATTTTTGATATATATCCCTAACTCGTTGATTGTAGCGGTGGAGTGGAGGAGTAAGACGAGCACTCGCATGGAAAGGAAATGGGCAAGCAAGAGATAATCGGCCATGTATGGAAGATGACTAAGGGGAGGATCTGAACTTGACGGGTTGACGGGGAAGAGATTGAGGAGGAGTACCGGTATGGGGAGGAAATGAGGAAGCAGGAAATCATCGACCTACGTACACGAAGTTTGACCAAGAGGGGCTCATCTTCCGTACGTAGGTCGATCATCTCCCGCTTCACTGTTTCCTCTCCATGAGGAGAGGATCGGCCTATTATGTACTAGGTACCTAATATGAGAGGAGGAGGAGCACCGGCATGCAGGGGAAATGGGGAAGTCGAAGATCATCGACCTATGCACGGAACATGAATATCTTGATCATCTTCCGTGCACAAGTCGATGACTTCCTGGACCTCCACTTCCTCTACATGCGGGTGGGTGTTCCTCCTCCTCTCTTGATTCATGGGTCGATGATCTCCCGCCTCACTATTTGTTGTACATGCAAGTGCTCCTCCTCCTTCTCCTCCTCAACTTCAAATCCTCCTTTTTAACATCTTCCGTACATATGTCGATAATTTCCTGCTTCCCCGTTTCCTCTCCATGAGGAGAGGATCGCCGTTAGGGGCCATACAAACGGGGAAAACAAAACCTACAAACAAAACCTAAAACCCGAACAGACTTCGCTTTTTTGGGGGGGAAAAGAGGAGGGTGTCCAAACGCAGCAAATGCGTGAAACACAAAAGCTAAAATCAAAAACCAAAACAGGTCAACGGTCGAGGTGGGACGCCAGCACTGATCCACCATCCAGCTGCGGTAGAGGCGACGCTCAGCCCTGAAAAAAGAGGGGAGTGTACCCTCACAACTACTGTAGCCGGCGACACCCTGCTGCTGCAAGGGCATTGGTGTCCTGAAGCGCGAGATTGGGGCTGGAAAAAGTACAGATGCTGGCCAAACAGCATCCTCATTTGCTAGAACACACGATTTTATGTTGTACGGCAGCACTCAATTCTATCATGGACGGCGCCACGGGCCAGATTTTTTGCTGCGGTGATGGAAGCTGCATTGACTGGCACCAGCGGCATGTTGTCCATGTATTATCTGCTCTCTGTCTTCTGTGTGTCATGTCTACGGGGCGTTGGTAGCTGCAGTTGTCGGCATGGTGTGGGTCCTCGTTCGGGCGCGGGTCATCATTTTTGGGCTATTCGCTTTTAGGTTTTGCTCTCTCGATAATTTTAATCCCCAAAACGATTAAAATTATCGAGGAAACAAAACTGCAAAAAAAATCGTCGGGCTCTTGGGGCCTCGGTGTGGATATTTCGATATTTCGATATTTGGCCGATCGGAAGGAATGAATCTTCCTATCTCAGCTTCGATTCTGTTTTTAGGTTTTGTTTTTAGGTTCAGAACGCTCCGTTTGTACGGGCCCTTATGTACACAAAGCGAGACGAGGAGGAGGAAGAGCACTCAAATCCTCCCGTTGAACGTCTTCCGTATATATACCGATCCTCTCCTGCGTCCCCAATTCCTTTCCACGAGGAGAAGATAGCATGTAGAGGAAATGGCGAGCAAAGGACTCAAAGATCTATGCACGAAAGATGGTCAAGAGTACCATCTTCCGTACATAGGTCAATAAGCTCTTTTCTTCCCATTCCCCTTATATGCGATGCGAGTGCTCCTCCTCCTCCCTCTTGACCATCTTGCTTGCATGGATCGATTGTCTCCCGCTTCCCCATTTCCTCCACATTCGAGTGCTCCTCCTCCTCTTCCTCATCTTCAGATCATCTTCTCATCTTCCACGTAGGTGGAGCATCTGTCTCCTGCGTCCCCATTTCCTCTCCGTGAGGATAGGATCGGTCTGTGTACGAACCAAGACGGGCTCATCTTGCGTAAATCCGTCGATCCTCTCCTGCTGCCCCATTTCCTTTGCATGAGGAGAGGATCGACCTATGAATATTAAGTATGGAGTATGGCAAGAGAAGGAGGAAGAGAAGCACTCGAATGTACAGTAGGGTCTCCCGGTAAGGCGGTGATGTGCCAGAGCTATATGGCCGCCTTATTGGGGGAAGCCGCCTTATTCATTCCAGGGTATGAGTGCAAACCCCCAGTCGCGCCAAGCGATTTTGACGGCCTTATATCGGGATACCGCCTTACCCAGACCGCCTTATTGGGGGACCCCTACTGTAGAGGAAATAGGGAACAAAAGGCTCATAGACCTAATGCGCGGAAGATGGTCAACAGTACCATCTTCCGTGCATAGGTCAATGAGTTGTTTGCTCCCCATTTCCCATACATGCGAGTGCTCCTCCTCCCCTATCTTGGTCGTCTTCCTTGCATACGTAGGTCGATATTCTCCCACTTCCCCATTTCTTGTACATGCAAGTGCTCCTCCTTCTTTTCACATCTTCCTCTTGAACATCTTCCGCACATAGATTGATCGTCTCCTGTTTCCCCATTTCCTCTCCATGAGGAGGGTACCGACCTATGTACGGAGGATCGTCAAGAGGAGGAAGCTTCCTCTTGATCATGTCCCGTACGCGTATCGATCCTCTCCTGCTTCCCCGTTGCCTCTTCCTTGGAGTGCTCCGCTCCCTCCTCGTCTTCCTCTTGAACACCTTCCGTACATAGGTCGACCACCTCCAGCTTCACCATTTCCTCTCCATGCGAATGCTCCTCCTCCTCCTCAACTTTAGTTCAAAAGCCAACAACCTATGAGAACATATCGAAGGGGCATTGGGTTGGAAGATATACGCGCCTATGAGAACATATCGAAGGGGCATTGGGTTGGAAGATATACGCCTAAAATACTCGCTTACAACCATGATTATATAAATAGACGCTCTAGGTCATGCTAGTGGATATATGGTTGCATCATAGTATCGGTGCATTATCGCCCGTTTGTTTTGCGCATGGGCTGAATTTCGACAGCCGTGCAAGCTGTAGGTGCTTCCATTTATGCATCATATCGCGTGAAAACACGCTTTTGGCCGCGCCGTTACACCCGTCTGCTCGTTTCAAGTGCAGCTACGCTTGCGCCTATTTCGACATAATTACCGCAACATTCGTTTGGTTTTACGTACCGACAATGGCGATTGCATGAGTAGCAGAAGAACAGACCGTTTTGGTAGGCGTTGCGAAATACGGGTGATTACCGTGGTTGATCGAGGAATGTTGTCTTCCTCACCTCCCTTCATTTATGCTTCGTTTGTGTTTCCTCTCGCTAAAACAATGCTGTGTGAAATGTCGACGAGGATGCGAGGTAGCCGACGCATCAATACAGTAATGTTTTTCTTACGAAACCTGTATCGTCCCGTTCCCTCCCTTTTCGCTTTTGTAGAAACCTGCTGCGGCGCTGGTAGGAGGAGCAAAGATCCCCACGGCCGCGCCCCGCATTCGTGTCTGGTACGCCGAGCGCGCCGCGATAGTCGCAGAGGCGTGCGATCGCCTGTGTCCTTCGAACGACAGCGACACCGCTGGTGATGCGAATGCGCCAAGAACCGTAGGACTTGCCGGGCCTGGTGGCGCGGGCAAGTCCACTGTCGCGTCGATGGTCATCGCACGCGAGGATGTGCGGATGTACTTCCGTAGCGGGATCCTGTGGCTGTCGGTGGGTCACGGCGCAAAGCACCGTCTGCCCGAGCTTATGCTCTCCGTCGCCAAGATGGTGTACGAAGTCGTGTTGGAGGAGAAAGTCCGACCTCCTCTAATGCCCGCTTTTGGAGGCTGTGCGGAGGACGGGATAGCGTACATTCGGGAGGTAGTGGGCCAGGGCCACCACCGCTACCTGTTGGTCGCTGACGATGTTTGCGAACCGGAGGTATTGGAGGCGCTCAAGAGCACGGGGGCGTGGGTTCTCTACACCAGCCAAAACTACACGATGCTCCCTGAGCCACCGATTCGCCTAAACGAGATTTTTATTGAGGAGGCGGCGTTGGTTATGCACCGATCGGCCAGGCTCCCCCCTGCTTCCCGTCTTCCAAACGTCGCGTACGAGCTGATGGAGCGGTGTGAGTTCAACGTGATGGACCTAGCGTTCATTGGAAGCTGGGGCGCAGTTCACGGTAGGACGGATGCCGAAGCTTGGCGGGGTGCATTGACCCGCATCGCGGACACGTGTGAGGGGGAAGAGGGCGGACTGTCTCTCCCTTGGCGTACTGCCGTGCTACATGCGGGCCTTGACGCGCTGGAGGAAGATGACCCGAACAACAAGGAGCTCTATCTTTGTCTTGCGGTTTTCCCGAGGAGGCTCGGATTCGCCGCAGAGAACGCAGCGGCGCTTCTTTTCGGCGAGGATTTTTCGGCGGATGACCTCAAGGCGGCAACCCACGTATTGGCAACCCTTGAGCGCTGGTCCATTCTCGCCCTGGACGGCGAGGGTAAGTATCACTTGCATGAGGTACACGCCGAATACATTCGAGAGCTCCTTCCGATGCACCAGGACGCGGGGATCAAAGCGCTGCGACGGTGGCAAGCTCACATTTCGAGTGTCCGCGCTCTCTTGACTTGGTCTGACGAAGAACTTGTGGACATTTGGAACGTTTTTGCTACCTTGGAGGGAACGCCTGTCGCACCGCGCCCGTACGATGCCGCGTTAGAAGTTTTGGAAATTTCCGACTGCCGGCTTTCGACCGCGCTTCGACAAGCGGGACACTTCCACTGGCTGGCTGGGGACCCGGCGGAGGCTTGCAAAAAGTGGACGAAGCTCCTGGCGATCACAGAAGAAAAGTTGGGCGGCTATCACCCACATGTCGCCGATACTCTGCAGCACCTCGGAGAATGCGCTTTAGTTGCCGGACGTACGAAGGAGGCGGAGGGGTTGTACCGGCGAGCGCTCGGGATCAGGGCAGAGAACCTGGGCCCCGCGCACCCACTTGTGACGCACACCCAACGATGCCTCGAATTGTGCACACAAAAGCAGACGACGTTCTCGGCCGTGCCCAAGAAGCCTGTGGCTATCCTTGTCACTGGGGTTTTATTGGTAGCGATCTGGGGGCAGCGACTTGCTCGGAACTCGTCCCGGTAAAATGTTGGTGTTTTGAGTATTTTCCGGTGCCCCCCCTCGTCACTTCTGTACGGTGACGATATAGAAGCCACGCGGAATGTTTGGTTACGACTGCTGAAGGCGACAGGATGACAGCGAGTTGCTTTTTTGCTCAATTTTAGCCACTCTGGACAGCGTATTTGTTTCCTCAAGTTTGGCCTCTCTGTTGTATTATGTACAACCCGTGATTTTTGTACCCGGTCTGGACAACTTTGCCCGGACAGGTTTTTCAAGGGCGCGTCTCGGCAGCGACTGTTGAAAACGTGACCACTCGCTACCGGATGTTATCGAGTTTCGGGGTACACTTACCGAATAAGTTAGTTCGGCAGTTGGATATTAGTTCGGTACTGTAAGTTGGATATCGCGGTACAATTTGAGCGGCGATCGAGTACCGCAAGGGCGCATTTCGGGACAGTTTGTTCCAGTATTGTTTAGCCCGAGTCGCGCCACGGCGCGATTCGTGACAGCTTGTTCGATGTGCGAAAGCTACGGTATGTTTTCAATGGCACTGGATCTATCACGGTACGTTTCATGAATTGTGTGAACCCACGGGCAATTTGCAGTTTGTTATACGGGCGTGTTGTAGTTTTTGAGCGTTTATCGAGCGTTACAACATTCACATTGTACACGGCGGTTCGAGTTGTTAAACGATCAGGAGTCTTTCGTTTTCGCCGGTACAATAGAACGGGGGCGGTGGTGAAACGGCCTTTTTACCTGATGATGACCTGAACTGAACACACACGTCAACGTCAAAAATCAACTCTGACTGGATGCGTTGATTGCACGGTATTCGTTTGTGCGATAATTCTGGTAAATCGATACTTGCACGGTACTGCAGGGTATATCATTGTTTACTCGGTGCTCGATGGTACAGTAATAGTAAATCGGCACTTTCACGGTATACGTTTTGTATGTTGTAACGGTAATTAGATGTTTGAGCGGTGTCCGTTTATTCGGCAACCGTTGCTAGATTTTGCGCGGTATTGCGATTTTGTGTCGAATATCGCTTTCTTCGTACTTTTAGGTCGCAGTAGGGTTTACTGAGAAGAGCTGATATTGTACCCCTACACTGCAGTCTCAATGGTGCGCAAGAAAATATTTGCGAAGACCTTTACGTAGAATACGAGAAGGCGCTATCCGTTTTTGGTTGCTCAAGTTAGGTGCGTCGTATTTTTGCTCGCGTCATGGATCGCACGGAGTCGAACTGACGCTATATCGCGATGAAGAATTTAGCCCGGAGATTTGCCGTAGGCTAAACATGACGTATTTTTTATTATGTGGATGTGCACTGCGCAATTTTCGTGTGGCAGATTGTGTTCCCTCGATGCACTTCACCAATAGCCCTCATTCTGAAGAATGCAGTACGTATATGTAGACTAGGTCTATAAAGTAGAACCGTTGGAGCCATTGCAGGAGTTTTGTGGTATATTGAGAAAATTCAGGGTGAAAGCACCCCCAACTAGATAGCGGTACCCTCGCGCGCATGGAAAGGTCGTTGACAGCAAAGAGCATAAAAAAAATGTCAGCAAAGAGCATCACAAAATATGTTAGTGCTCGGATCAAGCCTGTGGGTCCTTGGCATCTAGTAAACACTTACTCGAGGAATGTTGTCAAGCCTATTATGTTGACCTGTAAATGCGTTACGCTGTCTTCGGAACAACTGTTTTATGGCCTTTGAAAGAAGCGTCTGGTTCCCCCAACGCGTCTTCGGTTTATCCGTTGGAAACGCCTTCTGGCAACACAAAGGTTTTTGTGCTGTTTATAGAACCTGATGGTATTGAGTGTACGGCTGGTTGCGGAACGAGAAAATATACTCTCAGCCAAACGCGAAGTTGTGGACCAAACCGTACCGCAAACCCGCGATCTGGAGCTTTGGAATTGACCGAACACCAAAGCCTGGAAGAATTTGGAAGGCTTGTGCGCGTTGTGCGCGTGACAAGGTTCTGGATCCAGATCCAGGATCCAGTCGTCACATGTTTTGAGATAAAATTCGATAAAAATCGACGAGCGTTGGGAATGCTGAACCCTCTGCGCGATAAAAACGAAGGCACGTACCGGGCGGGAGAAGGGACGACACTTGTGACCACGGCTTGTCCAGGAAAATAAAAGTGAGATTAAAAAAAAAAAAAAATCGACTACAACACCCTATGTACAGAATAAGTTGCATGATCTCGGTGAGGCTGACCCTGATGCTTTCTTGCTGCGCCTCCTTGCACAGCTAACTTACAGCTAAAACCAGTGGCTGTTAGTTGTACACATATTTGCTTGAAGATACTCTAACATATGCGTCGAATCGATAAAAGCCAAAGTATGAGTCTGATCCCTCCGTAGGTGCTGGTCTGTACAGCTTCAGAAACATCCCGCCCTTAGATTGCCTACGTTATGGATGTGTAGTTCTGGAGGTAGGCTGGCAATACCATTATTTTACAGAGGTATATAGTAGCACATATTTTTTGTCTGAAGGCGGCAAACCTGCGGCCACCTTCCTCGTTACGCACGAAGAGCACAAGCTCGGAACGAAACGTCAAGGCGACCCTGCAAAATTTTATCGTAAGGCGTGGCCGGTAGCTGGCAACCCCCTACGCACGTCCAACGCAAGGGAAGCTCCGCTTGATGAGAACCCCGTGGTTGAGGAGGGAGGCGTACAACATTTTACTTTTTTCATGACCTGTCATGGCCGTCCCCATGGCATGGCACAGCACTGCCGTGGGCTTCGGTGGCAATGCCATGACGATGCCATGGGAGTCATGACGTTTCATGGGGGGGCATGACAACTCATGGGCGTTCATGGGGCACTCATGGCAATGCCATGGCAGTACCATGGGGCATTCATGGCGTTACCATGGGTTTCATGGCACCGATTACAATGGTATTGCCTTGGGACTGCGATTGCCGCCGTGCTATGGCACTCCCATGGGTACGCTCCCATGGCACTCTTACAGTATGGGCCGGGATTGATCCCATGGCACTTGATGAAGGCCCATGAAATTCATGGCAGTGCCTGCCATGGCCACCCACCAAAAGACCACAGGGGTGCCATGGCAGTGTCGCCGACCCACGAAAACCCATGGTTATGCAATGCAGTGTGGCAGTGTCATGGCTGCATTGTTAGCTGACGGTGTCGTAGCAGTGGCATGGGGGCCTATGCCATGGCAGTACATGTCTCCCCCTATTTGCAGGAAAGCCCCGCAAAGCACCTCCTGATCGATACTCTGTGGCTTGACCGGTCTTTTGCAGTTAGGCGAGGTAAACAGCACTCATGATCATGGTTGGAAGGACTCGTGTTGTAATATCAGGGAGAGTGAAGACGTTCACCTCGGTCGTCGAGACGTCGGTTCGTCACAGCAGTTACACCAAAGATAAATATCCCG
>JAYJMJ010000002.1:8516835-8540631 GCA_036873875.1 Laminaria ephemera
AAGATTACCCTTGGCCAACCAGAGTGCGTAAATAGCTACCTTAGGAAGATTCACAATCAACATATGTCGACTACTCGACGTAACTCTTACTCAACATAAACTCCCCGTATTAGTGGCGCGCTCATGTTGTACTTCAAACGAGTAGCTTCATCTATTACGGAGGACCATAGTAACGAGGACCTACGATACACACCAAAACCTATATATTCCCCTATTTTTACTAACTATATTTGGTCCTAATTACTATGTACCCCCGTAATAGCACTTCATAAGAGAATCGTGCTCAGAAGATGTGTATTTCATACTGGAGATCATCTTGCTAAACTCTGACTGTTCTCATCTATAAGTAATGAGTAATATCCAACGCTTCGTTTCATGATTGTCTCTAGCCCTCTACGTAAATAGGTGACACTCTTATCACATGCAGCAATACGCACGATGACGAAAATGTGTCGCAAATTTCGAGCTCGGTTCACCTCGTGGTCTAGTGAGTCTCACTACGAAGCCAGGCACGGCTGTAACCTGGCTAGCTGTCCAATCGTAGTATGCCTCAGTCTGTCGGCACGACTGTTACCTGGCTAGCTGTCCAATCGTAGCACAGTACTGGTATGTCACAGTTTGTCGTATGTTCTGCTTCGAGAACGTCTAAAAAGAGGATGAATGCATCCCATGGAAAGTAAGCATTCTTTGTCTTTCTCCTTCATCGTCCGCTTTTTTATCAACCGTTCTGATACTAACTGCACTCGCATGATCGCACCTTACGTCCGTCTCACTCGACCGCCGTATCGTGCTTCGATTTGAGACGGCTCCAAACGACTCCCAGCGACTTCCGAGAGAGATGGGCAACAAAAACCAAACACAGGACATCTTCTCATAGAATCACGTAGTCTATTATTCTGTAACACTCGTACTTGGTTGTACCCAATCTCCCTGCCACGACCTTCATACTTTTCAACATTTCCCTCGAACCAATTTTACGCAGTATTCAACGGCGACCTTTCCACTTCGTATACTGTAACAAAAATAACCACAGGGTACAGTACTTGATATGCACAAACAAAAAACGCTTGTCGGTGTGGTCGTTTCTCACAGTAGTGTCATGGGGAGAGTTTGTCGTTTATCTCATTAGACGAAACGCAGAGATTCCTCGCCAACAATTGCCAGCGGAGGTTTTACAAGCACTGGAAGAGCACGGTGGAGATGGAAGATCGGAAAATGAAAAGCGAGCAGTTCATCATGGACGAGGATGGCACGCCGCTACGGGACACGTTGCGCATTCATGAACGGTGGGCGGGGTTTTTCCACACCTTCCTGAACAAGAATTTGCCTAAATTTGACCCAACCATGAGCGTCCTGTTCTCATCACGACGGCCGTTCGCACAATCGCTTGGCGAATGAACGAACCATGGACGATATGACGGCGGTAATTCGGGGTATGTCGAATCGGAAAGCGGTAGGACCAGACTCCCTTCCAGCCAAGTTACTGAATCTCGACCACCCGGAACTCATTCGGTGCTTTCGCAACATACCTATAATAAATGTGTGGAGAACAAGAGAAGCCCCAAAGCAACGGAAATAGGCCATCTTCAAGATCTTCAAGGTCCTCTACAAAAATAAGGATCGCTCAGATTGCGACTACAGAGTAATTCCGCTTGTTGCTCAAGCAGGCAAGCAGGCAAGACAGTATTGAAAATCGTCGCGTCCTGCCTCAGCAACTACTGCGAGGCCGGATCCTCCCCGAAGAACAGTGCGGCTTTCGTCAATCGCGATCAATAGCTGCTATGCTGTTCGTCGTACAGCGACTGCAAGAGCTCAGACGCGAGAGGAAAGTCCCAGTCTACACGGGCTTCATCGACCTGCAGAAAGCGCACTCGTATGACTTCGTTTGCCGAGAGCTACAGTGCGAGTTACGCGCACGGTTCGGCGTGCCACTGAAGATGCATACAGTTATCAGCCAATTCCATGAAGGCATGAGAGCTCGCGTGCGTACGGGTGGCTATGAAAACTTGGAACGGTTTGACTCCACCCAGGGGGCTGCGGCAAGGATGCGTGGTATCATCTTTGCTGTTCAGCATGTTCTTCGCCGCTGCGATACGTGATGTGTTCGTACGGTTCAGTGAAGATCCAGAAATCCTCAGGGATCTGGTTCACGTCGAAGAGGATGGGTGGGTGGGATTAAGGAGCCGTTGTTGCGTGTGAATGGCGGGGTGTGGGGTATAGTACGCCGACGACGCAAGCATTGTGTCGAAGTCGGAGGAGAGACTTGCCAAGATGATGAGTCATTGTGACCGTCTTCGAAGCAGTAGACCTCACGGTATCGGAGAAGCAGACGGACATGATGCTGCTACGAACACCAAATCAGACATCCCAAACCCACCGTTCATCATCGAATCAACACGCCAGCTGTATGGACAGACCATCCAGTTTTACACCTGGGCGATGTTATCCATGAAAGCGCTGACCTCTCGGTTGATGTCAAGAGACGGACTCGACCCACGGAGGTATGCCTCAAACGGTTCGGCCCAGCACGTTACGATATGACGACCGCCCCGCTCAATTGATTTTTCGTGCAAGATGTTGAGGCGATCGAGACCCTGCTGCATGGGTGCGTGGCGTGAACGACCCTCAGCTCGAAACAATCCGCCAGACTTCGAACTACGTGCCACCAACTCCTCCTGCAAGCCATTAGCTTCCAGCGCAGACGACGTACCGGCTCCACCGTGTCGTACGCCAAGTCCCCCAGAAAGACTCAATGCGAACGCATCGAAACGACCACCCGTATATGGCGGCTCTTCTTTGCGGGGGCAGTCGCGCGGTAAAACGAGGGGCAACTACCCAGATGATATTCGCGACGATATCCAGTGGAGAGAACCCGGGATCAGGTCGAAACTTAAGTATTTTGAGTCACCGAGGGATTCACGGAAAACTCCCCGTTGATGTTCGGAGTTGAGACCGTGCTGTGGACCACCCCAGCACGAGAGGGGGGCAAATGGTATCGGGGAGTCCTCCAAGCAACTGCACTGTTCATTGGCAGGTGGCACAGGAAGAAGGCGGAAAAGATCACGGTGCGCCACGCATCAGAGCCTGCCATCGGTGGCGATAAAGGGAAGGGGGTGGGGGGGTGGGGGGGCAGTGGGGACACCGTTGTAGAGGAGAGCAAGAAAGACATGGCAGACAGAGCAGCAAAAATCCCGTACGGCTTGTAGGTGGAACCTATCATGCTGGCGCCTCGAACTTGATTTTAGTGCTTGTACTGTAATGGTTGCCTTGTTTGTGAGCCTGTCGTTGTTGTTTTTGTTTTTTTTTACTTTCGTTTTCGTTGTCTGCTTCACCTCCCTTGGGGGAGCGCGACACGGCCATCTCACCATCTCACCATCGCTGTAGACGAGTTAAGAACGAGACGAGCTTATTCTCATCTTCTTCTGGGTTTCGCTTTCCATGTATGGCCTCTTGTCTCGTTCGAGTACTGTAACAACTTCTGTGGCCCGTTTTCTTTTTTTCGTTTTTTCTTTCTCCGTTCTCTTTTCTTTCCCTTTCACCTTGTCCCCCGTTTCTGTCCCTGGGGGAAGGGAGACGGCAAGGGCGGTGCATCTGATAATCGCTGTCGAAGAGAGTAAAAAGGAGATGGCAGACCACATGGCAGGGTTCCAAGTTGCATTCGGAACCGATCCACGTTGTGCTGCTGCTGCTTCGCCTCCTGTATATTGTTTGATTTGGCTCCTATTCTTTTACTTCGAAATATTGTTTTTTCTTTCTTCCTTCTGTTTATCTTCTGCAGTTTGTCTGGTTTGTGTAAATGTGGTCTGTTCGTCGCATCCAGCACGCCTGGCTTTGCATGGGCGGATCACTATATTTTCGACGTATTTTTTCTGTCTCGTAGTTTGTGACCACTAGTTAGTGTTTCATATCGTACCGGAGGTTTCGATAAATCGGAAATCGTATCGGTATTCATATCGGAAAAAAGCGCCCCGATATCCGATACAAACGCCTTACTTCTGGCGGGGAGGGAAAGCCGATCTATCTATTGTCCCTTCTCACCAGTTGAGAAGGTCCATGATGAATAATTCGACGTGAGGCGTCAGAAGAAAGAAAATACGCGTGCTCCTTCGATAGCGCCATCGCCTGTATTTCCGTATTTCCGCGTCGCATATCATTTATCGTATCGGAATCGGAGTTTTTGGCGATCCGATCCGATTCGATCAATAGGGCGTTTGCGATTTCCAAATTCTGGTGGGTTGGCAGACATGTACTATTTGCATTGAAACCGACGAACGTCATAACCCAAAGCCAACCAACCCACGAACAAATCAGGTTAGAAACTATAAAAATTGTACGAACACATATTTCTAACCTAATTTTTCGCTGATTTTTCGTGGCTTGGGTTGGCCTTGAATTGTGGCGTTCGACGGTTTCAGTACTATTACTACATGTTTTTCAATCCAACTCCTACCCCACCAAAGTTGGTATCTCGCAAATACCCCACTAATATCGAATCGTCTATCAGATACCAGGTATCAAGTTTTTAGGCCCTTATCGGATTGGAATAGATTATCGTTCCGATATGAAACACTGGTGACTACACACGAGCGACTGCTATCTTTCTAGCGTGAAGATCTAGCACGGACACTGGGTGAGCTAGATACCGATGGGTAGAAATAACTGATGTATTCTGCCATTATGTAAGCATTAGGTTGGAATGAGGCCTACAGCCGTTGCTGGAGACTCTCACCCTGGATTATCACCTTCCTGCGAGCATCGTGCTAGATGATCGTGGGGGGGTAACAACTCGGATGCCAATGACATAAATACATGTTATTTCTGGTTATGGTATACGAGTACTATACTCAAGCTGGGAAGGTGGGATGGTCCGCTTCTTTTACTCCTCCTCTTTTCTCTTCGTAGTAGTTTCTCCGAGGCTTTCCGCCAGAAGACTGCCAACCCCTGGAGGGCTGCCTTACATCGATTCTCTTGTTCCAATATTTCGAACCCAACCTGTATCTAAGTTTGGTTCCATATATTCGACTGCGAGGTTTCTATCGTATATTGAAGTCCTGCCGTGTGTCTATGACAGTGACAGGTGATGCCGTGTACTCGAACAAACAAGTCAACAACTACTGACTCTCGTCCATATGCTGGAACAGTGACTGTCTACTTTCTTCGCTGCCTGCGCGTGAGGGTATTGGATTACGCTGTATTGGAATACTGCAGCAATGAACGCAACACAGATCGACGCAGTATCCACGGCGAGGAACTTGCGCTCGCCCCGCGTTTTCCGGGATCTGGCAGTCCTTCTCGTGTGCGGTATGCGCTTACTACGTTGGGCCAATACTCATGTGGGGCTTGTTTCGCGATACCTCCTACTGGTCGTGGCTCGTCTATGGTGAGAATGACAAGCGTGTGCCGCCTGGCGGCGTGGCACCTCGGACTATTTGCGCTGACTCGATGGGCGCCATGAAGTCTCTGTTAAACTCCTAAAACTAATGTCACCTGCACCTACTCCTCCTCTTCCACTTCGTAGCAGTTTATCCGAGGCTTTCCGCCAGAAGACTGCCATCCCCTGGAGGGCTGCCTTGCGTCGACTCTCTTGTTCTAGTATTTCGAACCCAACCTGTATCCATGTTTGGTTCCATATATTCGACTGCGAGATTACACAGACACAGCTAGCTCTGTAGCAGTGAAGGAATGGATGTGCTCGCTCCAAGCAAGTAGATGGAGATGTGTCCAGAAAAACAGTACCAGGTAGAATACAAGAAGAAACTGAACCAGCGAATCAGCTATCACCGAAAAAACACACACACAGATTTAGTCTAAACAGTGAAATAAAATGTAAGCATTCGATCTGGAAAACCTGAAAAGATCCTATTAATAGATGCATGGGATGCAGCAGACGCAACATGAAAACAGCGCCAACCACCATACCGAGCCTGCAACCCACACCTCACCCACGCCACTGCCCCCTGAGATCGGGGGAGCCATCTACATCCACTCCACATTTGCTGTGTGTGGCGAGCAATCCTTGGCGACCGCTCTCGAGATCTTGAGATCTACCAGGTATCTCCCAAAATCAGGTACGTATAGCTATAGTCAAGCAGATTGATAGCCTTTTGGGACCCAGCTATATCGACCAAAGCATGAGAAGCGCGATCTCACCCCCAGTTATATCGACCAAAGCATTATGATTCGAGTATCAGCATGTTGTGCGCGTGTCGTATACTTGGTAGCGCCTAACGTTGCGCTTCGGCCACACCCCTACCCAGCAGCCCGGGCTGCTTGGTGTGGCCGATTCTGTGATCGTCACGTTTTTTCGGCATTTGTTGCCCTTGAAGTCCCAAAGATACAGAACGTCTTGCTTGGTTATTTCGTACCTGGTATACTGGTATCAGAAACTGCGCCTGCTGCGAAAGTTTGAGTTGCAAGTCATTTCCCTCGCAAGGACTGTCAGCTGCGGTCACATGTGTTCGAATTCCTGGCGGCGATCCATCATAACAATTTATCGGGAATGGCTGCCGCAGACATTCAACGTCCCTGATCTCCCTGTTGCAAGATTACTCTGTGTTTCACTCTATTATGGTGCGCTGCCGCTGGGAATGGTGAATATATTTGATACAGCATTCGACTGTTTTGTATGGCGCGTCGTGGCACTAATGGGCGTTCATGGCTCTGTCACGGCACTACCATGGGGTCCAGTGGCAATGCCATGACAGTGCCATGGCGATGCAATGGAAGTTATGGCATTTCATGGGAGTCCATGACATTTATGGGTGTTCATAGACTACGTTCATAGGGTGTCATGGCGATGCAGTGCTATGGGGTTTCAAAGCATTGCCACGGGTTTTCATGGCACCGACTGCTATGGCATGCCATGAAAACGTTCATGACATTGCCATTGAAATGTCTCGTGGCAGTTCTGCTATTATGGGAGGTTCCATGGCACGGCCTTGGCACTGTCATCGCCTTGCTACGACGCTCCAAACCCTAAATCTAACCCTATAACCATAACCCTAAGCCCATGGCAGTGTATCTTTGTGGGGTGCCATAGAGGCGCTCTTGTGGGGCACCATAGCAGCGCCATTGCGTGTGCCATGGCATTGCCATGGCATTGCCGTGGGCCTTGATGGCAGTGCCATCGCAATGCGATGGCAATGCCAAATAATGTGCATCTTTGGGGGCCGATACTTAAATGTAAGTATTTGCATTGGATAACTATTCCCGCCCCGGTCTGTAGACCCACCAATACTTCGTCATTGACCACCGACCTGGTGCCAAGTTGTCTTAATGTACTTCAGATTTACTTCGGCATTCAGGCAGATACATCTGAATCGTAAACCGGCGACATTAACAACTCGCACCCGGTCGCTTGGTCGTTGTCGCGTAGTGGTTGCCGCCTTGCCTCTCGGCAGTCTCGACCCGGGTGCCTGTGGTCGGCCCGATGTGGTACATCACGCCGCTACTCTCCGTCGTCCGCCTCCCGACCTTAACAACTCTCGCCTACCGTTGAGCCTGCCAGCGACTTGCTCAAAGAGCGTCCTATCCGATTTGTTCGGGCAGTCCGGACTCGCGCAGGTGCCCCTGTAAAGTGGCCGTCATGCGGGGAGCGGACATGGCCACTGGCCCGTGGCGCCCGTCCGTATGGACTAAAGGGCATATGCGATCCGTGGTCAGATCCCAACAATTAAATTGCTCTGGTGGCGGAGATAGACAACGTTACCCCACTCCCGCGTTTTGGCTACGTACGAGATTGAGGGAACTTGGTTGTGTTAACGATAATTGTTCCAAGACATTTGGACCAAGCATGCTGGATCCAACTTTGTCACAATCATGCAGTGTACTGTAGTCAGTGCGACGAGCAGACCGCAGAAAAACGACGAAAACAAAATGAAAAAAAAATGCTGGAATTTGGAATTCGATTTCAAAATCGTTCTGCCTGCAAACAATGCTAAATCTGGCATGAATTCACTGTGGAAGCTGCAAGTACGAGGAAGCCTTGCCTCATTACCAGTCTACTCTAAAACGCCCTACCTCCGCTCGCGCAGAAGAATGTGAGTGCTGTCTATGTGTGCTGTCTATGTTTTGGCATACAACGTTAACAACCAGTTATTATAACGTCTTGGCTCCGCCGCCTACGTCCCCCGAGCATGACGCGGGGCTTACACAATAAAACGACTGAACGCTCATACCAGTAGACGTTTTTTCCATGTTAACCTATAACCCAGTTATTGCATACTGGCTCCGTCGACGCCGCCCATATCGGTAGCGGGCCCCCATTTTACATCCTAGTCATAACACCTGGTACATTTGATGGTTGTGTCTTTTACATTGTTGGGCAACAATTATCCACACGCCGTTCTGTCTCCTATTTTATGCAAGTACATACGAGTGTTACTATTTCCTTTGCCTTCCGACGAGCATTCATATTTACAGTACGATACCAGGCAGTAGATTACGAATTAAGTAGAATGCGAACTGTCATTGGGATTGATGCCATATTATTTGAAGCTCGATCCGCATACCGTCGCACAATTCTCGGCTTCCGCTTTGGTCCAAGTCTCTCTACTATCGTGGGAATTCTCGGGAGTCGACGTCTCACCCCCGCTTGTGTATGTCATATGTAGGAGACACCTCGGCCCCCAGAATGGCTGCGTTCCCACATGCCATCCTCTCAGCAGGTTTTGACGTTTTCTCCTGATGAGGAGCGTCGGTTCGCTCACTTATTTCGTCATCGTGTCCGCCGGCCTCGACTGCGCCTTGGCCGCGCTCGCGACGTGGCCTGGGGTGGTAAGCCGAGCAAACTACTAAGTCTACCATGATCTACCGGGATTGCATCGTGCTTTAAGAATGTCATTCTCCGTTGCGTGTCGATGTATTTTATCGCAAAGAGATGCACCTTATAGTTCGCTTCCGCCGCCATTGTACCTGCTTGCCTCGTTTGCACCGAGGAGAGCCTCGCGTGCGCTCGCGCCGTATCGCGATAGTTGATCCAGGCGGCGGTAAGCTGGGAATTGCACCAGATGTAATAGCTGCGTGGTTTGCAGTGTGTATTGCTTTATTGGCGTGTCCTTTATGAACACGCGGCCTGCCACTATGCCGAAGGCGAAGAGAGCATAATATTCGGCCGTATCCTTCTATCACGGAGTCCACCCACATACGAGGCATATCATTATATCACAGACTGCCCGCGACGGCCACCACTCAGTTGGGCCTGCATCCAGAAACACGTCACCGATATATTAATGCCTCGCAACTCAACATAAACCCCATATCTCCGTAAAATCAGGATCAAATCACTGCACATCACAACCCACCCCCCTATTCGGTGCGATTTACGACAGGTCCCGAACAACATATCGTCAATCGCCAGGTAAAACGGCAAGCCCCAAATTCCATCATATGATATTGCCAAGGGTACACGGCAATCTGAATACCAAATCTCTCAATCTCCATTTCAATGTGTATTTTCCAAATAAATTAAAGAACGTAACTACGGGAAGGGAAAAATCCAACAAACGAAAGTATACTGGGAAATCCTAGAAAAAAAGAATAATACTGTCTGTTCATAGAAATCCCGCCGCCCGATAACATCGGCCCCCCTGTTGTATACTCTTCAAGAGGAGCAAAATAACAGCACGTGTCCGATATAACACAACTCAAGTCGAAAAGTAATACATATCAAACTGTAACAGCCTCCATGCTAGACACTCCCAACGAGCGTATGTGGAAGACAACGAGCTATAGCATCTTAATTAAAGAAAAACTATGGATACTAGACGTTGGTTACTCTGTGTACTGCGCGAAATTTATCAATAGTCAATGTGTACGACACGATTTATCAAGACCATCGGTATACCTTACTGACCCGTAAGAACTCCACTCGACGCATGGGTACCTCCCAACATCTTCTCCAATTCCAAAATATTTCCTCCCAATTCCCACCAGCCAAATACTCAAACATACCTGGTACTCAACAATACCGGGAAAAAAACCCCCAATGAACTCACCACAACGTCACAAAGTTACAGTGAAATTGGAACGCTTCTATGTCCAACGGTTTGGTGAGAAAATGATCACGATTCTCTGCCGACAGTACGTGGACAATCTCAAACTCCCCTTTCGCAACACGCTCCCGAACGAAATTATGACGGACATCAATTTCCGTGCTGTTGGGAGTAGTCACACGGTTGTTCGCCAAATGTGTCGCCCCCTTGTTATCCTCCTTCACTGTGGTACACCCAACATCGCGATCCGGAAAAACAAAACATCACACATACCGTGACCATCGTCACGTACTCCTCTTCCGTAGAAGAAAGCGTAGCGCGTGTCTGCGTTTTAGAGAAGAACGATACACAGGCATCAGCATGCATCACAACTCTGCCAGAGGTAGACCTCCGGTCAGTAGCCTCCGCATCCACGTTCCACGTATAACTCCGACTGAACTCCACTACCCATACTTCTCTGAAATGTAATACCGTAACTACTTGTAGACTTGATGAACATCAGGATGTGCAACGCTGCCTGCCAACGCAATATCTTTGGCGGTGCAGAATCCTTGCTACTGCTCGTACCACACTGAGGATGTCCGGACGAATCTGGTTCACCGGCCACATCAAATGCCCTACCAACGACCGAAAAGCTCATCAATGTCTGGCTCATCCTCGTCAGACACCTCAAGCTCCGGGCGAACCACCAGGGGAGCAATCATTCCGCGTAACACCGAACCACGTTACGGCACCTCAGCGAAAACCTGCTGTGATATCGTCAATGTCCCTGCATCCCGGTCTCGACAAAGTCAGCAATCTACATACCACCGCAACCCCCCAGGTTGTTGATAGGACCGATTTGGTTCAGGTCATCGTAAAAATTATCGCACCTAGTATTAAACCCCATCAAGTGCATCATCTACATGTGCTACTACTACCATGATGGAAACGCCCCCCTCCTCCACCAAAGGCATAACACACGCATCCACCTCACACTGTCCAAGGCCAGAACGCCTCATACCGCGCACCAAGGGGTGGTGCCGTTGTCGCGATGCCTGCCGCAAACCATGCACACTGCGACACAGCTTAACAACGTTGCCGGTTATCGCTCCACACCTCTTAGGGAGGCGCAGGTAGACGTTCTCGCTGACCTCTGACTGGACAAACGCCTGCTTGGCATCGATATGACGTAAGTCCAATCCCAACTCGCCCAAAAATTTCAGCCAACAATCGAATACGATACTCGCAACTGATGAGCACAGGGGAAATGACTTAAAAACCTCAACGCCCGCACGCTGCCCCAAGCCCCTCGCTCCTACTCTGGCCTTTTCCCGCACTGCTCTACCAATCTCGTTGACCTTCCGAGGATAAACCCACGCGGCCGAGATGACGTCGATGCCGTTTCGCTGCTACGTGCCACCACCGCTCTCGTCCACCACCGCGCCGAACATCTCTGCGCTGCACAAACCATCTAGTTCACGATCCGTGGCGTACTCTCACACACCCGAGAATTAGTCCACGCACGCCTGACCATACGTGTCGGGCGTCAACAACTCACTTGCAGGGTGTACAGGCAACTCAGGGGAGTGTGCGGCGGGGACTGAGCGTCAATGTCCACGTCGATATCCTCCGCACGGACAACATCAAAACGAATTTCCATGCTGGCGATGCAGCCCCCCTGCTGTCGCGATGCCGATCGCGTCACCGCCGGCGATTCTCATGACTGCTGCTGCTGCTGTACCGATGACATAGGGGGCGCGGACGAGGACTCCGGTGATGCACCCGTCACCGGTGACGACGGCTCCTGCCGCTGTGGTACGGACGACGCAGGGGGCAGGGGTGCGGGCAAGGACTATGGCGATGCACCGGCCTCCGGCGGCCACGGCTCCTGCCGCTGTGGCACGGATGACGCAGGCGGCGGGGGTGCGGACGAGGGAGCTGCCGATACACCTGTCACTTGCGACGCCTGCCGGCACCACACCTCGAAACCCTGCGGCGCTTCCAGCTGCTGGGGCACTGACAGCCCCCCCCTTCGCCGGCGGCGGTGGCGTGACCATCGCGATCCCTACCGTACCCGTGGTCCACACCCCCTTGAAAGGAGCACGCCGGTAGCCTCACGTCACATCGGGTGAGTAGCTCGCGGCGCCTGATGGCGACAGCATGACCTTGCAGCAATCAGAGGGGTGGCCGTCACCGGGATATAAGTCGAAGCACGGCTCCCCCTTCGGCTCCGACTTGACCGCCCGTTTGACCTTGTGGCGCCCTGGCATCATGTACGGCAGTACGGAGCCCCTGCGTGGCCTCTCGTGGAACTTATCCAAGCAACTAATCATGCCGGGCTCCTCATCCACCCGCGCCATTGTGTTAGTCGCGCCTCACATCCACGTCCATGCCTCCGGCCTCGTGCGCCTATAGCCGAGCGCCTCGGTCGGTAACTCCACGCCATCGAACACGAGCTTAAACTCTAGAAACACCGCCACCCCCCCCTTGGCAACAGGAGCCAGATTCGGCTCCACCCGCCCGTTGCGCTTCGGGCCGTCGGCGGACGTGTACTCGCGGCGGATCTTGTTGTTGTACTCCAGCTTTGGGAACTCCTTGTGGGTGAACTCGAGGCCCTTGTCCGTGCGAAGGCATGCCGGCTTCCCGTAGGTGTTGACGGCCGCCAGGAAAGCACGGAAATCGTGGGTAACCGTGGCCACGCTCTTGTCTGGCAGGAGGACCAGCCAGTCTATGTTGGTGGCACCGTCGACGATCATCAGACAGTACTGGGCGCCGCCGGTCGATGTCGGCGTAGGTCCCGCGAGGTCAGCAAACAGGCGCTTCAGCCGCTTCTCTGCACGGTGCGATGTGGAGTTGACAATGGCTTTGCCAATCCCCTTCCTCCCCGCACACCCGTCCCAATACCCCAAACGTCCCGCCACCTTCATGCCCAGTTGTCAAGCAGTCTCACGGAGAACAGCATCGTGGGCGTGGCCAAGGGAACAGTGCAAGTCGTTAACATCCACCCACCTGGTCCTGCCAGACATCGATACTGCTGTAGCGAATGCGGGGGTTTGCTCGTGCGTCACTACCGTGGTGGCCTCGGTGCATACCAAACTTCTCTTCACGGAAAAGCATACGCCCATCGAGCATATGCGCCCATGTGCGGCGAGAGGTAATAATGTGCTCCTCCTGGATTATATTAAACGAGCGCACGTCGAAAGGTACCTTGGGCACAAACGCCATACCCTTCAGAGTCACCTCCACAACCTCATCACAATACATCACCACATCCACGCGACCGAAAAAGTTTATCTCCACCTTCCTACTATCACCAATGACCAAGTACGTCTCGTCGGGGCCAGGGAACCTCTTGTAGCATAAACACGAATCACCAGGGCAGTTGATTGGATCAGCGCTCGCTCACATCAAAATCTTACTGCCGGGCCTTTTAGGCTACTAAATCCCACCCCGCACATAAATAGTATGACATTTGTTTGTGGATGCTAAATGCGCCACGAAGAAGTTGGGTATCTGGACCGGTTGACTGCTGCCCTCCGGCGCTCGACTGCCAATCGTTGAAAAATAGCGGTCCACGCTCGTAGGCTCCTCCGCCTCCTTTGCTCTGGCTTCCTCTTCATTTCGCCGGCCCCCTGTGCTCCACCGCCCTCATGCCACTCGCCGCCCCCGTCCCACGGTACGCCACCGCCCTCATGTCGTTGACCACCCCTCTCTCACTGCGCTCCATCGCCTTCGTGCCGCGGATCACCCCCCATCCCACTGCGCTCCACCCCCTCGTGCTGTTGACTCGGCTGCTTTATGATGCTCTACTTTTCAGAGCTCAGACCCATCTCTTCAACCCCTCCGGCGGCCTTCTCGGCCACCACTACAGGCGAAGCAGCACAACCCTGTGGCTTCGACTCGACCTTACGAGAGAGATAGCGATGTTCCGGCTCGTGGTCGTAGCGGCGACCATGCCAAGCGCAAAGAGGCAGAATATGAGATGTCGGCCCAACGGGAAAGGGCGACGGCGGTTGACGGACCAAGCGGCGACGGTGGAGCAAGCGGTCGGACCGGCTGCTGTCGTCAGCGAGCCAAACGTCAACGAGAGGCCGTTGAGAGTGCCACGTTGGGAAGGATCTACCGCGTTGTTGATCGCCAGAGAAATGTTAGTGCACATCTGTCGGACAGGGGGGGGCTACAGAGAGAGGGGAAGGGAAGACAGCGGAGTGGAGGGAGAGTCCGAGGGTGTGCCGCGTCAGGGATGCCCTGTTCTCGGCGCAAGCGCTGCGACTCCGAGCTGACGCGGCTCTAGAGCTTGGGAATAACGCTACAATAGGCTTTGCAGACACGTGGAATAGTGGCACTCTTGATCCTGAAAGTGTTCAGGAAGAACAAACGGCTCGGGATACATAATATACTACGACGCTTGCTTTACCCGGCGATACTGGCGGTTCCCGACACGTCCTCTGTCGCGCAGGAGAGTGAGCGAGAAAGAGAGATAAAGCAGATACAGAGGATTCCAAGATAACCGACGCAGCACGCGTTGACTCAAACGCACCGTCCACGACGAGCTCGAACTCAACGGTGATGATGGTATCGATTATACCAGACTGGACACCGTGGACATCGTCGAAATTTGGTGGGCGCCTCCGCTTCACTTCAGAGACTACGTACCGCGGCTCAACAGCGGGGCACGGTCCCAAGACAATTGGAGCAGGTAGGCCGAAATCATTTTCAATAGGACGTGGTCTACTCCGGGAAACTACCTTTGTCGTCATGCCTTGCTCGACTTGCACTGCGACGCATGAACAATAGCACCGCTGCTGTAAGACGAAATATTCTAGAATCTTTACGCGTTTGTTAAGGTAATAGTGGGGTATTAGTCCGTTTGACCACTGGACACTGGTAAAAGGTCATCCAATTGCCTACCCAAACTAAGTCTTATAACACTCTCCCCCCCTGGAACGGCGGGATAGCAAGTCAGCCGGATATACGGGCGGACATATCAATATGCAGGCGGTTCCATTTCCTGGGGATACCTGGAAGAGTATTTTTCAAAGTTCGACATGGTGAAAGCCGTAAAAGGTTATTATTGGTGGAAGGTGAGATTCGAACTCAAGACCCAAAAACCCATGGTCCTGCCGACGACGCCATTTGTTAAGGTATTAGTGGGGTATTAGTCCGTTTGGCCACTGGACACTGGTATAAGGTTAACCAATTACCTACCCAAACTAAGCCTTATAACACGTTGGTAATGGGCGCCGTGGCCACCCCACCCCCCTCCCCTCCACGCCAATCCAGCCTGTTTCCTGGGCGAACCGTCTCATCATGGTTCAAGCAAAATGTGTACCCGGGGGTCAACCATTCGACATCGGCACACCCATATGATACATTCCCTGGGGATAGAGACTTTCTTCCAGCATGAACACGGCAGAAGCTTTCATCAACTGTGCTCCAAACGAGCCCAAAGAGCAAAAATGAGAATGTCCTACCCACTGTAGGTGAGTCGCGATTGCCAATACCACCGGCATCGTACAGCGAAATCCCGCTGTAGCGTCAAGATGGTCGACATCGCACACAAAAATATCGTAGAGCGGCCTTAAAATGACGTCAGTAGTACGAACATGGTCGACATCATACACTGACATCGCCCAGCAATAAGAACATACTCAAGATCGATAATTAATGGAGGAAGGCGTGGCACCCACCGCGCTTTTGACCACGTTGGTAAAGAGCAGCAGGACCAGCGAGGCGGCCATAGCCACACCCCCGGAGTCGCGCAGCCGGTAGAGGGAGGGATAGGCGAGGAAGACGGGGATAGAGATGCTGCAGGACCAACGCTGCGACCTTGTGAGGCCTACCTGCGTTACAATCCGCGGAGAGAACAGGAACTGGAAGATTAACATGGTCCCGCCACACGCACCAAGGGCCTGCAGCAAGCAGTCAGAGCGGGTGGACACCAATGGAAAAAGTGAGCGGATCGGTGTAAACTAAAAAGCGAGGCTGTCAAGAAAGTTACAGCACATGTGAAGCCGACCACGAGATATTCAAAGGCGGCTAAGAAGCAGAGGCCGGGGTGTGGGAACGATTGTTTTGGCCACGAAAGAGACTCGGGAAGTCAACTTTAGCCCAAGACGGGCATTGGCTAACCACCAACCAATGGACATCCAGAAAGAGCAGGAGAAGTAGGCCAAAACAATCAATCCGCAGAAATTTCTGAAATCAAAATGCTTCCGCGAGGCACTGACTAACTATTGGTTCTGAATCAAACTCTGTGAAGAACGCATAGAGGCGCAACAAGCGTTAGGAACGAAATGAATTCAGGGGCACTTGCTTGCTCCAGACCTGCCGTCAGGTGCCCCACACCTGTCCTACTTCATGGGTGGTCCAATCCATGCCGCCGCTGCCCACGTTGCTGATCGTCCACAGCGGGTACGCTTCGTCAAATCTAAAGACAAGACACTGAAATGAGTCAACCGGCCAAAACGAGAGAAAGCGCGCGACAGAACATGCACAAGTATAAGAATAACGGTCCTGAGCAGGGTTATCAATAGACATCCGGCTCGTGGTGCGCGGGAGGGCGTGATGTGCCCTCCGGGCCACCGGAGACTCCCCGGAGGCATTGGGTACACATATATGCGTAAGTATGCCCACGCTTTGCCTCTTGCCGGCTCCTGTTACCTAGTAGGCTCACTAAAATACCCCGAATATGTGTCGCCTGGGGTGAAATATGCCCAAAATATTGCCGCACTCCGTATTTCGTTTGCGGCGAAAAATGGCGCGGAGCTACAACACGCATGTACGCCAAGCCGCACCTGGCTTCGGGTCGGATGCGTGCTGAGCGCAATCCTGCCGAAATGTATGCGTCATCGCAACGTTTCACCACATATTTATCACCAAGATACTGAGTGCTGAGGGGGGAATGCGTTGCTTATCCGATCTGTTTCGACGTGTAGTCGAACCTCCGCTGGCCAAGATCCTGAGCGCCCACAATGGGTACACCTCCTGAGACCCAAAATGTATTAGCTACGGTTCAAAGGCGACGTGCGATAAACGTGGTCCGAGACGAGCGGCGATGCAGTGAGTTGTAGTCCATGCACACATCGCCCCGTCGAAGACGAAACGCTGGATCGAACGGGGAAACGCTGGACCTAACGGGGTGCACACACACATACCTGGTAAAACCTAGCGGCACACGCCGTAAGGAGACCGCCATATCCTATTCACTAGGAGTACAAGGAAGAACAGTGACGAGATACAGCATTTCTACCTTCCAACACGTAGTACGCGTATAGAATCGTATATAGTGGACAGGACCAAAATCTGTTCTCACCGAAAACAAGACGTACAGGAACCGGACAGTGCGCACCCGCTTCTCTTCGAGAAGCTTTATTGGCAGCAGACACTCCTGCAAGAAGGCAATCCTCCTCCACCCTCCTCGACTCTCGCCACCGCCCGCATCGACCCCCTTGGTCTCTTCAATACCGCAACCACCCGACCGCGCGTTTCCACGAGCACCGTCATGGACACTACGCAACTCTCCTCCCTCCAGGTCTCGCACTCGGTTGGGTGATCTCAGGCGTTGCTCAGCGAGAGGTAGCCGCTCGTCAACTCGGGATTGGGCGCTGCCGATGTTACTCCCACCGTTGTTACCGACGGTTAGACATCCAATTTTACCCCCACTCCCTGCAGTCGCCCTCGCCCCCCCACCGCTCGTGAGCTGGGGGTCGTAGCCGTTGTCTAGACTGGTCGCTCTGACACCCCCCCTCTCGTCCGCTGCCTCTGCTTGGTTGTGCAATTCCGCCTCCGGCATCGGGATGGGCTCAAACCCGGGCCTGCATCCAGACCAGGGTGGACACGAAAACTATGAGAACGTGTATATGAGGCAATTCATCACGAGCGGTACACCTCGCAGCATTGTTGGACATCTTCCTGGTTGCTTTGACGCTACACCTCACGGTTTCCCTGTCCGCAATGAAACATACTTATCCGAATTTCACTCACCGCTATGGAAAGCTGGCGATTAACCTCGACTCGACCGGGAAGGCTATTTCGGTTTTGCAACTATTTCGTCCTACTTCTGGGACGTTTCGTCAATCCTGGGCACGTATCTTTGGTGGTGTTTGTAGTGCTATAGAGGGGCCTGCGACTGCGGCGTAATTCGCGGGGAGGAGTTCGACTACACGAGGAGGCTTGGCATTATCCCGACACATGGCGAGATATGTGTATCGCACTGTACCCGGCAACGCGAGATTTAACCTTGGCTTTGACGCCCCAGCCAACACTTAACCGGCTGGTCTACTGGTCGTGCCATAAATGAGAGTACATGGTATTTGACTGGGCTTCAAGCGAGAAAGACGAATCTCTAAACCTCAACCGTGTCCGTAACCCCCGATTATTACCTGTCACCACTCTTCTGGACGTCCAAGGTCTCTTGAAGGAAGAACACCATAGGCAGGGCTATCAAGACCAGGCCCGCTCCGAAGATGTTCGGCAGCAAGTACGGAAACCTTATTTGTTCGAACGTGGAAATACAGCAAAGTGACGAAAGAAAATACAACAACCATTATTACCACCGAAGCGAGTTGTTAGTTTACACGTCCGCCTAGAATATGGAGGCCAATTTGAGCTGGGTGAAGCCGGAGATCCTGTAGAAAGTCTGAAGGCGGAGATCCCAGCCGCCGGCCGAAAACCGACGAAAACATGAGTTTTGTATTCATGTCTTCCACCAACGCCCACAATTGACGACTTTTACAAATGCCCACAAGCGCGAGTTGCTAGCGAGAACTACCCTACAGAATCATTTTATGACTACCCTTACGTGTCGGGGGACAAGCTACTTATAGTTGAGATCAATCACTTTAGCAGAAGTAGAGTGTAAACGGACTAACAAAAGTAGACCCTCCACTTTTTCAGTTGATGAGGCCGGAGGATGATTGACGTGAAGCCATGCGTCGTGCTTCTCTGCGGCCCCGCAACGGCATGGCGAGGGCAGATTAATTGATGGTGACATTGAGATGACCGAACGACAATAAATGGCTGGTGATGCTGGAGAACACGTCCTATCAATAGGCTGCTTCAGAATCAGCGAATGCCTTCTACGAAGACGGTATGTTTGTGGGCGATTGTTTCCTGGATGCTGGAACGGGGTGGCCCACTCTCTTGTGCGGCTTACTTTCACCGGCGCAAACCGATGCAGTGGCAACAATCGATGCCAACCCCAAGCGCACCTGGAGAGCGGAGAGCGATAACCAACATATGTGCTCAACGGTGAAAGTGGTGCATGAGGACACAACTAAAACGACGATAATAAATTTGTAACAATTGTGGTAACTGTAGGCAGCGGATGTGGCGAACAAAGACACAGCAAACCCGACGAAGAAGCACTGGGCACAGATGTGCGTACTGTGGAATACGGCTGGTGGAACTTGGAGGCAGTGCCCACCGGCATAATACTAACAGTATTGTTTGCGTGACGATCACCTTCTGAACAGTCCCGACTCCGGAAACGTAGTGGGGTAATGATTTGCTGGTTCCGCCAGCAGGCCACCCAGCCCAGAGCCGATGACGAGTCCAACCGATCGGCACCCTTGATGGTGAGAAACACATGCGAAATCGACTAAGCGCTTACAAAGCCAACTAAACAGTAACAAGCAGTACTTAGGGGGTGTCACAGGCAACACGTGTTGGGAATAACAGACTTCCCTTGTAGGGCGAAACGGACCACAACAGCTGGCGGGGGTATACTACCAACTGTTGAGCAGTATAGTACAAGGCGCCTGTGCGCTGCGGAGGGCACTGGAGCAGGAAACGGGAGGGGTTTGCGTAGCGTAGACTCACCTCAAGTTAACCGTGCCACAAGAAGTGTTCGGCATGTTTTCATGAGCCAAAACACCCCAAGGTGTGGTCTATTTCGTACGTGGGGTTTCGTTAGAGCTGTGCAGTGTACTGCTGTTGCTTTATATATAACGCGAACTGACTACGTAGTTCTACATTACACTTCTGGAGACCTACACATAGTGTAAAGGGGTTGCAGCTTTCTGTCCACTTTAGTGATTATGTAGCCCTATTTTATACCTGGTACTAATACCTGGTATCAGGTTTAGTGTAAAGTATAACGCGTAAAGTGGCACATTAGACTATAGTGCCAAGTCTGTCAGCCAACAGGCGACTTGATGATTTGTTCGCCCTTGGCTGCGCCAGACTGCGATAAAATAAATTAACTCTGCATGCTGCTGTAATTATGCAGAGGCATCACCTATGATAATGCTCATGCCGACCACCTTGTGCTCGCATCCGCAAACCTCGCAGATCATAGTCTTGGCTGTCGGTAACAAATCTTTCAATGCTCCCAGAAGAAACCTGCTCGGACGCAAAGATAGAGGTTTCTATTTTTCAATCGGAAGTAACGAAGGAAGCAACATCGACCGTATTCCCAGTCTACTGTAGTTACATTTTTCGTACGGGCTAACGGCTTCAAAATCGCCGGCTGATGCCATTACATCATTTGTATATTATTGGATGATTGATTTCGCGCATCCCTTATTGGCTCTAGCATTTATTGGTTCTAGCATTCACTACTTGTGCTGATTGTTGAAACAGCAACGGGATAACTTATTGAGGAACGACCCGAGGTGAAGAATTAAATGATGGACAATCACCGTCAATTACGACAAGATAGATCCTTTTGTAGCACAGAACCGCGATCCTTACCGGGAAGCTACAGCCCAGACAACCGTGGTCGACATGCGGAACGCGACCGACAGGACCACTGTGGAACACAGTCCTATGTACATGACTGGCAATCGACCGTAGATGTCGGCAAAGCGCCCCCAGAAGTACGAGCCCCCAAACCACCCGAACATGAAAGCCGATGCCAGGTAACCCGCGTAGAAACCTATATGTCAAGGTCATGTTGGTGCGCACACAGCGGTGAGTAGCAGGAATGAGCGGGGCCCAGTTCGTAGACAAAATGACGAGCGGTGAAGAAGTACGCAATGGGAGCCCTCGCATGGACCCACATGTGGCGCGTGGTGCTATGTAAGCATCTACAGTAGGCGAAAAGTAAGAATCGCGGCACAGTCTTTTGCACATGGGGAGGAGCAAATAATGCTAGGGCCATTGGTATACCTGGTATTAGCCGTCGAGGCCGATTCATCACGGTAGCACTACTGGTACACCTACTTCCCTTGTTCGTTTCTCGTTGCTCTTGTTGTTCCTTTTTCGTTTTTTTCTTCGGTGCTCGAAGGTATCACTTGTTGTGTTTTGTCCCTGTCCCGAAGTTTCAACCCATCTGCCTACTTGATTTATCCGTAACATACTGTTGCTGTGCCGAGGTCTTGCTGCAAATTGTTTTCTCTCTATGTAATGGGTTGTCAATCTGTTTGCCTCGCTTGTTGAGGTGCCCATGAGCGTTGAAGTGGTTACACTTTGTACTTTTTAGTTCCCTTGTGTCCCACGATCAGTAGCCCAGCGCTAAATCTATAGATTTCAGGTCCCACATTACCGACCTTGTTTGCCTGTTTCTTCCTTTTGTTTTTGTTATTTCGCCTTATTACGCCTCGCTTTAGTTGCCTTGCCATTAGCATTTTCGCACGTAGCCCGATTAACATTTTTCGGCACTTCGCAAGTACATACCCACCCCCTAAGAGTACCAAACGATAGCGTTTAACTCTTACAATAGGCCTCTTAACCTCATTACGAGGTATGGGGTAGCTCTATACGAAATAGCAGCCTTCTTCATTTGTTTCCAATAGCCGCATGTGTGGTTCCCTTTCCGATTTCCGTATGCTACGAATGCCATCCCTTGACCGTCGTACATGTGCTTCCTTGACTATCCAGGGTGGGCTAGTGTGATGGATTACCAAAACACCCTAACACAAATATATTTCTTACAGTATGTCGAACGCTTAAATATCGATAGATGTATACATATACATGTTACTGTATAATGGGACGCCTCGTGGGAGAGAGATCTAAGGCGCCTTGAGAAACAGGGGATACAGCTTGGCTGTGTTGACGTTGACAATACCGGTGCTGTTGCGCACGAACAAATGTCGATGTAGGCGACGGTCGTTCATTTTCAAATTCAAGCGCGAGGAAAGAGCGAACTAAACTGCGGTGCATACTCGAAAGTGACTGTAAAAACCGAGAAGCTGCGGCGTTTTAAGCACACGAATGACCTTCAATCTCGGGGACAAAGTCGATGCACCGCCAATCCTCTCGGCGTCGAACAGGATAAGTGAACCGAGACAAAATCCTCGATGGTTCATCTTGACCCCTGTTCGGCTAGGGGAGGCCGGCGGTATCATTCGCTCTTGGCTGTAACATCTTGTTTTTCTGTTCGAAATATATCGGGATTTGTTGTCTTCTGGTTTGCACGTCCTGTCCAAGTATGTTCATCACACTCCTGGCCGGAGCCCGCTACATATCACCAGCCTTGATGCAAACACTGTGCATTTCGGGGCTCGTCGGTATTCGGAGCGTCGAGGTCTTTTGGTCATCCGCCGACTAAGGGTGCCCAGTGTTGCACACGCCGACGCACCTGCTCTCCACACTCCACAGTGCTGTTTCTGACCCGTGGAGGTTTGCACTCTCAACTGCCGCGTGGTATTGAAGCAAACCGCAATTTTCTCTAAACAACACGCTGATTGTATGTACTAGTTGTCGGTGGTTGGCACGTATACGTATCCACAGCGGCATAAAGTACCAAGTAACTGCTGAAGAACATAGGTTGCCGTTACAGAGCTAACAGTAGCAGAGCGTGGCGTTTAACACGACAAACAGTGGTCGCGTGCTGTATCTATACTTCGCTTTCTATTAGGGTACAGCAACAACGCAAGGAGCTGAACAAGCAATAGAACTATGTACGAGAAGGCAACCCAGTTCGATCCTGTTGTCACTGTGTCGACCCGTCGTGTGCTGTAGGTGTTAGTGGCAAGATGTAACAGCAGTGGCAGTGTAAAATATTTGACAACCTCAACTAGCAGTAGAACATCGAGCATTGAATCGAGCAAGTGTCGTTCTGTAGACAGTGATGGTTTCATCTTCTCGAGGATTTAAAAACAAATTATCACCGATACGTCGAGTGTCGAGAGTCCGACGACCCATGACCCTATACTATGTAGTCATATTATAGTATACAGTTGTTCTCTTGTTTGTTTTTGGGGTCTTGCCTTTTACTCAACGACATGACATGGGTTTAAGGTTACGGGGTTCGCCCTAACCCATACATTGCATGGACGGGACACCACGCCCACCGATGACCTCTACATCTGCTCCTCTTCTTGAGCATCACTTATCAACACCACTGACCTGGGGTCACCTGTACAATGTTCGTGATAGGATTCGAATGATTCTAGTCGGGTAGGCTAGAAGGTTATCCTGCGTAAAACATGCACATTGTACGGGGCGGGCAGAGACGCTATTCTAACAGCAATCCAAGATTTTCGACTATCATTAGTCGGCCATGAACATAGCCAAAACACAACATATATTTCAGAGCCAGAGCTCACATGATATCACAGAATCACAGTTCAGGCGTGTGCCTCTCGTGTATCATAAGCCAGCCACAAACCATTTATGAAGAATCAAGAGCAGTATGTTGTTGCTCCGTGGGACGTATGGTATGACATGCTGTTTTCTTCTTTAAGTACATACCAGGTACCTGGTAGTATATAGTTGGCGTGATTGACGTTGACCGGGCCCGATGAACGCATCGATCGATTTTCATAAAAATCTAAAAGTACACCACAGCTGTGAGCTCGAGGGTTTCGTCGAAACTCATCTTTGCAAGCTGTGTGTGATACTCCGATCGCGCGTGTTACGGGATGTGTATGTC
>JAYJMJ010000002.1:8545416-8562300 GCA_036873875.1 Laminaria ephemera
CATTTTCAAGTCGCAAGTTGCTCTAAACCAAGGACCTCCTGTCCGCTTTGCGTTTATTTGCTCTATCTGAGCTAGCGCAGCGGGCGGATGCCGCCCGCGGAGCGAAGCGCCTTGTAGCTCTTACATACCATGGTATATGTTATGGATTGGAATTTGCTACCTGGTAGCTGCGAGGTAGGGTGGGCTGATCTGTCCTATGTGTGTATAGTCCCCCAATGGATAAGCTACAAGAGCTACATGAGCTGACCTACAGGTCCCATAGCTCATAGTCTAAAGAGCTATGTACCAGGTATCTACAGTAATACCGTTGTCATATGCCTGGTAATATAGTAGCTCACGCCCGGCAAACATGTGGTATGATATGGATAAGCTCAAGTAGCTCTTATACCATGGTATAGCTCACCCACGGGAAAAATGAGGTACGAGTAAAGAGCTATTTCCATATCTCTAACCCGGCAAACATGTGTAAAGAGCTACCTGGTACGAGTATTAATTACCAGGTATCTCATAGGGTAGTAGCTCACACCCGGCAAGCACGTGAAATCCCATGCTACCCTCACAGATATGGATCGATCTACCCCGAAGTGAGCTAGCTCCGAGCAATGATAGGGTGAGTTGATTTGTCGATGTGTGGACTATCGTGAGTGTCAATGTTTAGCATGGACCTTCGCAGCAGTCCTGTATCCAGTATCCAGACTACGAGTACTTGTCACTTGTCAGTATGAAGGTTCCTTCCAATCTGGTCACGCGGATCTCGAGGGCATTTGTTTGTCTTGACAATTCGAATGGCGTGGTCCGCAGTTCGGAACTTTTGATCGCTCGAAAGCCGCGCAGCCGCGTTTCTGGCCAGTTTTGGTCTGTTTTGGATTCGAGTTGGGGTCAGGTTGGGGTTAGGGTTGGGGGATGGGTCTACGCGTACCTTGATCCCACCAAGTGCTTCCTAGCCCGCAAGCATGAACAGCCTACCCCCCCAAAGATCTGCGCGACCAGATAGTAAGGGGAGCTCGTACTTGTGGCTTGATACGTATTCGGGTCCTCTATATCGCACGCAGCAGTACACGTACACGCGCCGAGGTGTTACGGTGGTACTCGAATGTATCAGGTATAGGCATTTCTTGGCCAGCTGAGGTAGGGCAATGCAACACTAGCAGTCCGACAAGTTCGAACAACATGGGCGATAGACTCTACTGCAGCTGCGCACGAGTCGTAGTGGCAGATAATCACGAAGTCACGACGAGGTCCTCGTATCATCCTTTCGAAAATCACATGAGTACAGACCAGACCTATCTATTTGGACGGAATTGTAAGGACAGTTTAGTGTTAATATTACTATTAATACTATAATACACAGCTCCTTAAATTTACGTTCATAGTGGTATTCACATGTATCATGCGTCACACCAGGTCCCAGGAACAGTCAGGCTCGTGAGACATGATATTTCTATGGATGGAACAGACGCTATCATGGTTCAAATCGCACCTCCGCTATGTCGTCACTCCGCCAGGACAGCAGTAGGCAACCAGGCTCCATCCACTGCATCTCCGACGCTCCAGAAGCTAGCCATAGTCAACTCGAGATGCCCGACTGTTTTGACCATATGCATCAAAAGCACGCCATAAAAAAAAGCACGCCATAAAACCACACACCACTCCGATCGACTACTTTGTCGTGGGCTCCGAAACCTCAGCCACCGTCTCCTCTCATCGCCACAACCTCCAGCGCATCATCCTTGCTACATCATTGCACAAGCCGACCGAGATGCAGAGCATCACGCAGCAAAGCCGGAACGTGCACGAGTCACGAGCGAGAGAAGCTGAGATTTCGCAGCAGCATGTCGGAGATGATCTGGCATGTCGGAGATGATCTGGTGCAAACGAACGGCCTTCCAATAATTGGAACTCCCTGTGACCGTTATTTTGTCATGGTTGCGAAACCAAAATATAGCAGGGGGGGCTGCCTTCTCCAGTCTCCAGGCTGTGTGCTGAAAGCAACAAGGATACCGCTCGGCTCTGCAGCGGCTGCACGCTGCAGCACATAGTGCAAGGTGCGATAGCGACACGTCGTGCCCTTTTCGTTTGCTGCGCTCCCGAAGAGCCGAGCTGATTCTGCGAACTGATCTGCACAACAAGCAGCCGCCATAAAACTGGTTGGATTGCGGACAGCAAACACGCAGCAGCAAACAAACACGAGCGAGCCATCCCATACTCGTACATGCGTAAAACCTGTGTCCTCGTTGCTCGCAGGCAGTCGGCACAGGATCTCCGGCTTCACCCAAGATGCCGCACATCGCGTCCAGTTTCGTTCGGCCGGGACGGCGCGCCGGAGGGCGGCGGTGGTCCCAGATTATGTGGAGCAGAAGGTATATTTTTTGCTGTCTGGTTCGGTTTGTTCCTTGGTTTGTACGAGGCGTGGGCAATCGAGCTTGATGTGATTCAGAGCGCAATCTGCTGGTATCTCTACCCAACGGGACTCTGCGCACAACGATTGGAGCCCCGGTGTCGTCCTGATATTCGAAGGCGGCTCTTCGTTTGTCGTCCAACTCGTGTCGTGTTCAGTGTGTGTGTGTCTTCCCCCCCCCCCCGCTTGAATCACCAACGTTCCTCTTCCCGGCACACCAGGCCTGACGGCATGACATGGCTGTCTACGAGCCGCTCAGCTGCTGTGATGCGAAAATTTGGATTTATGACACCGTTTCCCGCCTTGTAACTCGTAATATGTCAGACGCCGGCTTCTCAAGGCCACCACACGAGCAGAAACGGCTCAGCGACTGCAGGTAAGAGCGCGTCGAATCCAGGTGCATGTTATGTGCTGAGGATGGTGTGCACGATCGGGTACCTTCCACAGGGCGATCGGACCACAAATAGGCTGCCGGATAGCCGTGGAGCTGTTTTGCATTTCAAGAAAATACGCGAAACGTCTGCGGCACAAGAGCTTGAAGAATACTGTACGTACTGCTTTTTAAGTAAGCGCAAGCGTGATGGCATGGTTACGTTACGGTTCTTGGTGTTGACGATACCTGGTTAGAGCTCTAGACTATCTAGTACGATTATTAACCCCTTCCGTTCGGTATTGTTGGGTCTCACTTTGACTTGACGAGACTTCCCTTTCGAACAGGCTGCGAGTAAGCTCTGTAAGTTCTACCTCTCTGTCCGGACTATAGAAAGATCGTTTGGATTTAACGTGAATGTACAAATTATCCATACGTTTCCGGGCAGAGCAGTACGGTAGTTATGATTTACTCTCCTGAAAAAAACGTAGTACCTCGTACCTGTTGTTGCCTTGTTGTGTGGTAATTAAAGGTTTCCAAGAATCACCAACTCGTGGTGCATGCGACACAGCAGTCCCAATCTTCGTTCGGTACATCTGACCCTACCAACACCTAAATCGCACATTCAACCAGCTAACACGCCGTGCAACGAAAACACCTCGCGCGTCGTGCTTAACCTCTTTAGAACTTCACCTACGTTTTGGGGGACAAACTACTTGGAATTAGTGTCGGATGGGGTTTTCAGTTGTAAAAAGGTTAACAGACCCCGGCATCGCATTGCAACGAATCGAACCCATTTGAAATCACGTAACACGTGACGAATCAATTGCTATCTCCCTGCGTATGTACATTCCTCAGGAGGAAGCAGCCGATGCAAGAGCGGCAAGGAAAGCGAGAGAACACTTATGGTTGGCGCGCAATTCAGCCGACAGTCACGAACGAGCGGCTTCCGAGGACCCTATAGTCGCCGCCGTGGCAGTTCGTAACGCGGATATCACCAATAAGGCCAAGCATGGCATGAGTCCGGAAGGTGGTGATGCTTCTTCCGCCGCCGCCGCCGCCTGCACTAGACCAGCCCTACCTAGCCCCATATGGAGGCCGGGTTATGTTTCCACTGTTGAGGCGATGGCCACTCCCTTTCTGGCAGTACCTCACACACCAAAGTGCAAACTGGACAAGCGGAAGCCAGCAGCAACACCGCACGAACGTCCGTTCACCTCCGGCGCCAACAGGAGTACGACCGCTCCGCCCGAGAAAAAACCGCCATGCAACATAGGCAGCGTGTCGGGCCGTCGTACTTCGGTTTTGTCGTCGGAGAAGGGCAGATGGCGTCGTCGCGGCTGTGATGCCGCGGTCGCGCCTCGGCTCCATACGATTGCTGAATCGGAAGGTAGCCTCTACGTCACCCCAGCAGAGTCATATGCCGCGAGTGATGAAAAACCGAGGGCATCTCTAGTAGGGGCTGAGAACCATCGCTGGATAGGAAATTCGAAGTGGGGAGAGGAGGACCTGGAGGAGGAGGACGGAAAAGAGGAAGAAGGGGAGGGGGCGAGTAAGGAGGCGGAGGAAGAGGGGGCGGAGGTGAGTAGTAAGGGTAAGGATAATGTGGATGTGAATAAGGCGAAAGAGAAGGAGGAGATGACGGAGGAGAAGGTGAAGGGGAAGGGGACGGTGGAGAAGGAGGAGGTAGGGGATGTGAAGGAAAAGAGGGAGAAGGTGAGGGTGAACGAGAAAGAGGAGGAAGGGGAGGAGAAAGAGGAGATGGAGGAAGAGCAGGCGGAGGCGGGAGTGAAGGAGGAAAGGGGGGAAGGGGAGAAGAAGATGGAGGAAGAGGGAAAGATGGAGGAAAAGGAGGTGATGGAGAGGAAAGAGTGGGAGGGGCAGGGAGAAGGGGAGGCGAGGGAGCGGGGAGTTGTGGAAGAGGGGGGGGGGTGGGGGTGAAGGAGGAAAAGGTGGGAGAAGAATCTCAGCCACAGGAACACCAGCAGGAGGAGCAGGAAGAGAGCGTTACTGCCGGCGTACGACCTCGTGCTTCTCCCATCGTAGACGAGTCGTCTGTGGTCGTTTACGGTGTGCCGGAGGCATCGAGCGTGACTACCGCCGTTGCTCCCCTCGGCGTGAGCGAGGCAAGAGGGTCACTGGTGCCCGCAGAGTTTCGACCATCCGAGCGCAAGGATGATGTGCTCTGCACTTGGGACCTAAGCATGATATCCACGAAGGCGGACACGGCGATCCTCGGGGCCGGCGCTTTCGGTACGTTATTATTCGTTTTTGATGTCGTGTATGTTTTTGAATTATTTTGTTCCTTGCTGGCACAACCTCGAACTCTGAATGCCAATGGTGTCGCTGGTGCTGTGTCGCTTATTTGGGGTTTGACTCCGACCATGAATAGACCGGGGAAAGAGCCACGACTTTCTACTCCTGTGCACTCGATTCGCAGAATTAAAGTCGACTTAAAAAAAACCACTGTTTGGGGAATCTCGTTTCGGTAGTCTACGTCAACCAAAGGCGCCGAGTTTCAGGTATCGGTGGTTGCGATATACTATTGCTAGACACAAACCTGCCAGTATCAGAGAGGTCGCGCAACGCCCCACGCTGCTTCTGGCACTTCAAATATCATACGCGCGGAAACTCCGCCTCGATTGCAATAGTTGTGTTAAACTTGCATTCTCGACGGGTCTATCATGGCTCCCCGCAGACAACTCACGCGAACCAGGGAATATTGCTTCCCTACGCTCTTCCTGTGTTTCCTCGCACCTCTGACGACTCAACTTTCCGCGGATGTTGCGGTGGCGCGCACTCGATTCCTTGACGACGGCCCGTTTTTCTGGCGGGGGGGGGTTGCAGGTAGCGTCATCGAGGTGCAGACACAGAACGGGCGAGAGCTAGCGATGAAGACCGTGGTCATATCCGACGACTACAAGGTAAGGAGTAAGGAACGGGTGCTGGGCATGCCCCGTCCTGATCCTTGCCTGCTATGCAGAGCGAAGCACAGGGTTGTTTGAGCTGCCTTTATCCTGGACTCTCACCGAAACAGGGAGTGTTTTACAGGTGGCACCGCAGTTGACTGCCATCACTGCCGCTGCCGCCGCAAGAGTCGCAGCCGCAACCAACTCCGACATGGTCAGTATCCGCGTTTGGAGTATACAGTAGCAGCGCCACTTTTCCACTCTATTCCAAAACAAGGAGCGTTTTTACCGCACAGTTTATCTTTCTCGTGCTTGCACTGGAGCGGGCGGCCTTGATAGTGCAGTGCTGCGGTTTGTCTCCGCCGTTGACGACACCTCAGATCGGACGGGCGAAGTCGACAAAGAACCGCCGACAGCTTTCTCTAATGTAGGGTCGAGCGTTTCCTTGAGCTCCACCCCGGAACTTTCGCGTCCCGCTGTGTGGGTGTTACATTATCGCGTTCCCAAAACAGTTACAGGTGAAACTGTTTCTTCCGAGAGGCGGTGTTGTAACGCTACCCCAGCGCCTCCAGGTGGTTTCGTTGGAACCAACCACCCATGGCGTGCGCTTTATCTTGATGATGTTGTCGACGTATCCGTTTTTTGTCGCCCGCTGTTTGCCGAAAAGTACTGAAGATCCACGCTTTCGTTTAATGCCGACTGCCTACAACTCGCGTTTCGCTTCTTATCCGGTGCGATGTCATCAACACAGAGGTTGAGGATCAGGAGGGAAGCCGAGCTGCTCCAGGAGTGCTCCGCACACCCGTACGTGGTCGACATGCACGGTTCCATCGACACGAACGACAGGTAAGCGTACCAGTATGTCGGCGGCTACCAGTGAAAGAGTGTACAAACCACGGTGCGCGCGGGCATGAATCGCTGTTTTTCCATCGATAAAAAGCAGTTTACATGTTGCTTTCGTACGTTTTGAGTCCGGTGCCAGTGGATAAAACCGTTATTCTCATCGCTGGATTTGGTCTTTATGATAAGTTTATCAACCGTTCTCTGTAAGGCTTGTTTGTGAGGTACGGTATACGGCAGGAGGAAAACCACCTACGTGATCGATGAAACTGCTTCTTGGGGCTGCACCACTTTCGTGGCGTACGTGCCGAATATACCTACCGCGTTTTCTCCGCCCCCTCGTTTGGTTCCATGTGCGGGCGTTTCGGCGTTCTACGGTACCGATACAAAGGCTGTACATCATCATGTCCAAGGCGGACACAACGCTGCTCTCCTTGATGCAGGTACTGTGCGATTTTCGGTCTGGGAAAACACTTCGCTTCTTTCTAAAACGTTCCGGTACCTTGCGGTCGACGTTTCCGTGCATTGATATGCGGCACCGCACTGAAGTGGGCACACGCCGAAACGTTGCAAGCGGTTCGAAACCCCTAGAACACTGTGAGCGGTGGTCAGCGAATACCGTACCGTAGACGGGCGGCCGGTGGTCCTCGTTTGGCACGGTGTCATCGTACACACGGTGCAGACGAAGGCTTCGACTGCCGTAGTGGTGTTACCACTATCGAGCACTGCTACAACGCGTGACGACCGCTCGATGACGGGCGAGGTTTATGTCGCCGTCCAAGCTGGATACTGGAACGTCCTGCTCGTACCATAAAACTACAGAGCACCTCTAAGTCAAGAAGTTGCGGCGGCTGTTAGTTGTCGTGGCATCAGGCCGATATTCAAGCCAGCATAGACCCCGCAAACGCTCCGACCCGGGATTGTTGTAACCCCCACTTGCGCGGATCTTCACGCCGGTAATCTGTCAGCAGCTGCTGCAATTGTAACGACTACCTGGTATGTCGTATTTTTGTGTGTGGTCGGCAGGCTGGCGTCGTTGACGAGGCGCGGGCCGCCGAGTGCATCCGGCAGCTCATGTCGGCGACCGATTTTTTACACAGCCGAAGAATTATTCACCGGGATATTAAGCCGGCAAACGTTCTCCTCCGCAACGGTGAGCTCCAGGTTGAGAGCAAGCTTTGCATACATGAATGCTGCTGCTCTTGTAAACGTGAAGTAGGTCGACCAGTAGGCGGGGAAATAGAGAATGGCGCACTGTAGCTCGAAGCATCAGACGCCCACTTTGCGCGCGACGAACAGTGCATCGTGTTCAGTAGACGTTAGCCCGCGTTCGACATTGTATCGCTCCATGTATTTTGGCATGGTGCCATGTTGGGTGCTCAAAATCCAGCACGTTCCAAGCGTCCTGTTGCTTTTGAAATACAGATGTAGCACATTTTCTCGTGTATGTATGTTCTCCCCCCCTCTCCACCCCGCCTAGTTGACTGTCTTAACATATACAACACCATCGAGGAACTCTGCTGATTGTGAACCACGCCCCCCCCGCCCTTACCCGTCCCGGTGATCGCTTCTATGATGTCTGTAACAGGACAAGTGCTGCTTGCGGACTTTGGCCTGGCGAAACGGACAGAGGGCTGTCTATTCGCGGAGAAAGATACCTGCGGCACGATGGTAACCCTTCGGAATGCTGTCATATTTTATGTCAGTCTGCTAAGCTGCGCATGGATATCGCTCAGTCGCATTCCTCTGTAGTATGTGTACTAACATCCGACAAAGGTATGAGGACTTACAGCGCGTTCCGATCATTGTACGGGGGGCGTTAGGGGCCTGACGAGGCTCGCCTCGTGCTTTTTTCCAGCAAGTGCGTGTCGCGGCGACGTCATGTTGATCGTTCCGAGCGCACGTCTCACTACACCCGACGTATCGGTGCCGAGTTACGACCTTCCTTGGATTCAGAAGAGGGGGGCACTGAAGCGGTAGCTGCTGTGTGATAGTGCCCCTTTCACTCAACGAGGACAAAGCCCATATTGGCCCTTCATTGGTTCATATTTCTAGTGGTAACAGCTATTTTTGGCAGTCCAACAAACTCATCTAATATCTGATTCGGCCGGGATCGCAAGAGGTCCACCTCTCTCCCCTGGCCCACCGCCGCGTTCCCACTCCAACATTTTCGTCGGACATTGAGTTTAACCTTCCCAGCTCCTCGCCCACGTACTCGATTTGTATCTTGTACTTACTTGTGCTACCCGCAAAATTCTCTTAGCGACGTTAACAACCGTTTTCTAGAGACGCGCGACGTGTAAACCTACGGCTGGTCAAACTTAGCTCAACCGATAATCAAACTCATTGCTTAACCGCTCAAGGGGCGACCGGTTTGATGTAACCTCCTAGCCACGCGAACGCGGTGGAGACGCTTCCCTTTCTGCCCTATCCCCAACGGCCCCTTTTTTTGTCTTGCAGTCGTACTTGGCGCCGGAGCTGATTATTGGTGTGCCCTACGGATTGGCGGTCGACATGTGGGCAATCGGCGTTGTGACTTTCGAGTTGCTGCACGGCGTGCACCCGTTCTGGTAAGACTCACGAAACGTCGGTTGCAGTCCACAATTAATAACAACATACACATTTGTCCGCATTTGCGTATATGCTATGATAACGAAGACGCTTTTCGTCCTGTAACTTGCTAGCACGCCGAGGAGAACAACAAAAGCAGAAAGTCGGTGCGGCACAACATCAAGAGACCCTAGACGCCTGATTCCAATCTGCCTTTCCGGTGTCCCGTGCGGGCTTCCTAGGCCTGAGAACGAGCGATCGCTACCCAATTTTCCAAGCATTCGCCGGGTTCCCAAAGCGAGACCTAGGCGCCACAATTTGTTTCACCGATGCCTCCATGGCCAGAATATGGCGCTCTTCATCCATATTTATGACTCCCCCCGTATAATCTCAGCTGTTGTGTCGCGGCACTATCTGGCCAACTATCGTGCATTTCCCATTCCCCCCCGACACGCTCTCAATATAGGCCCAACACTCAGCAGGCAAAGTTGGCCTTCGGAAACGCGGAGGTGAACGATGCCGGTTCGGGAAACAACGGTGCCAACAGGGTATCCGAGTCGAGCTTGGACGACTCGAGCGGATCGTCCGTCGATGATAGTGGATCATCCATCGAAGTTGGTGAAGACGCAGGCCCGGTGGTTGATGCCGGTGAGGGGGGGGGGATTGGTGGAGGGGCCCTCTCGAGCGGGACGGGGGTGGGCAGCACCAGTGTCAGCTCCGTGGAAGATGCGCCCTCCCCTGTCTTCGGCATGTCACCAAGCCGAGCGGAACTGGCAATGAAGGCTCTCTTACGTGAGAGGATCAAGGCTGCTAAATTCGACGTAAATGAGGACCTGGATCCGGTCGCGCGAGATTTTCTCGACAAGGTGAGCGTGCCGATTAATTACGCAGATTCTTGTGTGCGATCGATCAATACTGGCGACTTTGTTGTTTTTCGAGCTGTGTCGGTGTACGAGGAAGAACACACTGTTTGTTGAACTCCATACCCAAGAATGGCGGTGTGCAGGCTTTTTTGAACGTACTGTGTCGTAGGGGCGAGAATAACGGCAGCGGGTTTCCTCATTGGTAACGCGTGGGTTACGTTTGCGGAGGTTTCCGTTATCTCCTCCAGGAGAACATACACGGTCGAAATTGCTCCGCGATGCCAAAGTGGTTTCAGCTCCGTAGCTTAACTGACTGCCGAGGGTTCAAATTCGTTTATTTGGGGGACAGTCTTACCGGCCTATGCGAGCAGCGGATGCCGCCCGATACCTAGGCATCGCACTAACCTCCCACCCACCCACCCACCACCTTTCGCCGGCTCGCACGATTCGTTTCCGGGGCACATCAGCTTCTTCAGCGGCTTTCGCCCTACCGGATGACGGCGACCCAGGCCGCCAAGCACCCTTGGCTCAACCGCCCCTCGGAAATCCACGCCGTCCACGCCTGGCGATCTTCTGTTACGGCACGAACCATCACTGCCATGGCTGTAAGGCGTGCGTCAAGGCTGGACGCTGCCGTCTTCAAGGCGGAACGGGCGGCGGAACGGGCGGAGGGCGCCGTGAGGAGGATGAAAGCACGCGCGGAGGGTTCATCGGTCCTCGGACAATCGACGGTCACCATATCGGCGAGGGTGGCCAAAGCTACTAGGGACGTCGTATCAACCCTTCGCAAATGCGCCAAGCTGGCAACGTTGATGGCGGCCCAGACGCTCGGGGCGCAAAAGCCTTGTGCTCCCAGCGACATGCAAGTAGGGAACCAAGGGCTCCGCGTGGTTGGATCGACCGCGGAACACATGGCGGAGGAGTCCGTGCGGAAGGCGGAGAGGTTCGCGGGGGAAGCCGAGGTCCGTTCAAATGAAGCGGCAGAGGCGGTAGCACTCTGGGAGGGGACGGTGGCCGAGGCCGAGGAAGAGGCGGCGGAGGCGATTGATGCGGCAGAGGCGGCGGCGGCAGTAGAGGCAATGTTTCAACAGAGGCGAGCAGTCGGAGGGAAGAGACCAGCTCGGAAGAGGAAGGGAAAAGCACAGGCTGTGAGATAAACAGCTCGGGGCGCATTGGTGGTGACGGTACCATGGAACAAGAAGGAGGGCGAAAAAGGGATATTGGCGATGTCGTGGGGTGGTGGCGGTGGTGGCGGTGAAGGGTCCCCGCCACTTCTGAAGGGAGGCAGAACGTTTACCGCCTGTTTCGTCGCTGCTTTCGGGTAGTCCTGTATTCACCTTGTGTGGGTATTAGGGTTGCTGTTTGTGGTGGTGGACGTGATACTCGCGACGAAGCCGCTTTAGTTGTTGCTTTTTATGTTGCCGGGTGAGATGCTTGAACAAGTCGGTGTGGCGATGAGAATCCGGTCTGCCGAGGCAACGACAGCGATATGTGCAATGGCCGGAACGGTTCGGTAGAATGAGCGGATGTCTCTTTTCACCCCCGCTGTTTGAGTTTTCGCGTTAGATGCTTGGGTGGGCGTTAGCCCTCGCTGTGGCTGTGAAGGCCCCACCTTTTGTATTGCATGCGCAGCTAGTACTACAGTAGTGTCGTCTTCGTGCTTTTGAGCTACTCAAAAATAGTCGGGCGATTCTCCTCGACATATTTCAGACGGCAAACACCGTGGTCATATCCACTTCCGTCTCACGTTGGGCCCTATTTGCTTCAGCTGCACGCGATTTCGGGAGGGGGCTGTAAGCCCTGTTGGCATGTGCCCAGGGTATTCGTTTTATCGATACCTGGTATACGTTATCTCACGCGTGAGTTTAAATGCCGTGGAGTCCGATTCGTGTGGCGGACAGCTGTCGGGCGCTGATGTTGGTATGGGTTTTACAGCATCATTACATGTTGGAAACCTAACCCGTGAGGACTGCATACGCCCTGCGCAATAATTCTACGGCCTCGGATTTTTATTTTATTGTTTTTAGGGCCAGCCACGGTCAGAACCCGTTCGGCAACAGGATTCAGAAAAAACAGGTATCATACCGCCGTACTGGTTTACCTCTGTACGTGCGTGTACAGAGTTTTCAACATGCTGAACGATTTGCCAGGAGCAAACAACCGGGAACTTTTCAAGGTTTGGGTCCGTTTGCAGGGCCTTGGCAGGTCGCACTTTTAGGAATATTTTGTTTTTTTGTGCTCTTTGTCTCTGCCCTCTCTTTTGTTTGTCGTTTTTGCCGTCCTTTTGTTTGGTCTACCAGCCGAACACAGGACTACCAGCAAACAGCAACCTTGTCCTCTTGGGACATAGCCTGCGCCCTGAGCGCATGTTTGTTTTTTATTTTCCTTTCTTTTTATTTTTTCGGGCTATTCGTACCACAGATAGTTTCCTGGTATCAGCTGGTTTGCAAGTGGTACGGGATGGCATACCGCAGCCCGTAGTATCGTTCCCTTGCGTATTGGTACTGCGGTGCACATATTATTTTGTACCTAGCAATTTTCTTTTTTTTTCATCGGGACGATGTTTTAGCTTTTTTTGTGACCACGGGCTAGATTTTAAGGGAAATGAACTAATGTGAGAACATCATCATCATCTGTAACTTCTCGGTAAGTTCTTCTGGGTCAAAACGAGGTGGATAAAGCTCCGACTTTCGACTGGTACACTGCAAGGCCTTTTATTTTTGTTGCTGGCAGGAAGGAGAACAAACTGCAGACGCTCTCTGCTACAGTAGTTGTAAGCACGCCAAAGAACTCGTACACAGTTGCATGCTACATGCTATGGTGTTCGCTTTCGACTTGGTGTATTTGACGCCAGTGTGTTTAGCTTCTGCAACCTCGCTGTCCTCACGCAGGAAAAAGCTCGACCATGTATTGTAAATTGTAGGTACACGTGCTAAGTACCGCCATATCATCTGTGTCTCCCCCCCCAAAACAAAACGGCCGAAAAAGTGGTAAAAACGTCGTGTTATCTCAGTAGAGCAAGCTTTTTTTTCTGATCAAGTCCCCCCTACCTATTAGGTATCCCCGGGACAATTTTATACTCAATATTAATCGCTGTCCCCGGGGGGACAACACAAAACATCGATATCACCTCAGGGGGACAACATAGATATGCGGTATTCCATTCCGCCCCACCCGCAATGTCTCAGAGGCGGACCCTTTCGCTTGGTCTCAGAGGGGGCATCCTACTTCTCATAATCGCGACTACCCCCCGAAGAAGGGTGCAAGCATCCTCAAGTGTTGTCCGTCCTTTGCCTCTTATGTGCTTGCTCGTAGATGCTCTTGAGGCCAGACATCGCGGGTTTCTGCGCGCAAGGTACTCGGCGGCGGGCAAGTGTGCTACACAATCGTCTGTTGTGGGGGTGTCGAAAATACGTATTTTCCGAAGAACATCCCGGAGACTTTTTCCCCGGGACCTTTCTTTCCTTTTTATTTTTGACGAAGTTCCACCTACCTCTTTGTTCTCCTAGGGGACATCGTTTTACTAAAAAATATGCGTTCTCACCGCGGGGAGAACACAAAGGATATTACGGTAGCCATCTGCCATGTTGCGTCACGGATAGGGGAACCTTGCCGGCCCTCTCAAGCACATGCTAGTCGGCTTTCATGCGCGTATATCGCAACCACAGCTAGATGCCGCCATCCAAGACCATGCGCTGAAGCCCTTTCTCTTTTGTCGACAGTAGACAGTGGGCAGGGGAGTACTTTCGAAAATATATTTTGTGCAGGGAGCGGGCACAGATCTACGCTTCTTCGACGACTATGAATAGCCTCGGTCCAGATCGGAGTCCGGAATTAAGTGCGGTTTTCCCCAGGTCTTTACCTTGCTTCATCATGCATGCACGTATTATAAGCCCTTCCCGAATACACCAGCACCAAGATCATGGAACTATAGCAGCACAGCCAGGCAGAAAAGAGGACACGCCGTAATTAACCCTGAGCGATTGGCTGGTGCACGTACCGCTCAAAACCCGGTTATGAACTTAGCCCGAACAATGGAGTCGTAATATCCACGTACTGGCTGAGCGCTACAACAACTTTCGAGCCCCGTGTACAACGTAGATATCTAAGGTAGTTATGCACCTAAGGCTGTGCGAGACACGGCACCTATCCACAGCTTCTTGGTCGACCCGCGGGTTGCCAACAAGAAAATCCTCCACCCTTAGCATTATCACAGCACGTCTTGTGAAATCTACACACAACCATCCTTGGGTGCAGAAGTTCAGGAATCAGAACGTCCTGTTTCGTACGTACACCGACACTTTTCAGTAAAAACGACAGCGCCAATACTCCCACACACACAAACCCTTAGCATGGTTGTTCGATACGCCAACAATTCCGAGAAAGTACGTGACATTCTTGTCGAGGCTTTCGTAAGCCTCGTAGTGAGCGCCCTTGATGATAGATTCGAGCACAGCTACAGTACAGCTAGTGCGGCCATGTAAACCGAGTTAATCGATGCCGTCGTGGAGCTATCCGTGCTACCTGAGCAGTCAACGATCGAGCCGTTTCTCTCACTGCTGCGCAATGAGTCAAGCAGCGACGATTCCAGCGCGGCGGCGGCGGCGGAAGCAGCAGCAGCAGCAGCAGCAAAATAGACGGCCCGATCGTCGACGGCTCAGGTAATACAGACAAATCCACCTCTACACCTGCCAAACCTCAGATTACACCAACCCAATAATAGCTGTACTCGAGCTCAACATCAAGAATGTCGACTTCGACATCAAACAAAACCTAAGCCTAAACGTGACCGCCTACTGTTTCCTTGAGCAGGTAGGCGTATCACGTCACCAGGCGGAGGGTGGCCAAATGGCTCACGGCCTCGTGGTCGGAACTTCCCGACATGCTGAAGAGGGGGAGGTGTACTCATTTCATGCGTCGCCGTAGTCGCATGACCATGCTGAGGGAGGGGGGGGGGGGGTGATGAATCTATCACAACCTTGACGCTAGCGTTCCTTATTCCCGCCCCACTCGAGAGAGCTTCGTCGCCACCCCTCCCTTCGTCGTCGCCATCAGCCACAAGACGCATTTCTTCGACAGCATCGACGAATGATGCGCTTGAGTCTCCGACATTCGAACCGCTCGTCTCCTTCATGCCATTGCCCGCTGATCTCACTGAGGCACTCAGCGCAATCATCGAGCGGGGGCATGAGAGGGGTGGAGAGGGGGAGGAGGGCCGGGAGGAGGAGGGGGGGGGAAGGATGGGTGAGTCGACTGGCGACATAACTTTCGCCCCTCGCGGTGGTGCAGAAGCAGAATACGGGACGACGGTGCTGGCCGAGTGTGGACCGGCAGGGCAAAAAAGTGTCGTTCTGTGCTCTTTGGAGCCTCGACTTTCTCTCGAAACCGACGAGGGCGAAACATTAATCGGCGCCGGCGCCTACGGGACGTCGTCTGCGCGGTGTTCAATGTTTACCGTGGCTGACAACGGAATGTAATGCGATCATACATCACAGCAAGTTACATTTGCTCTCTTTTAGATTGATCTTGTTTCTTGGTTTGGGATTGGTAGCTTTTGAAATTGCCCCTCGGCTTCTAGGCTGGCATTCTTCCCATAGTGCTTTTACGGAACCTGACAATTGACGTCAGCTTCAAGCTGGCTGCTGTGCGGGAGGCGAGCGGGCGGCGTTGATCCAACGTCCACAACCTGATACAGGACAGCGCAAAATAAAAGGTCGCCTCCACCTGCCGCATGACAACTGGGGTCGAGGACCTACACCTCGGACAGGTTGGAATTCGCCATGATCTCCATGGCCATGGGGAATCATTTTTTCGCCATATCCGCCGTCACCTTCCCTGCCCTCGCCGTGCGTGAGCGTGAACATTGAGAAGCAAATGATACAACACGGAAGAGCCTTCATCCTGCATACGCCCCTGGTAGTTCAATAGTAAGCCGCGTAACTAATGGGGTCGATGTGGTGATATCGAACCCCGCGAGGGACTTTTTCTTACAAAATTGACAGGCCGAAAGTGCGAGAGCGCGAGTTGGCGAAATTCGATGCAAATCGACGAGCAGCGGGAATGCTGAACCCTATGCGCGATAAAAATGAAGGCACGTACCGGCGGGGAGGAAGGATGACACATGTGACCACGGCTTGTCCAGAAGGTCGCTGAGGGTAAAACCTCTCATGAGTTGAGCTGGGAAGTTAAAGTGATGATAAAAAAAAAATGTCCATGGAAGGCATTGCCATGGAATTGGCTTTTCACTATGAACGTTAACGCCCACGTACGGCGAGGGTAGGGATGGTGATCGCCCTCATGACGAAGAAGGGACCCCCCATGGTCACGACGATCATGGCGAAGGTTGGGCTTCGACACGATCTTCGTGGCCATGGGGAGTCCGTTTCTCGACATAACTGCGACCACCATCCCTGCCCTTGCCGTACGTGAGCGTGAACGTCCATAGTGAGAAGTAAAGCATATATGCACCGTCCGACATGTCGATGAAAGGCATTACAAGAAAGGGACAAGGAAGGGGGGGGGGGGGGGTCCTCAATTTAGTGGCCATGGGGAGTCCGTTTCTAGACATAACTGCGATCACCATCCCTACCCTCGCCGTACGTGAGCGTTAATGTCCATAGTGAGAAGTAAAACATACAGGCACCGTCCGACATGTCGATGAAAGGCGACGAGTGCTACGATAGAGGCAGCACTTTTTGGGCTTTTTTTTTGTTTCTGAATGACGGGGCTCCTTAACCCCAAAATCGTCGGAATGCCATTCTCGTTTTACAAATATGATTTTTTTTTGTATGCCTAGGCCATAGGTTTTGTTCATCGGGTTGCACTTTCAGTATTCTCAAAACAAGTTTTTTGGGGTGAGGTTTAGGGCTGCTGAAGTGAAGAGCCCAAGAAACAAAATGGGTAACCTCTATCGTACCATGTGTCAGGCATTACAACAAAGGGACAAGGAGGGGG
>JAYJMJ010000002.1:8674515-8695248 GCA_036873875.1 Laminaria ephemera
GTTAGTGGTGGTGTTGGTGGTGGTAGTGGTGGTGGTGGGGGTGTTGGTGTTAGTGGCGGCGGTAGGGGTGGTGGCGGCGGTGGGGGTGGGGGCGGTAGTGGGGGGCGTGGGGGTGGTGGGAGTGATGGTGGTGGTAGTGGTGGTGGTGTTAGTGTTGGTGGCGGCGGTGGTGGCGGTGGCAGTTATGGCAGCAGCAGCAGCGGCAGCGGCTACAACGGCACCAGCGTGTCCCCCGAGCACTCCAATCGAAAGGTTGGTTTTCCATTGTTTTTCAGGCGTTTTTGTTGTTGTAATTGTGTTAGGCGTTTCTTTTTTTTGCCACTTGTATACGGTACACGGTGGGGGGGTCCCAATAGTGCCGGTATGTGCCAGCCCAATATACCAGCACTGTTCAGGGCACTATCACTATGAAAATGGATGCTGCTGTCGTGCCAAGCGATTCCACCGGCACTGTAGAGGGCAGTGGCACTATTCAACCGGCACTATTGGGAGCAGTGGCACTGTATACTATTGCACGCCTCCGTGAACCAGTAGTTTTTTTGTTCACCCGGCTTCGACTAAACGGTCGATACGGTAGGGCACACTCCCTTGTCGCCGACGGCAGCAGCAGAAGCAGCCGATCTTCGCCGCGTATACGAAGTATACCAGGTATATAGTACACACCTGATATAACATTCTGGACGGAAATGTAAGGACCGTTTGGTAGTCATATTAATGCCTCAACGGTCCCTATATTCACGTCCAGAGTGGTACACCTGATTCATTTTTTCTGTCATGTCCCAATAATCCCTCTCGTGACGTGAACCCACTAACTCTCTCCTCATCTGCTTTTGCTTTCACATTCCCATTTATCTGTTCTTGTCACGCAGCTGACAATTTTAGTCGTGGACGATTCAACGATTTCGTGCAAGTTGGCAATGCGCAAGCTTCGAGGGCTGGGGTGAGCAGAGAATCGTTCACTTTTTTTCTTGACAGGTTTTGTAAAAAAAAAACACTCCTTTAGTTCACTTATTTTTGCTCACTCACTTTTTTTTGTTGACTTTTTTAGTCACTTTTTTGGGCTTTTTTTTGTCACTTTTTTTTACCGCTTTTTTGTTTTATCACTTTTTTTTGTCGCTTTTTTGTTTTATCACTTTTTTTTGTCGCTTTTTTGTTTTTATCACTTTTTTTTGTCGCTTTTTTGTTTCATCACTTTTTTTTGTCGCTTTTTTGTTTTATCACTTTTTTTTGTCGCTTTTTTGTTTTATCACTTTTTTTTGTCGCTTTTTTGTTTTATAACTTTTTTTTGTCGCTTTTTTCCCTCTCAATTCCCGTCAGAGCTACATCTATTTCTTCTTGTTACATCAACTTGCGTTGCCCGCGTTCCCTCCCGGAAATGGCAATACCCGTCATGAACACGTCTTCCTATTTATATCCACTCCAACTCCCCAGGTACAGCACAATACACGCAGACAACGGACAGGCGGCGCTAGGCATCATCAAGAGGAGCCCCAACCGAGTAAATCTCGTCTTGCTTGACATCATCATGCCGATCATGAATGGTGTGCAGCTATTGAACGCTATTAAGGTGAGCCACACGCGACGGCAGGACGACAGGACGACTACCATGCGCGAGATATTATGTATATGACAACTACGAAAGAAATGCCTGGAATAGAAGACCCTACGTATGTATGACACAGGGAACACGGGAGAGGGTAGGCTGAGGGGCGACAGGGAGGGGGGGGAGGGAGGAGTGTACTCGTTTCAAGTATGGCCGTAGTCGTAAGACCATAGACCATCGCGTGCCTATAATGCTGGGACGGAGCACGTCAGGTTTGCACCGACCAGGCAGACATTGCTTGCACCAAGAGCATAAAAGAAGGGGGGGGTAGGGAGGGGGGCGCGGGGTGGTCGTTTTCCAACGCGGTGTTGGTAAAAGCAGTGGTATAAGCAACGGTACAACCGACGGTCATAGCAACGGTAGAATTGACGATGAAAGCAAGAGCGCTATCGTTCTCGGACATTGAACGCCATTTTTTTTTGCATCTCTCTCTCTCCCTCGCTCCCTTGCTCTCGCCCCAATGCCCCTGCCTTCTGCCCCCTCCGAAAAGCGCGACCGCAAGCTGCAGCACATCCCCGTGGTCATGCTGTCCAGCTTGGAGAGGGAAAACCTTGGTGAGACCTGTGTTGAATGTTGGGTGCTCAACAGCGGCGGGTAGTCCATTTTTCGTCACTTTTTCTGTTTGAAGTCCCGTGGGGGTTTAACGCGGCAGGCGTAAACTCAACTCTTCGGACTTGGTGCGCTTTCGTTTTCCGCCGGCTGTTACATGCAGGGGATGCGTGCATCGACTCTGGAGCGCTGGCAGTACTGCAGAAGCCGCTCAAGGCGCAAGAGGTTCAAGACGTTATCATTCGGGAAGGCATAACGCCTTTGTGAGACGAGCTTTTCACACATCCAACAGATGACGATTTAGATCATCTAGATCATCTAAATCACGATCTAGATCATCTAGATCACGATCTAGATAGAGTAGATCACGATCTAGATTTCATCTAGATCACCTAGATAGTCTAGATCACCTAGATATCTAGATCACGACCTAGATAGTGTAGATCACGATTTAGATCGTCTAGATCCTCTATTTTTGGTTATGTGATGTTGTGCAAGAGCCGTATGATACAGATCCCGCCCGGTTAACACGTGCGCAAGGGCCGTGCCGTACAGATACCACCCTGCAAACTGATGTAGATCGTGCAGATCATATAGATCGGGGATCTATCTGCCTCGAATAATCTAGATCATGAACTGGGATTTGATCTGTCCTCAGACGTTTGAAGCAAGCGAGAAGGATTGAGTTGTCTCGAACGAGATTTGAATCGAACGAGAGATTGAGTTGCCTCAAGCGGGATTTGAATCAAACGATAAATGATCGAGTTGTTTCGAGTTTGAATCAAACAAGAGATGGTCGGGTTTTGTCTCGGGCCGGGTTTGCTGTAATACCACGCGGGGTTTTGTTAGACGAGAAAGGAAGGAGGCTTGCAAAAAAAAAGTTTTGCCACTGGATAGTAATACTTGGAGACACAATAGGACGTCTGTCGCCCCACTTCGCGAAAAAAATGGTCTCCCGGTTTTTGACCTTGAGGGAGGCATTCACGAAGAGGCGGAGAGAGCCCCCCCCCCCCCCTCCCCGACTGTCGGAAGGTTATGGTGTTTTTTTTTTTCGCGAGCCTGAACGGCGTGTAGTTATTTTATGCCCTTGGTACGCTTGCGCGTGGGGGGGCATAATGCCTGTGTGGGGTGGTGGCATGCAGCAGCGCAGTACATAGTCGTATATACGTCTTTCGTAGTTAGTTTTTTTGTTTGTTTTTACCAGGACTTTTCACGGGGCCATGATCCGACCCGGCCCGGGTCGGGTCATAGCCGGGTCGGGTCATGAGGTTTTCGAAATCTCGCGGGTCGAGTCGGTTAGGTTCGGATCAGGAGGTCTTCGAAATCGTACCGGTTGGATCGGGTAAGGGGGTTTCCAAAGCTCCCGGGTCGGGTCGGGTCACGACCCGACCCGCGAGAAGTGGGTCAACCTGTGAAAAGCTATGGTTTTTACGCTGGCCGTCAGAGGCGGAAATGCATCAGTTCTTGGAGCAAGCTGGGGGCTAAAAAAGGGCTTATTATATTGATAGATTATTGAAGAAGGGAGGGCGTGAAGCGAAACCCATGGGTGAGTGAGTGCGATTTACGCAAAAGCTTGGCTCTGTTTTGACTTGAGATTTCTCCCGTATGAACTGCTATCGCTTTTGCTTCTATCGCTTTTGTTCTCGGAGGGAGCAATTGGTGGGGATGGAGGGAGGGAGAGAGAGAGCGGGGGACGGTAGATGGAGGAGGAAGGGGGAGAATAAGAGGCAGAATAGGGGGGAGGGGGGCGAGAAGGCAGGGAATTTTTAGGCCTGGAGGACAGACAGCGCGAAAAATCGCGGTTGGGTTTGCTCGTTTTTGATCGGCGGTAGAAGATCGGAACCCTGACTGTGATGAAGGTGCGTGCGAATGTAAACCACGGAGAAGTTTCTCCGCCTTTTTCGAGACCTTTCACACATCGGACAGATCACGATCTAGATAATATAGGCCATATATATCATATGGATCCTGTAGCTGTCGGCATGGTATGTTGTGCGGCATCTGTGTAGTACAGATCCAATCCATGAAACATGTGCTAGATCAATCAGATCATCCGGCTCCCACCCGGCAACATAATATGCAGGCTATGTAGATCATATAGACCGGGGATCTGTCTGCCTTGAAAGACACAGACCATGAATGGGGATCTGATCTGTCCGCTTCGTGGAGGCTTTGGCTTCGCTTGGGGGCCGTGCGGCTTGGGCTTTTCGTGTGAGTCGAAACATGAAATCAGCGTTTTATAGCATTTGTTCTGGAAACCACGCGAGAAAGTTTTCCGCTTTTTCCCAAACTTTTTCGCCTTGCCTAAGGGCCGTGTGTGGCTTGGACTTGTTGTCGGTCGAGACGGGAAAGCAGCTTCGTATTTGTACTCGAATGTACCCGGTAGCACTTTCCTGTTTTTCTTTTTTCTGGCTGGTAACCACCCCACCCCCACCCCCACCCCCTCCTTTCTCTTGGCTATTGTTGGCTGCCCGTTGTCTTTCTTGGAAAAACTTAGGTATGGCGATCGATTGGTTTGTGTTGGGCTTACTGCTATGGGCTATGATGCTTTAATAGAAGAAAGTACAGTGGGGGTCTCCCTATAGTGCCGGTAGAATAGTACCTATTTCCGGTATAGTGCCGGTTCAGTGGTACCTACTTCCGGTATAGTGCCGGTGAAATCGCTTGGCACGATTGGAACCCTCTACACTAGTACCGGTATCGGTACTGTACCCTTTGGCGCCGGTGTCTGGTATCATGCCGGTATTGGCGGGTACTACCGGCACTATAGGGAGACCGCCAATGTATACCATCATAGCCCATAGTGTGAGACAAAAGGTGGCCCGGTGCGAGGTCGCGTGTATGCGCGTTCGTATGTACCGTTTGTCGCGTTTTTTCCTCCACAACTACCGAGAACAAACATTGCAAGAGTGTGTTTACTAGGGTGTATACTCCAGGGGTACCCGGGTACCCGGGTACGAAACCTGGTTGTATTGGCTGTACTCGGGTAGGTACCCGGGTAGGTACCTGGACCGGGGTACCCGGGTACCAAACCTGGTTGTATTGGCTGTACTCGGGTAGGTACCCGGGTAGGTACCTGGGTACCAAACCCCGGCTACCAAACCTGGCTGTATTGACTGTACTGGGTGTAGGTACCCGGGTAGTTACGTGGGTACCAAACCCCCGCTACCAAACCTGACTGTATTGGCTGTACTCGGGTAGGTACCCGGGTAGGTACCCGGGTAGGTACCTGGGTACCAAACCCCGGGTACCCCAGGTACCAAACCTGACTGTATTGGTTGTACTCGGGTAGGTACCCGGGTAGGTACCTGGGTACCAAACCCCGGGTACCCCAGGTACCAAACCTGACTGTATTGGCTGTACTCGGGTAGGTACCCGGGTAGGTACCTGGGTACCAAACCATACTCCGGGGGTACCCGGGTACCAACCCTGGTTGTATTGGCTGTACTCGGATAGGTACTCGGGTAGGTACCTGGACTGGGGTACCCGGGTACCAAACCTGGTTGTATTGGCTGTACTCGGGTAGGTACCCGGGTAGGTATCTGGGTACGGAGCCTGGTTGTATTGGCTGTACTCGGGTAGGTACCCGGGTAGTTACCCGGTTAGGAACCCGGGTAGTTAGTTACCCGGTAGGTATCTGGGTACCAAACTTGGTTGTTTTGGTCGTACTCGGGTAGGTACCCGGGTACCCCCAGAGTATACGTATAGTGTACTAAGCGCACCCTTGAAATATTGCTGTAGTGCTGTACTTTCCGATCCGATAAACATGTTGTGTGTGCGTTCCGATCTGAGCGGCGGCAACGAAGCAGCTTCAGTGCGTGCGGAGATTGTTGGCATGGAGTTATATTGTCTTGTTGGCTTGAATCAGCTTCATTGCGCGGGGAGAAATGTGTTGCCATTGAGTTATATTGTCTTGTTGGCTTGAATCAGCTTCAGTTCGTGTGTGTGGAGAATGTTGCCGCTGGGTTATTGTCTTGTTTTTGGCTTGTTGGCTTGCTGCCTTACAGTACACGATTTTCACGTAAGAAAACTCTATTTTTGCGCCAGGCAGGCTCGACTTCTTATGTGAGGCGAGGAGTGTCCCACACTAAAATTAAATGGTTTGCCTAAATATTTTGTGCAAGAATCGAGGGCCAAAATCTATTAAGAAAACTCAAATCCAATTTCTTGAGTGCTGTCACGTGATAATGTATTGACTTGTTTGACCTACCATAGTGGCTTGTTGGTTGATTGTCTCCATGGCGTGTGCTGATTCGGCTCGGCTCGAATCAGCTCGGCGTGGCCACCGAAATTCGGCCGCCTGGCCCTCCCGTGCCCGAAGCTTTTCCCCCTCTTTCGTTATTTTTTCTGCCGTTATATTTTCGTTTTTTTCTTGACTTGATCTCGCTGTCGGAATATCTCGCCATGGGGAAGACTGTTCCTATCGTCTGCACGGGGATTGGGGATAACGGAGGGCGGTTGGGGGAGGGGGGGGGATGGGGGATTTGGATGTTCGACAGAGGCGTTGTTTGTGTCCCTACTCGTACTGCTATATAAGATGTGTTCTTATTCTTACTGCTGTATGGAATCTAGGGGGAGGTCGCCTGGTGTGTGTCTTAGGTCTTCAATATTATTGCGTTGTTGGGGTTGGAGAGGGGAAGGAGACACGGGATAGAAATGCACGCGCGCTCACGGGCGTTAGAATATCCGCGGCCATATTCCTTGTGCGTGCACGAAGCAGGCGAGCTTTAGGGGGAGGACGCAGGGGTCAGGGGGGGGGGTGAGGTTTTCTGCACGTATGCATCGAGATGGGTGCACCCTATGTAGACGGCGAGGGACGGAACGAAACCGATCGATGGCGAGAGGAAAAACGAACGGTAGCAGACTGACGTATCATATCCCGACCGCGTGCCAATGCAGTGGTGGTCTCCCTATAGTGCCGATATGTGCCAGCCAACAATACCGGCATTATACCAGACACCGGCACTATTGGGTATAATACCTACTGCTATAATATTAGAGGGTTCCAGCCGTGCCAAGCGATTTCACCGACACTATACCGGCAATAGGCACTATTCAACAGGCACTATACGGAGACCCCCAATGTAACTTGAATCGAACGAGGGTGGTGGTAGTAGTTTGGTCTTGATTTTTCGGGGTGAGAGTGTTTGCGCGTTTGTTTGTTCGTTGCGTGACCGGAGCACCGTCTACCGTACCAGGTATACTAATCAAGATAACACACCCTCTCTGATGAATTTCCAAGCTGATTTTCTCGACAACGGTGAGAGTGCAAACGGCGAGCGACGCGTCTATGTAAAGATCTCCACGAGATCTTCCCGAAGCCGCCGTTTTCGTTGTGTATACCCCTCCCTGGATTTGGAGATAATCGGCTCTTGAAATGTATCCCAGGGGGTGTGTTATATTGCGCGTTTTACGGTATCTACCCGGCTGAAATCACCGTTTTCTGGTTGTGGTTGTGGTGGTGGTGGTGGCGGTGGCGGTGGTTGCAGGAGCAGCGGTTGTGGCGGTGGTGATAGTGGTGGTGGTTGGGGTGGTAGTAGTGGCGGTGGTGGTAGGTGTAGCGACGGCATCTGGAAATTTTTCACACGTCGGACCGATCAGATCCCTATTCATGATCTGTCTCAGGGCAGATAGATCCCTGTTCTAGGTGATCTGCACGGCCTATAGATCATGTTGCCGGGTGGGAGCCGTATGATCTGCATGACCTAGTGCATTTTTCCTGGGCTGGATCTGTACTTCGTACACACACCACAACGACAGATACAGGATCTTGATGATCTAGATGATCTACATCGTGATCTGTCCGACGTGCGAAAATTTTCTGTTGGCTCCTCGGCCATATTGTACAGCGCGTGGTATTCTGTGCTTGAGTTACGGTGGCGGTAGGGCGGTAGACCACGCCGCTGAGCGTCGCGTAGGTTATCACGGTGGGGTGCGATCTGGAAAGGCCACGGCGCGCCGGTGTGGAGGTCGGCCGGCCGACCGAACGAAAGAGGAAGTAAGAAAAGAAGAGCACGCAATAATATTTTTCGGGTGACGCGGCTGGTTGTTATTCTGTTGTTGCTGCTGCTGCTGCTGCTGCGCAACGGGATAAAAAGGTGACTTTTATGGAGAAAAAGGTGACTTTTGGGGGGAATAATAAAGGTTAAGGTTGCTTTTATGGGGAAAACGTGATTTTTATGGGGCGGCGGTGGCAGCTGGCTGTATTTTATTATGCATTACCAGGTATTAATAGAAAAAGTAGAAACAAGTTTGATGGCAGTCGCGAAGAAGACAGACAGATAGTAACTGTCTGCAGTAGTAGTTCGTAGTACGGAGCAGGCCAATAAGGTAAGTAGGCCCCTGGGGGGGAGGCGGTAAAACACCGGCAGCGGGAGATGGTGTTCCTACGGAGATTGTATCCCGTTTTGCTTTTTTGTAAGGTAGTGGGTGGAGGATAGGCTGGTGGTGGGTGAGCGAAACGAACATGATACGTGACGGTTGGGTGCCGGTTGTTGTTGCGGTCTGTGGGTTATGACGCACCGTCATATGATGTGCCGTCAGTCATATGACGTACCGTCAGTCACATGACATACCGTTATTGCCCGTAGTTTGCGGTCGCCGTCGTTGTCGTGTTCACCATGGATGGATTTATTTCGTTCATGTTTTTTTCGTGATGTGTGGGCTTGCTGTGCGCGAGAAAGGACTCCGGGGTCGCGAACCAGCCTTGTTTTTCTCCGACGAGGGAGAAATAAACGTAGCATTCCGTGGGAGGGAGGGGGGGAAGAGAAGGAGGAGGGGGGGAGAAAGGGGGGCGGATCCGATTGCCAGCTGACTTGGCACACCATGTATAATCATTATCGTTATCCCATACTATACCGTTTTTATTGCGGGCGATCCGAAATCAACCCTCAGTTAGTTGACTTTGCGTCGGCGGCTGATGTTACAAATGGTACTCTTTTTTCATAATTATACCATCATCATGATGGTCATCAGTCGGTTTTTATTAGTATCACCGCTGTATTGTACGTTCTACCGTTCTACCGCGCAACTCCCCAGTGTACTATGGTATCTAAAGCAGAAACTATTTATTTCCCTGTCTGCCTGTCTCCCTGCCGAAGCCCAGTTTTTCTCGGTCAGTCCTGGAGTTCCAGTCTCTTCCACGCGACTCTGGAAAAAAAGAGTCAACTTTGTTCGTAAACTCGATCCCGATAAATTGGGGGCTGCGAGCATCGATAGCCGGCACAGCATTCACGCCGGCGGCCTGCGCCAATCCCAACCTTCTTGGGTGCCTTTAGCCCTGCGATTTGGCTAACAACTCATTTTTCCAAGCCTGCTTGTGTCAAATTTTCAAGCCATTTCGAACAATGCTGATTACCTGCCGGTGCCTCAGTTCCACCCAGGAACGCTTGTGTCTCTCGGCGCCCTCACCCTCATTAAGAGATATTCTCCGTGCCTGGTAGACTAAACTCTTCTAGGGTTTCTGCTGCCTAAATAAAAAAAAACGTTATTTTTATTGAAGTGATTAATTAAGCGTCCTCGTTACTCTAGTGATTAAATTAAGCATTTTCGTTAATCAAGCGGTTAAGAGTAGTTCTCGTTTCCCCAAGTGATTATTAAGCGTTCTCGTTACTCTAGTGATTATTTAGCGCTCTCGTTACTCAATAATTAGTGGTTGAGCGTTCTCGTTACTCAACAAGTGATTACGCGTTCTCGCCACTGAAGTGATGGATACACGAAGCGTTCTATTGTCGACGCTGACTGGACACACGGCTCAGGGCGAGCATCGCTCAAACACCCGAGCCTGAAATGGTCACCCCCCTGATGTCGCTATGTATGCTAGGAGATAGGTGGTGGCCACAGACGGCCAAACAGGAAGGAGATAAGATAAGCAAAAAAAAAGTGTGCAGTATATGGAAGAAACGTATGTTACAGCGTTAGGCACCACTCGCACCTTGGGGCGCGAGGGATATTCTGAGATACGTGATGGCTGACCGGACCAGCATTGCGTGGAGGGTGCATCGAGTAAGTTGGAGATACAAATGCCGTCGGAAAGGCTCTCTATCGTCTCGGCGTGGGTAAAGGAGGGACGGCCCCGGAGGAGGGACCCCTCCTGGGAAAATGGGAAACCCCTGGATACTATGGAGTTCCCGTCTTCTACACCCGGTAACTCTCGTTACCACCCCCAAAAGAAAGAACAAAGTTAAACCACAACCTGTCCACTGTCCAGTGTCCACCCATCGTGCCACCGCGTGTGCGTTGCTCAATCCGCCTGCAGCTCGCTTGCCCGTTAACCTCGTGCCTCGTTCTGGCCAATCGACCATCGCCTTTTGGGGTCATCTGATCATCTAGCTACTGGAGGGGCTATCGACGGACTTCCACAGCATACAAGGTGAGAGCACACGAGGAGAGCACCAGAAGGACCACGCTGCTGTAACAATACCCGATGGGACAAGCGAGGGTGTAATATAGCACGTGGGACACCCTGCGGCCTAGACCATGGGGTGTCCCATTGTTGCTCCAAGTAGTGTGGGACACTGAACCGTTGGTACTTTCGTTTCTTCTCCTGGCTCACACCAGCAACAGCTACCCCCACAGGGCAGAAGAGACCGACCAGGACCCAATCCACGCCCAACAAGTGGAACTCTCGCTGGCCATATCGTCGTGAGTAGATGTTGATAGACACGCGCGCATTTCGGCGCGTCTTTAGTAAGATCTCGCTTTGGAGGTTGTCCAAGCTGATAAGGTGCGGAAACTTTCTATTCGACTGATTGACGATGATGCTGCCGCAGCCCGTGGGGGATTATCCTTCAAACCCAGACGAACGTTGTGCTGTCGAGAAGCGACCGCGTTAAGCGCCGGGGTAGAAAACCAACGCTAAACCATTAGCCAAGTCTCGCGCAGTACGTAAACGTAAGGTAGAAAACTGTTGCCGTTGGTTCGTTTCATACCACCATCGTCGAGCATTTAAACTTGGCCTATTTTGGTCGTAATGTGCTACTTTAGCATAGGAGGTGGTCAATCAGAAAGGGATCAAACCGCGGTATACAACTAACAGCATCTATTTTTAAATCGTATGCAGGCGTGTGCCCACTTTCTGCCCCGCTTCGAGCAGCCATGGCGAGGTCCCACGACCCCCCCCCAAGACCTCTCTCCGCTCGACTTGCACTGCACGGAACCAAGGGTGCCTTGTACGCCCTGTGCTTGTCCAGAAGACCACGCAGAGGCACCCCTTTCGTTTGCCGAAAGAAATGGTCCTCCAGCTTTTTCTCTCGCGTGATTCACGCGTTTCCCAGACACCCCCTAGAGACAGCTGAACGGGTTAGTGACGTGGATCCTCAGCGCGAAACACTATGCCAATCTGCGATCGGCGCACCGAGATGTCTTCCGGCGCGTCGTTGGCTTTCGGCGCCGTACCAACCACACCAACCTCTCGTACACCACGGCCCTCACGAAGACGAATCGCGAAAGAATCGAAACGACCATTCATATACGGTGGATCTTATGCGCGGGGGTAGTAACGCGGCAAAAGAGGGGCAATTACCCAGTCGGGCGGTGGTCGCGGCGGTGTCCGGTGGTGAGAACCCGGGAACAAATAACCCACCGAAAACCTGGCATACACGCCTGGTTGACGACCTTACTGTTTTTCGATCTACCGAAGGGTCCACGGAACTCCCGCTGCGCTTCAAAGTTGAGACCGTGCTGTGTATCACTGCAGCACAGAAGACGGGCAAGCGGTACAGGGGGGTCCTCGGAGAAACCGAACGGTTCATGGCCAGGTAGCACGAGGAGGAGGCGAAGAAAAGCTCGGAGCGTCACGCATCCCGGGTGCGTGGCTCTCAAGGCTCAAGGCAAGGGGCGTGGGGGGGAGTGTACTCATTTCATGCATAGCCGTAGTCATATGACCATATACCCTCGCATCCCTACAATGCCGGGACAGAGCACATCGGGTTTTCACCGACCAGGCAAACATCGCGTGCACCAAGCGCGTAGATTTTTACAGTACATGTAAACACAGGAGGTTTGAGAAACACAAGAGTTTTGGGATATACGTAGGATGGGGGAAATCCATGCAAAAACATACTGTAGTTTTGAGAGAAAGATGCAGCATGTACTCGAAGGAAATTTGGCCCGCTGTTCGATAGAAGGGTACACCACCTGTTGGGTTTCTTACGAACATTCATACCGCTGTCTTGAACTACCGGTTAACCCTTGTACTACCGCGAAAATGATCCCACACTAATTCCTAGTAGTTTGTCCCCAAAGACTTGGGCGCACTTCTAACTGGTTACCGTATAACACGAAAGATAACGCCCCCTGGGATAATTTTCAGAGACCATTTTCTCCAAAACCAAGGGGGGGCACACACGATGCAATTGGCGGATCTTTCCATGGACGTGTCGCTCGGCGTTTGCACTCTCCCCGTTTTCGAGAAAATCAGCTTTGTAAAACCGCCCGATGGGGTGTGTTATCTTAATGTATACTATGCGGGAAACGTGTCCTATGTACTAAAAAACATTCAAGTGCTCTTGTCCCCCGACACGTGGGTTACGTGTGTGTGTCTGCGATGGTCGCGTGCTGAACAAGCAAATATGCCATGGCGCACGTTTGTTACCCCTGTTGGGGCAGTAGAGCTTCCCACTTTTTTCGAGAAAATGGTTGAGGCATACTGCTGTGTACGAGACGAAGGGGAACATCCCGACATTGGTTGATCGGGTTCGATTGGGTTAGGGGTATGATATAGGTTAGGGGACGCGCGCTACGATAGCGGTATTAATAGCACTTTTCGGCTTAAATGTATCTTAATGACGGGGCTCCTCAACCCAAAATCGTCGGAAGTTCAATACTTTTTGGTAGCAAATTTCGTTGTATACCCAAGAGACCATGGGATTGTTCATCGGGTACCACTTGTTTTTTTTTTCCCCAAATCTGTTTTTTGCGAGAGGTATAGAGAGCTCCTCAAGTGAGCAGCCTCGGAAAAAAAATGGTGCACCTCTACTTGTACCGTACTATTAGTAGCATGCGTCAGGGTTAAGGTTATAGATATAATTCAAAAGTGTATGGGGTGTTTGCGATTTCAAAACTCTTTTGGGTTGGATAAAATGTAAAACTACTGTAGTATTGAAACCGACGAATTTAATAGCCCATGGCCAACCAACCAACCCAAGAAAAAATTAGGTTGGAAATTGAAAAAATGGTAAGGAGAAAAAAAAAAAAACTTAAACCTATTTTTTATCTGAGTTTTCTTGGGTTGGGTTGGACTTGGATTGTGATTTTGACGGTTTCAATACTACCCAACCAAATGTGGTATCCCGCAAACACGCTTATGTCAAACCATTTTCTCGGGTAAGTGGCAAGGTACCCTCCTGTTGGCTGTTGGGACCCCGCTATAGCGACCCCAAAATGACGAGGACGCACGCCACGGCAAACGTGCACCCTTTTTTTTTTCTGAGGCTCCTCACTTGAGGAGCTCTTACACCTCTCCCAAAAACGGATTTTGAGGGAAAAACTATTAGGTACTACCCGATTAACAATCCCATGGCCTAGGTATACAACGAATGTTAACTCAAAAAAAAAAAAAATGAAATTGCGACGATTTTGGGTTAAGGAGCGCCCCCGTCTAACAGAAAAGTTAATAGCCGAAAAATGCTACCTCTCTATCGTAGCAGGCGTCCGAGTTCGGTTCGATCTCATCAGCCGTCAATGTTGGTGCGTGCTCGCGTACAACTCCCGCGCAGTTTAGTTAGGAAACAAATCCTTCTAGCGCTGCAAAGCTGTTTAATAGTCAAAGTCCAGCTATTAATACCAGCTTGTCCCTAAAACGTGGGTGCAATTTTAACAAACGTATATACTTCAAATACGCACCAGCCGTGAGTTCGACCGGTTGTTGAGTGGTCGACAGCTCCACAGGAGTTAGAGAAACCCAGCAGCCCAGGCTGCTTCGTGGCGTTGCTGTACAGCAGTAGTGGGGGGCTCCCAATAGTGCCGGTTGAATAGTGCCCCTGCTCTCTATAGTGCCGGTGAAATCGCTTGGCACGACTGGAAATCTCTACAGTAACCCTATTACGATTAGTGCCGGTGCCCTGAATAGTGCCGGTATATTGGACTGGCTAATACCGGCACTATTGGGAGCCTCGCACAGTTCGACGCGAGTCGACGAGAGAAAGAAAGTGCTGAATTCTTCACGCGATAAAAAATTTGAGGCGCGTACCGCAGAGGGGAGGGGGGGAGAAGAGCCTGCTTTCGTAGTGGTCCCGGATCCGAGTTACGACTATTAATAGGGAGGGGGAAGGAGAAAAAAAAGGTGCTTAGATAATACCTGGTAGATGGGATGAGCAAAAAAAAAACAAAAAAAACTGTACAGTAGTCATGACGCTTTGCTAGGATAGGGGTACTGCTGTACCTTTTTTGGGGGTAAAGATACAAGGGCTGACGGGGGCTCCCTAACTGAACAAGAACCACCCAACGTCGTTGGGAAACCAACTGCCCAATCGCGTTTACAATTTATTTCGTAACGTGTCTATTAATAGTAGGCCATGCGATTATTCATCGGGTTGCACTTTCTTCTCAAGGTCAGTTTTTCGGTGAAGTAAAAACAAATTCGGTGCACCCCTTTTTTTTTTTTTTTATATAATCTCACTTTTACTTTCCAGCTTCCGGACAAAAGCCGTGGTGACACAGGTGTTGTCCCTTCTCCCCCCCCGGTACATGACTTCATTTTTATCGCGCAGAGGGTTCAGCATTCCCCAACGCTCGTCGATTTTCATCAAAGTTTGCTAATTCATGCTCTCGCGCTTTCCGCAAGTCAATTTTTAGCACAAGAAAAAGTCCCTACGAGTACGAGTATGCACTCGGGGGGGCTCGAACCAGCGAAATCGACCTTAGCGGTTACCTGGTACGAGGTTAGCCCACTTGACCATCGGGGACCCCTATCGTTGCATGAATCTAATATTCCCTCTACACTAGAATCAAGATAATCGGTTTCCACAAGGGTTAATTTTGGGACCCGGGTATCATACGTATACATAGCAATGAAACAAATATGAAGTGCATCCGGCACATGCTACCAATAGTACGGTAAAGGCGCACCATTTTTTTTGGTGGGGCTTCTCACCTGAGGAGCTTCATACCTCACCCAAAAAATTATTTTGAGTAAGCTGAAAGTGCAACCCGATGACCCACACCCATGGCCTACGTAGGTATAAAAAATGTTCATATTGCAAAACAAGAACGACATTCCGACGATTTTGGGTTAAGGAGCCCCGTCATTCAGAAACAAAATTGTCCAAAAACTTCTACTCTATCGTAGTACGCGTCATCCTCACTTTTCCCCTCTATGCTATAATCAAGATAACCAGTCCCACAAAGGTTACGTACGTACCCTTTTTGAAACCTCTATACTACAACCAAGATAACCAGTCCCACAAAGTGTACATAACCTTTTTGAAACCTCTATACAATCAAGATAACCAATCCCACAAAGAGTACGTAACCTTTTTGAAACCTCTATACTACAACCAAGATAACCAGTCCCACAAAGTTTACATAACCTTTTTGAAACCTCTATACTACAATCAAGATAACCAATCCCACAAAGAGTACGTAACCTTTTTGAAACCTCTACTTGTATACCATAATCAAGATAACCAGTCCCACAAAGTTTACCCAACCTTTTTGAAACCTCTATACTATAATCAATATAAAATATAACCAGTCCCACAAAGTTTACGTAACCTTTTTGAAACCTCTATACTATAATCAAGATAACTAGTCCCACAAAGGTTACGTAACCTTTTCGAAACCTCTACCTCGTATATTATATCCAAGATAACCAGTCCCACAAAGTTTACGTAACCTTTTTGAAACCTCTATACTATAATCAAGATAACCAGTCCCACAAAGGTTCCGTAACCTTTTCGAAACCTCTACCTCGTATACTATATCCAAGATAACTAGTCCCACACGTAACCCTTTGGGAGCCACAGGTACAACGACGAAACAAACAAACGAGAAGTGCGGTCCTATCATTCGATTTTGTAACCTGTGAGCGCACAACAAACGATAGTCCATGCTGCGAGCGTGCAGTACAACTCTTTGATATGCAATCCGGCATAAACGTTAAAAAAAACATCCCCTAACCCAGTGGCTCGCTTTGCTTCGTCTGGCCGATTCTGCAATCATCGTTTTCCCTCTGAATTCCCAAAAGGGCCAACAGCAGTAAGTATCATACCTGGTATCTCATCGTCGGCGTCAGACTGCCACGCAACGACCACGCGCCGGCGCGACGGCACGGGCAATCAACGATTGATTGCGATTAGTTGGTTGGAGCATGCTACTTTTGAATATCCTAGGGGTTCACGAGCTCTCCAAAACGTGTCTCTATGCAGCCCCGGTGTTTGTACCTGCGCAAGCGCAATTCCTAGTTGTGCCCCCACAAATAGATGCTGTTGTTTCAGTTAGGTGGGATTTCTTCTTACAAGGCCATGGTGGCATTTTTTTCCAACTGAATGAGTTTTTTTTTTCCGACTGCGGTACCATTTTCGCCTTCGGCACGCAGCGGTCATCACTCCGAACACCCCGACTCAGAACCTTAACCCTACCCTACACCTACCCTAACCCTAACCCTAACCTTTCCTTAACCCTATCCCTAACCAGAGGCCTGCCTGGTTGGTGTGCTTTGGGAAGACTCTTTGGCCGCTCTGTTCTGCGAAGAAACCCTCAACACTCTGTAAATACGTCGTTGTGCGGGTACAAAATAATGGAGTCGATTCATTATTTTCCGTCTCGGCTCGGCGGCACGAAGCACCAGCTGTGGCCTGTATGACCCACTTCTGTCTGCTGTACCGACAAAGAGCAAAGAGCAAAGAGAGAGAGAAAGCTAAGCGAAGGCGCTCGGAAAATTCTACGCCATCATAATGAAAACCTTTCCGCTAAGGGGCACCGCGCCGACCGGTCATGTCTGATATCATGATGTCATATTTCTCGAAAAATAGAAACACGTCGAAGCACGTCACAATCCCTTTCGCGGAACAACTTTCGGGTAACGTAACTAAGATCACGCCAGCGACGTCGTACCGGTATGCACGTTGCGAATATTCCGGGGGGATTCCGGGGAGGTTGCTCGCTGTATACCCTGGAATGCGCGTGCGTACGTACTCGGCATCTGGTAGTACGTTTATTGTGGGCATCTGGTTTGGTACTTTTAGTGCGAGCATTTGGTGGTAATCTTATTGCCGGCATCTGGTGGTACTTTTACTTTTAGTGCGAGCGGCTGAGCCTTCATCTACTTGACTTTATACAGGCGGTTCATCTCATTTCTGTCAAAAGAACATGACCTTCGCCACCAACTTGACGCCAACAACCTGAAGATAGACGTTTCAGCCGCTCGCCGCTGCGCCCGGCAATACTCCCGTTTCTGTAACATAACCCCTAGCCCCACGCGGGCGCAAGCGTCACGACTGACACGGCTAACCCCTTTATGACTCCACGGGGAAAACATGCAAAAAAAAAGTGACGAGTATACAGGATCGGCCGCACGAAGTAGTCAGGGTTGCTGGGTAGGGTTGTGTCCGAAGCGGAACGGTAGGAACCTATTCGACACGCGCACAATATATCTGATACTCGTATCATACTGCTGCACGCTAGATAAGATAGCACTAGTCGTGTTTTTGGTCGAGATCCACAGGCCCCAAAACGATTAATACGAGGGAACAGCAGTGCTTCACCATCCAAAAAGCAGAAGCAGCAGCAGCAACGACAGCAGCAGCAACGACAGCAGCAGCAGCAGTGGCAGCAGTGGCAGCAACACCAGCAGCCTCGGCAGCACCGCCTGGTACCAAACACGTCGTTTGACGGTCTAGTTTTGTCCCGTCAAGCCTCTGTAGACCTAGTCTGACACGCAAGTTTTAGAGTGGGGAGAAACTTGACGTCCTCTGTCCAAGGGTCAAGGTGCCGTCAACCGACCTATTAGCCTGGTCCTGCAAGCGTATCACACCCCCACAGTATACCAACCTGAGTGATAAAAACCCAAAACCCAAAATATTATCACCGGGGGTGTGTTACACTCTATCATACCAGGTATACGGTACGAGCTTACCTGACGCCCGTCCCGAAGGTGAACGTCTTTCATCGCGTAATCCGCCCCAACAGTAGAATTATAGTCCGAGCTGAAACGGTCGTTCACGAAACGGCTGATGATCGACGACTTCCCGCACTTGGCGTTCCCCACCACGAGGACCTTGCAAGTTGCCGTCGGTACTGCCCGGGGACGCTGGGAGACAGCCCCCCCTCCGTTACCGCCATCGCCACCGCCACCGCCACCGGAGCTGGTGGCAGAAGAACCCATGCCTGAAACTGTAGTGCCCGAGCCGTGCGAACGATCTCGGCTCGTCGTCATGGCCTTGGGTAGGGTGGCGAGGTCATCGGACTTTCGTCTCGCTGCCGTACTCGTAGCCGGAGCACCTTGCTCCTCGAACAGAGATCGGGTTGTTGCCTTTGAAGCGCCGCCGCCGCTGATGCCGCTGCCGCTGATGGCACCGCGATGGTGATCAACGTTCGGGGCGGTGAAAGCCACCGCCGCCGCCGCCGCCACCTGCTGCTGTTGTGGTTGCCCAACTGGAATAACTGCCGTGCAGGCCAGAGGCGGTTTCATCAGAGGAGAGGAAACCCCGGGAGAGGGGATTGGGGATGCGGCGGTGGTAGGGGTGGTGGTGGTGGTGACGGTTGCGCAAGGCGGGCGGACGGAAGGGTTGGGGTTGCGAAGCGTGTCACTGCCGCTGCTTGAAGGGGAGGGTAGACCATTGCCGACTTTTCCAGTGGTGTTTTTGAGCGCGGGATGGTCGGCTCCTCCAGCCGCTGCTGCCGCTGCCGCTGCCGCTGTTTCTATTGCTGTTGTGGGAGATGGTGGGTAACCGTTGGGTTTCAATGTCGAGACGCAAATGTCGTCGCTATTTACCGTTGGTGCTGCTGCCCCTGCTACTGCTGCTGATGCTGCCCCTGCTATCGGTGTTCGTCCTTCTTTTCTCCCTCTTTCTTGTCCACCTCTTCTATCGTCTCCGCTGTCGAGGCGACCTCGAGGAGGCAATCGATTGCCCTCGAGAGCTTCCGAGCTGCTGCTGCTGCTGTTCTCTAGGCCATCATCATCGTCGTCTTCTCGTACGTCAAGTTCGTCATCGGTAAACACGATCTCTCCTAACTCGTCCGACAGAACGGAGCTGCCCCCCTTGAACGAGTCCTCTATGGAGCTCAGAGTGGCGTCGGAGCGGGCCGGGGAGCGGGGCCCGCCCCGACGGTTGGTGCTGGCGCGTGCTCCGACACAGACCCCGACACCGACTCCGCCACTGCTTGTGAGCTGTGCTGCTCCGGTAAGGCCTGCTATGGTTAGGGCATCTAAACGCATCATGTGTTGCTGTTGTCGACGATTTCGAGTAGGACTCCGCGACTTCTTTTGCCCTTGCGGCTTCATGAACCATAAAAAGCGTGGCGATAAAGCCACGAGCTCGACAAAGTCCTTGAGCGTGTTGGTAGATGCACGGCGGTGGTACGAGCACAGATGGATCACGTACAGCACAGCAAAGCTCCTACGATCACATGCAAGCAAGGAGCAAGGCGGCCTTTAGTTGAACGAACGGGAGATTTCCAACAACCTGTTAAGGCGTTATTCTTTCGGGGGCTATATGCCCTATGCCCATACGAGTAGTATATGCTGGTTTCACCGCGCGCAAAGATTGATCAGAATTTTCATTTTCAGCCGAGACCTAATTTGCAGCATCTCCGCCATCCACCCCTACAGGGGGCTAGTAAGCGCTCCACCCGACCACAAACACCCTCACACCCACACACACACAACACACACAGGCCACCCCGTCCTCGCTGCCGGCTATCCGCACATTGAGTCAGCGATCATGAGCGTGTTTTCCCCTGAAGGCGTACCGGCAACTGCAAGGGCACCGCCAGGCTCGAGGTCATTCAACCGTAAGAACGACAAAGCCCCGCCCGCCCGGCACCTATGGTCGCGGATGCAAACTATGCCGAGGCCAAGACGAGGCTCCGTCAGGACGGAGCCTAGCTTCCAGGACGGGGAGTGGGAGGTGCCCAACGGGTACGATTACACGAAGCCCACGCACGACAACTACGCAGCGCCCGCCGAGCGCACCGGCGAGGTTTATGGAGACTACAAGGACGTCCGAGCTACAAGAGACTTCGACTACCACGGCATCTATTCGCGAGAGCGTCAGCTGTTTCAAGGTACGCCCTCCCATTTAGAGCAGTGCTTCAACGTTTGCCTCGTAGTGCTGCAGTCCCGCACTGCTGCGGCTGGCTGTTGTCCCACCCTGTAACAGATCCGAAAGCCAAGCCGGGAGCTGTGGTACATGATGCGTACCAGTATTTCATAGTAGATCGTCGGGCAGGAGCAAATGCGAAGCTCTTGAAGCTCTTTCTTTTTTTTCTTTTTTATTCGACTTTTCTTTCTCCTTCTCCCTCCCTAGTCGTAACTCAGATCCGGGGCCGCTTGGCAGGCTCTTCTCCCCCCCTCCCCACTACGGTACGCGCCTTCATTTTTTATCGCGAGAAGAATTCAGCACTTTCTTCCCTCGTCGACT
>JAYJMJ010000002.1:8704403-8731962 GCA_036873875.1 Laminaria ephemera
CCTAGAGAGACGAGCTCTGTGGTCACAAACTACAAGACAGAAATGCACATTGCAAATACAGCAAGGTGATTTGGCCACACAACGCCGTCCGCAATGACTACGAGAGCGGAACATATGCAAGCCACAACACCAGAATATATTGCAAGGAAGAAAGACAAGAACAAGATAGAAGAAAAAACAAAAAGGAAAAAGGAAAAATGGAAAGAAACAGGGAAAAAGGAACGCAGGGAGGAGAGAAGAGGTACTCAGGATGAACAAAAACTGAGTGCCAACAAGACGGCACGACAAAAATGAAAACAAAGCAAAAACGTAAAAAGTAGCGGTGTGCGAGCACTCCTATAATACACGTGTAATACCCCGATTAAAGAGCGCCCAGGATAACAAGAGCATTCGAGCGGTCAAATCGGCATGTCTCGCCTACACTAAAAGCTACCCGGTACCTGGTATATATTTGCAACTACACGTAAAGAGCAAAATGTGTACCAGGTAAATAAGAGCGCTTGTTTCGGCTAGTCACGGGGTGTGTACCCACTGCTGTAACAATAAAACAAATAGATCAGCGCAGTGTAAACTACCAGCCCATCTGCCCGCCCGCCCGCTAAGATACCACAAGCCACCACACATACCGTAAGATAAGGAGCTGTCACTAAATTCTTTCGTTAATAAGATCACATCTAACATTGCGTAAGATACCATACAGCATACAGCAGCCCCGCGAACGAACGAACAGACGCAGAAGCATTCTTTCGGGACAAAAGACGTGCAGCCTGGTGTGGTGTGTGTGTTGTTAACATTAAAGCTGATCTTCTCATACATCTACATCCAGCACAACCAGTGTCCGTGCCGATGCCTCTCATCAGTAGTAATACAGAGACGAGCTCTGTGGGGTCATCATCATCGCCAAATCCAAATCATTGTTGTTGTGCACCTCTTCGGGGGCTCGGTCAATCTTAATTTTTCAATTATCAAAATACATTTATGTGGAGGGGACAAATTGCTGGGAATTAAAGTCGTGGCGGCTTTTGCACCGCCGTCACACTTCTCATAAAATCCTATTCGTATCAAATCTGAAATCTTACGTAGCGGTAACAAAAATTGCTCAACACTTTCGATTCTCCGTTAAGGCCACGTAGTTTGTCCCGAAACCCGTACAAAAGGTACAGGTTCAGTGATAAAATACATCAGTATTAAATAGATCCAGTGTTATTACACGTAGAAGACAGCATACATCGGTGTCAACTAGATTCATTGTGAAATACCTAGAAATACCAGGTACCATACCTGGTACGTGGTATCGATGTTGAGAGATTGGGTGGTCAGCTCACGTCTGAGGGCGGTGGGAGGACGAAGACGACATGTCAAGATCAAGATCAATACTTCCAAGCATATAAAGTGGCTCAATCAGATGTCTTCGGTCAGATCATGTCATTTTGTATATATACCATGACGCAGCCAACATAAAAAAAAAACTACGGTACGATTTTCGATTTTTCTGTTCCGGACCTCCCTCCGGGGGGGCCGGCTTATCTTTTCTTTGGAAAAACGTAAAAAAGACAAAAAAAAGATAACGCGAGATGGATCGACCTGAAAACACTGAACAAAACCATATTGGTTTCACAGCATCGAGTATCAGCGGAGGATGCGTCCAACAACAGTATGAAATAGTACGAGTACCTTTAGTCTACTACGTAAAGCCAGAGGTACTCGAAATTTACATACCCCAGTACCGCCACTACTATGCGAAAATAATACTCGTACCGCTGCTGCTGCCGGTGTCAATAGGTGGGTAGTATTTTAGAGTCTCAAAGCCAGGTACCTTAGGGTTAGTTTGCACCAGTAGCAAGTACGCAAGAACGATCGGTGTCGTACGTTTTACCCGAAAAATTAGAAAAATTAACGCCGCGGCGTGGATCATCACGAAAGACAAACAGGACACAAAAAGGTGAGGCAAGTGGGGAACCAAATAAACAAAAAGGTGAGGCAAGTGGGGAACCAAATAAACCAAAACATCCCAGAGGCACTTTAGACCAAAGACGTTGAAGTGCATTCAAGTGCAGCAGCAGCAGCAGCCCCTGTACCTACCGGGAAGACACAAACAAAAAAATCCGTCAAATAGCCCTCTTACCATAGCGGCAGTGCGAACGACGAACCAGGCTACACGATATCCCACTAACTGTAACTCGATGTAACTCGTACAGCTGTACGAGATACAGGTACAGAGTAAGTAGAACCAAAAGTAAGTGGGGTACGAAGGTAGGAACGAGCACCTGGGTGTGGTCATCTGGTCACACTCCATCTGGTCTCTCATATTTATTCTTTCTGCGTCCGAATCACTTCCAGCTTCTTCCCCAAGGAGCACGTCGTACTCTGTTTGCACCATGCCTTTTTTACTTTACTTTCTGCTGGTAGGGTCCAGCGTCCAGCTTATACGTATTACCCCAAGGTATTCGAGTATATTTGATACGGAGGGATTCGAGTTCCGTGCCGTGTCGACAAGTTACCAGAGAGGCATTTACCATGGTACGAGAAAAGGAACGAAACAAACAAAACCGCACGTAGATGGACTGCACATCTATTAATAGACGAAAGCATGCCGCTGCTCGCGGCCGGCGGCATTTTGCGGCAGCTCCAAAGCGATATACTCGCACCTTCACATGAACATATGTACCAGGCACAGTATTAGATTGCACGCCACCGAAAACGCCTCCATTCGGGTGAGTAGTGTAAGTTTGAGTGTGTTATTTCCACCCATCGACATCCGGCAACCCCCGTGTCCGTGCCGATGCCTCATCCTAGAGAGAGACAACTCCATTAGCCGCTTGAAGGAGCTGCACATGCATACTGCTGTAGTCGTAAAGGAAAGACCTTCCACTTGTACTTGAACCTGCCCATATTGGGCCATGTGCCGTGTGCGTACGCGCAGCTTCGGCATGTCATCCTCAAATTCTACAATGTGCCTGCCGGTATATTCTAGCCAAATTCACAGAATTTCACGAACGAACGACACTCACGCGTGCCTAGTGACGAGACTGACAAGCACGAAATCTAAAGGTACGCACGCACGTTACAGTACTTGCGTATGATAGGTGTATACCCTACCTACTGCTCTCCACCAAAACCGAGTGTATCTGGAGTATAGACTAGTAGAACGACGAGTATTGGTGTTTGGGGCCAAATACGGAAACGAGAGAATCGGGAGCGAAAAAAGGGTCAACAAATATGGCAGAAAGCACACAATACACGAGCCCTCAGTAGTTTGGTCGATGTTGTTGTTGTTCTCACATTAACGATGTACCAGGTACCTGGTATGGCACTATGTATAGACCGAATAATGCTGTACCAGGCAAGTTATCAACGTACGTTTTTGTCTACAATAGTAGTGCGTATGTTTATGTAGTGAAAGTCCCTGCGAGTACGTACGAGGAATGGTCATGGGGTCTTACACAAGGAGCGCAACACTCGCGCACACATCTCTAGAATGCGACGAAAGCAACGGCGAAATGAGAAATCAAGACCGTGTCTTAAGCACACCACCAAAAACATAAAAACCAAGACCGCTGCGGCAGCAGCAATGAACAATGAACTCGTACTACGACCGTATCACATCATCACACGTACCTGGTAACGTATTAACCTACCAGGTAGGCACTGTTGTTGTTGTTGATCTCACATTAACCCTCATAATCAAGTCCGTGTTCACAGGACAGGCTCCAGTCACTCTGGAGTGGAAGAATATGCCCTAGACACTACACGTACAATAATACGAGTACTACTCCGTCCTGTGGGTGTAATAATAACGTCTGAAGTTACAACAAACGCAAGTTTCGTCTCTCGATAAAAGAGAGGCAAAGTGGAAAAAAGGGTCGGCAAAAACCAGATCCAGCCAGCCAAGCGATTGCGCGAAACGAGCGATCTTTTTCGGCAATTTATTCTACTGAAAAAATAAAATAATCGTAAAATGCGGGCAACGAATCCAATAAAAAATCGACGAAAACAATACGTGCTCGACTTGACATTCAAATCTTTCAATAATTAATGCTCCTGCTGCTGCTGCTCTGGACCAATTGGGTTGGGGTTTGGCCTACCTCCATCCTTCTTCCCCTCCGCGTCCCGCATAGTCTGTGACATCGTATCTTTCCAGCATTTCGAGCACATGTGGCTCGTGTTAGAGGACCTGTCAAATCAAGTTGCCACACAAAACACATCAACAACAACAACAGCAACAACGACAACGACAACAAGCAGCAAAGAGCAACAAAACAACAAAAAATTCGATTAACTTGAAAATAGAGAAGAGCAGGTGGACGTACGTGTGTGACGTCAAAATCAACACAGGTCTAGAACGACCTATTTTTTCACTGACGCGCACTCCGCCTAAAAGTGAAAAATCAGAATGGGGGTGGCGGGGGCGGGGATGCTTCCACGTGCGCTGCTACGAGATGAACCTGGCCGGACTATTAGCATCGCGTGCCCTCATACCCAAAGACCCTACCGTCCCCGAGCCATACGCGTGACCCGGCAGGGTGCCTGGCACAGCAACAGCAGCAGTAGCAGCAGCAGTATATAGCAGCAGAAAAAACATAAAAAAAAAATATAGGAAGCCGAGAGGCAGAGAAGTGCTTCGGCGAGACTCTTCGTCGGGCTCGGAACGCGAGCAATAAAACAATGCAAAACGCTACCAACTTTACTAATGACCACGTGTTTGCTTGCGCTATACAACAGAAGGGCTAATTGGGGCGTGGTGGGCCCAGCCGTAGGGCGTGCAGACCCACCCTTAAACGGATAATTACCAAGAGCATTATCGATTGACCTTGGGCGGGAGGTAGTACTCGTACGTACGGCAAGGTACCAGGTTTCAGCGTAGGCAGCCTAGAAGTAAAAGTCCTCGCCAGAAAAACAGAAAAACAAGTAAAAAATAAAGAGATTTGTTTCCCACCAACAAAAAAATGAGAAAAAAAAACACCACAATTTACTTTCGAGTGAGTGTCTTGAAAAAACAAAAGAAGGGAGAAAAGGGTTGGGGGGGGCTTTAGTCTCTCTCTCACCCAAAGAACCCGCATCCGTTGACGCAGAGCTTCTGGTCCATAATCGGTGGTTGCTCCTTCTCAGACATTGTGTACCTCGCCCCCTTAGCTTCCGGGCTACGGTGGTGCCTCCCTAGGGGAAGGGGTGGTAGGGTAGGGCTTGGTCTTGGTTTTGCTCCCTTTTTTCGCCCCTTGAAATGAAGAGACCTCCCTTTTGTCGTTTCCGCGTATAGACGAGGTGGTACCTTGAAGACGAAAAAAGGCACTGCCTTCGCGTGAAGATGGGTCACGCGAGCGGAATAACGTCACACACCAGCCTCCGAGGACACAAGACTCGCTCCGCCGGTGGGGGTCTGGGGGAGAGGTGCGTCGGCTGGTACTGCGTGAACGTTAGGGAGAGTAACTCTGCTGTAGTTGCGGATTTGGGGGTAGTTGTGACGGGGCCAGGCCCCCTGCCTCGGCTGAACACACGGGAGAATTTAGCCGGTACCACACCGTAACGGCAAAGTTCGATCATTTTTTCTATTCCGCCGCATTTTTTTCGGTCCAGTCTGTTGTCTGTCTGTTGTCTGTTGGCCTGCTGGTGGTCCCTGGTCGGGTCTAGGGTGACCTGTAGCAGCCCTTCTGTCACGATCAGGTCGTGCAAAGGGTGGGCCTAGAAGCGATGTGGATCCAGGCAGGGGCTCCATCGATCACGGTTGCGTTTGCCCAGCTCACAGTGTACAAACCGCCAACTAGCACCTGTGCTCTTTTTTTCCGCCAAAAATATGCGAAGAATGAGCAGGGCTGCTCTCGCCCTCGCGCAAGTGTTCTCCTTTCGAATACCTCTACGGCTCCCCCGGCCGAGGGAGTGCTTGCCATTCCCCGCCATGAGCGCAAGGCCGCCCGCCGGCGGCGGTCTTTCCGTCGGAGACAGGCGCCCATCACGCGAGGGCAGAGGAAAACGCTGCGCGAGTTGTCACCCAAGTACGGACTAGCCGTGGATTACAAGGAAAGGTGAGGTGACTTTCGTACGCCGGCGGGCGGTTTATTTGTTGACTGCATGCACAGCAGCAGCAGCAGCAGCAGCGTAGGCAGCAGCTAGCAGCAGCAGCAGCAGCAGCAGCAGCAGCAGTACAGGTAGTTCTCGCAGTACTAACTGTACCGCTGCTGCTGCTGCTGATTAGACTAGGATGGTGCGTAATAGGCGTCAATGAATATCACGAGAGTTATGATAGCTATCTGTCCAAAGCACTGGACGTTAGCGAGTGCCGCGGCCGCTGTTCATTTCGAGACGCAGCAGCAGCAGGAGCAGCAGCAGGAGCAGCAGCAGCAGCAGCAGCAGCAGCAGCAGCAGCAGCAGCAGTAAGAGCAGCAGCAGTACTGGCAGTTCTCGCAGTACTGCTGTACCGTTGCTGCTGGTTGTTAGACTAGAATGGGGTGTAACATGCGTCGATGATTGACGCGAGAGAGAGTTCTGGTGGCTATCTGTCCGAAGCACTCAACTTTTGCGGCCGCGCCCTCCGCAATGGTGCTCGCTATTCATTCAGAGGAGCAGCGGCACAGCAGTAGCGGGAGCAGCAGCAGCAGCAGTACGGGTAGTTCTCGCAGTACTGCTGTGCTGCTGATTAGACTAGGATGGGGTGTAACATGCGTCGATGGTTTTGTCACTGAGGGAGTCCTGATAGTTATCTGTCCGAAACACTGAACATTTGCGAGCGCCGCGGCGCCCTCCCGGCGAAGGTGCTCGCTCTTCATTCAGCAGCAGGCATAAAAAAAAGCAGCAGCAGCAAAGCTTGCCACCGAACTGTTACTTGTAGCAGCGATTCTACAGAGGCTGTAGTAAGGTAATCGAGAGCTTCAACATGCAACGTCACTCGAGCGCAAACAGATGTTCTGGGTTCTATTCATAGGCAGCTTTCCAGCTTCTAGACCTTCCAGCCTCCGAACATGAACCCATCTGCTCGTTGACTGTCCTTCTGTGACCTCTGCTGAACCTGTACTGGTATGGCTTTTGAACCACAACTAACATCTATCTTACTTACACTAGATTGCAGGTACTGCTGCTGCTGTGTGTGTAAGCGTATGGTGCTCAGAATGCGTTCGTCGTTGACTGTCAGCACAGCATTATTGAAGCAGTAAACAGTAGTCCGTGGAACATCGTACGTAACTTCCTGGTGCCTACGTACTGCTGCTGAACCGTACTCCCGTGTTACTCGGTACTTGGGGATACGTACTTGTATGATAGCCTTCGTGCTCTGTGTCGGTCATCCCGAAGAGCGTGCGGGAAACTATGATACGACATGCTGTACCAGGTACCAGGTACCTGGTATTAGGTCCGTATCACATGGTATGTACTCTACTCGTCGCCCTTGTGCGCTCGTTGAAGGAACATTCTCTCGTTGACGCAGTTCGAACGAACCCAACATGAGCGTCAGAAATCAGCATCCGAGAGCCGCATTTGCGACAACCCCTTATTATTATGACATTATTACGGCAGAAGAGACCTATGAATCCCGACCAAAAAGTGACGAGCGCAGTATAATCATGCGTCCAGGAAGAGCGTGCAGCAATACGGGTCGTATCGCCATGCTGCACGCGTGTCTTACAGCTCCCCGCATTGCATTGCATTGCGGGCGCATCTCCTACTCCAGCAGCCCGGATTGCTTCGCGTGGACGATGCTTGCAATCGTCACTTGTTGGCGACATTTTTTCCGCTCTGAAGTCATACGTACCTCATACCTGGTAGCTACGTGTGTCCAAACACAACAAAAGCGCCCCCGTGCCCATACTTCGTCCTGTACGTCAAAACTTGATGCCGTACAGCTATCTCCCCCCCCCGCACCCGCCTGGCGCGCGCAAGCCCTCGGTTCATGCATGCTTGCTTATAACACGTAGCGCGCACACGTGGATAGAGTTTTGGGGACGATGTATATGAACGACACAAGGCAAGCAAAAGAAGTGCGGTCTTGCCAACCGTCTAGTTTCAGTATGAGCGCACGGCAGTACGGCAGTACGTATTAATAGTATAGCGCCCTGCAACTCCTTGCACCGGCCGTGGCTCGGACACCAACTAAAGCTGTTATCACGCGGCCCGCGTTGCTTCGCTTCATGTGGCTGTTGCTGTAACCGTCCTTTGTATTCGTCATGTTTTCCCTTTTTTTGTAACGTTCAAGCCCTACGAAAAAGGGTCGTTGACCCTTTGCGGGACCCAGAGACAGCGCGACCAAAGCAGTGAGGAGAGATGTTTGGTCAATCGCTTATGATATTATGAAAAGCATGCGCGCGCAGGAGAACGAATATTAATGTTAATATTAATAGTACACATATCGGACAGATCACGATCTAGATAATCAAGATCCTGTATCTGTCGTTACGTGTGGTGTGTGTACGAAGTATAGATCCGCCCCAGGAAACATGCACTAGGTCATGCAGATCATACGGCTCCCACCCGGCAACATGATCTATAGGCCGTGCAGATCACCTAGACCAGGAATCTATCTGCCCTGAAAGATGCAGATCATGAAACGGGATCTGATTTGTCCGATGTGCGAAGTACCAGGTAGTATTATATCAAGCTGCACCCGCACCGCACAGCTCCTTGCACTGCTGCTGTTGCAGTTTGGGTACTAAAAGATTAAGACCCACGTCTTCGTATCACACTGTTGACCCTGGTGCTAACTACAGTAGCACTAAGGGGAGTCGCCGACCTATATCCTTCATGAGGACATACACAACCCGTAACACGCGCGATCGGCGTATCACACACAGCTTGCAAAGATGAGGTTCGACGAAATCCTAGATCTCACAGCTGTATGGGTGTATTTTTAATTTTTCATTAAAAAAAAAGGCATTCCAACGATAATGGATAGTTCCTGGCGCACGCTACTAGCAGTACGGTAGAGGTACGCCTAGTTTCGTCTGGGGTTCCTCGCTTAAGGGGATCTATACCTCACCCAAACAAACAAGTTGCGAAAAAATAAAACTGCGAGCCGATGAAATCCCACGGCCTAGGTATACAACGAAGAACAAATACGCGACACGAACGACGGTCCGACGATTTTAGGTTAAGGAGCCCCGTCATTCAGAAAATATTTTCGCTCAAAAGTGCTACTTCTATCATAGCACGAGTCCTCAGTCACCGTGACTTATGTAGTCCAACAGGTAGTTTCACTTAGGGTGGTTTCTTAAGACACATATTTGCCAAGCTTTTTTTGCCAAATTGGCAAGTTTTTGGACGTTTGTTGCCAAAATAGGCAGTATTTGGGCAAATTTTGTTTTGGGTATTTTCGTAGTCGTTCGTTGGCACGCTTAAGGAGATTTTTAGTTGCTATTTTGTACCGGGTATATGGGTTTGGTTTTACGAGACTTGAAAAATTAAATTGCCAGAACCGGCTAGTGTTTTCGCATTAGTAATGTGTCCTTAAAAACAGCCCTTAAAGAGCAACGCTTTGTGCACACTGTTTCATGGCCCTCGTGTATGAGGTGCCTTCGCATTCCGACCCCCATTCGTTTTCTTTGATGTCCCTGCACATTGTGATCTCCTTTGGTCAACAGGTACGGTAGAGGGGTGGGTATGTTTCGCATTTTAATTCGCGTCATGCGTTGGGCAGGATGTTTGATGCCCCCCTTGTGTATGACATTCCTTCGCAATTCTGACTCCCGTTCGTTAACTTGATGTCCCTTCAAAATAGTACCCCCTTTTGTCGCCAGGGATGTGTTGTATTGCCTACCGTGGGCCGGGTAATCGACCGAGCGAGGGAATGTTATTATTACGGAGGGTCGCAGAAACCAGGACCCATGATATACCAGGGACACAAAACCCTATATATTCCACTTTTTTACTAGCCATGTTTGGTCCTTAGTACTCCCCCCCCCCCGTAATAAGCTGCTAACCTGGGCTGGGGAATCAATCGACTTAACCCCATTTGCTCAGTAGGTAATACCTTCACCTGTCATAGAGATGTATGTTCGGCATTAGAACGCGACGGCACCATCATGGCAAGGCCATGCCCTGGCCGTCAGGCACTAGCCAACAATCTCATGAGTCTCTGTGTTTGTTCGTTCGCTCTGTGCATGGCTGGTATGATCGTTCTACTTCTGCCCAGAAGACGGAGGACGCGTGCTATGTACGTTAGGTGTGCACCTATACTTATTTTGTAGGCTCTTCACTTGAGGAGCTCTACACCTACCCCATAAACCGATTTGGAGACAAAATGAAAGTGCAGCTTGATGAACAATCCCATGGCCTAGGTATAATCAAACAGTCGCGAAACACAAACGGTACGCCAACGATACTGGGCACTTACTTCCTCGACTGAGGAGGCCGGTTAATCAGAAACGGTTTGGTCCCAAAGTGCTACCTCCAGCGTACCATGCGTCAAAGCCGTACATTTCGCGTTAGAACGCAAAAACGTATCAAAATGTCTAGGCCCTATATTGGCCCTCAGCTACCAACCAACACACTCTTGAATCTCTGCTCGTTCATTCCTTCTCTGCCCTTCCCTCCACCAACCCTTTGGTAAAAGCGTTTTTCTACCGCCCAGAAGATCACAATCAGCAGTCACGGCCTAGTCATTATGTCGAGACCTATATATTAACCCACTTATACACCAACCAACAACGCTCTCTTGCCTCTCAGTGTATTCGTTCGTCATGTGCCCTCCCTTCTCATGATTCTGTCCTTGTTGGTTGGCTAAGTATGCGCGCTTCCTTCCGCAAGTCGGTTGATATCAGCGTTTTGCTACTGCCCAGAAGCTACAGGTGTACGTTTCGCATTACTAAGACCGCAAACCCCACCATGTCAAGATTACACGATAATATTGGTCCTCAGGCATCAATTAACATCAGGGCTTTTGACGGGTCGGGTCACTTCTCACGGGTCGGATCGGGTCAGGCTTACCCGACCCGACCCGACCCGACCCGCAATATTTGAGGCCCTGGGTCGGGCCGGTCTGACCCGATCCGACCCGCAATATTTGAGACCCTGGATCGGGTCAGGCTGACCCGACCCGACCCACAATACTTACAACCCTGCTGACCCGACCCGACCCTATTTCGAACACCTCCTGACCCGATCCGACTAGACCCGCGAAAGTGTGAACACCCCCTGACCCGACCGGCTGGTCGGGTGACGGGTCGAGTCATGATCCGTGAAAAGCCCTGGTTAATACTGTGTCCTTCCTTCCGCCTGCTGCTTGGCATCCACCTTCTACGGGAGAGTTGTATATTCCCCATCAGCACGCAAAGGTGTTATCCTCTCAAGGTCGTGTACTCGCCCTCGGGTACCCACCAACACTTTATGAAACATCTATTTTTGTTCGTTTATTATGGTGCCCTTTTTTTCCGCCAGTCTCTTGCGTTTACTTCGTGGTAGAGTCGTATATTTCCCATTGGAAGGCACCGGCGTCATTAATTCAAGGCCGTGTACTGGCCTTTGGACACCAATCGACTCTCTCATGAATTTATGTTTATGTTCGTTCTGTTTGTCCGTTCGTTCGTTCCGTTTTGTTGGTTATTGATGCACCCTTCCTTACACCAACCGGTTGGTATCAGTTTTATGTAGCTCTGCCCAAAAGATAGAGGTGTATATTCCCATTAAAACACAAAGGCACAATTAATGTTTTATCAAGGTCTTGTATTGGCCCGCAGGCACGAACAAAACAAATCATGAATCTCTGGTTATGTTCGTTGTGTTAGTCTGTGCGTTCGTTCTGTTTGTTTTTCTGTTATTGATGTACCCTTCCTTCTACCAGCCTGTTGGTATCAGCTTTCTACTATTAATACTCCTCAGAAGACAGAGGTGTGTATTCCCATTAGAATACAAGTACTTTATTACATCAAGGTCAAGTGTTGGCCCGCAGGCACGAACCAACAATATCGTGGGTATTTGTTTGGTGGTTTATTCTGTGCCCTTGATCGTTCGTTCTGTTTGTTTGTTTTCGCGTTCTATGCTTTTCCCTCCTCCACCCGCTAGCCACCAATCAACACTCTTGGTTATTTGTTTATTATGTGCCCTTGTTTCTCATGAATCTCCGTGTGCTCGTTTATTCTGTACCCTGCTCTCTTCCTTCTCATGAATTTCTGTTTGGGCATTCAGTCTGTGTCGTCCCTGCTCACGAATCTCTGTCTGTCTTTGTTCATTATGTGCCCTTTCTTCTCAATTCTCTCTGTCCTTATGAATCTCTGTTCGTGTTCGTTCGTAAGTGCCCTTCATTCTCATGAAGACGTGTACCTGTAGGTTGACTGTGGGCCCTTCCTTTTACTACCCGCTTGGTATCAGCGTCCGGCTTCTGCCCAGAAGATAGAGAGGTGTATAGTTCGCATTGGAACAAAGTCATCCTCGCATCCTCACATCAAGGCCATAAACCGGCGCTTAGGCACCGAACAACACACTCATGAATTTCTGTTTGCTCGCTCTATTTGTTTGCTCGGTGAATTCGTACCCTTCCTTCCACCAGCCGGTTGGTATCAGCATTCTACTACTGTCCAAAGGATCACGACGTACAGTCACGGCCTAGAAAGGTAAGCTTCTGACGAACGTCTAGTCGAGTTCGCCCTCAACACGTCGTGGCGCTATCCGCATGCCACTACACGTCCACACTACTCCTAGCGCTTGATCAGACTGAAATCGTTTTTGTTCTTAGTGACAGCTAGCTCTGGTTTCAAATGAGTTAACGTTCCCGCGTGCCCCCTCTGTCCTGGCAGTGGTGTGGGAACATGAAGAATAGCCAGCCTTCTGACGAACGTCTACTCGACTTCGCCCTCAACACGTCGTGGCGCTACATGTACTACGCGGAAATGCTGTTTGGGATCTATTGCAGTCGGGATTTCGAGCTATGCGAAAAGGAATTCCAGGTATTACAGTAGGGGTTCCTCCAATAAGGCGGTCTGAGTAAGGCGGTATCCCGATACAAGGCGGTCAAAGTCGCTTGGCGCGACTGGGGAATTGCACTCATAACCTGGAATTAATAAGGCGGCTTCCCTCAATAAGGCGGTTATGTTGCTCTGGCACACCACCGCCTTACTGGGGGACCCCTAAACAGTACTGTACAGTACGGGACTCCTAGTAAGATTTTTCCAACAAAGAAATTTAGGCTCGTTTCTTCCAAACACTGAATTAAGAATTTTGGCTCAGGAAACGGTGTTCAAATTATCCAAAGATATAAGAAACGGCGGAATAAGAAACGTGTACCGTCAAGCACGCGTAAACGAAGCAGGCAATATTAGAAACTGCGTATGAGAAACACTGCTCGTTTGAGCACTCACGTAAGGTATTGAGGCTGGGGCCAAAACAAGCGTTTATTTTTAAAGGGCCCGTACTGGGCAGTACCGGCGCTCTAATGAGAAACTGAGGTGCTGGCTCAGGCTGGGTTTCATTGATGAGGAAGGATGTGTTAAAACACTATTTTTTCTGTAACCTTGTTCCCCCAGTTAGTGGGACGCATACTACGATAGAGGTGCACCAGTTTGGTTCTCGGGCTCCTCACTTGAGGAGCTCTAAACCTCACCCAAAAAAAACATTTTGAGTAAGCTGAAGGTGCAACCCGATGACCAAACCTGGCCTAGCTGCTAGGCATAAAAAACAATCATATCGCAAAACAATAATGACATTCCGACGATTTTGGGTTAAGGAGCCCCGTCATTCAGAAACAAAAAAAGCGCCGAAAAGTGCTAACTTTATCGTAGCACGCTTTGTTGTGTTCGTGTCAGGTTCTGTACATTGGTTTCCGTTTGGGCGATGTCAGAGCCTTAGCCTGGATTAGGGTCTTGGTTAAGGTTAGAGTTACGGTGAGGGTGAGGGTTGGGGGTCGACGCCCTCTCGTGATGTGTAAAACAAAATCACACCAAAAGCACAAAATTAAACTAGAAAATCGTAACATATGCGGTACTTTATCTGGCATGGTTTATTTGCCAAGACCAGTAAATGTTCCTCTCCGCACTCGTACACTCGACTGAGCGTCTTGTAGGTCAAGCAACAGCCACATGGAATGGACACGGAGCTGGGCCGGGAAGCTCTCACGAAAATGGAGGTGCGTATTTGTTGGAAATACACCATAAAAGCGTTGATGTACAAGGCGACAACCCTGTTGGGCTAGACGTTTTGCACAGGATGGCACCTCAGTAGTTATACAACATACTGGTAGGCTCCAACAAGTGTCCACTGTGGTTCTACGCCAGTTTCGGCCCAATGATCTCGTAAGCGTATTTCTTCTTCCAACTACGGAGCGCACCAGCACCGGCCTGACTGTATCTATCAGCTCCAACGTTAGCTTCTGCCACCACGCCATTTCGGCAGCACGCACTCAACGCGATTCCTGGTAGGTTATGAGCTTCATTCAACACCGCGGCGCGCACGTGACGGGTCCAATGGAGAGCTGTCTACTGAGGAATCTGCACGAGCTGGGTTGTATTGCACAGTATCATCAAGGGAAAAAACTTTGCGAGAACAAACCTTGATCTCGAGTCAAAGCTTGCGAGTTGGTCTAGACTGATCATCTAAAACACAAGACAAACCGCACGACCGACGTACGGGGCATCGCTTTCGGAACAGCAGTAGTCTCGCGTCGACCCATTTGAAGTGTTTCGGGGCGAGGATGCCTGCCTTTGCATTTTATCAGACGGGTCGAGTTATCGCACTTGAGGCGTTGAAAATTGCACTGCGTTCACGAGGTTTTGCAGAAGACACAACAACTACCTGACCGCGCCAGTAGTGCCAGTAATGCAGTGCTGGTAGTCCGTACCAATCGCGGCTACGTCCGCGTGCAAACGGCAAAAAGGTTTATGCAGTTCATGGAAACGTGCGGATGTTGGGACAAATATAATCTACCGCTGTACCAAACACGGAAAAACCCGCGGGTAAGCGGCAAATAGCGACAAGTTCGGACGTTGGGTCAAAGGAAGCTCGCAGCAGCTGTAGCACAGGACAGCACGCGCCAGTTGCGGTTGAAGAGCATCATTCATTATGGAGGAAACCCACAAAATAGCAGCGCTAACGAGGGGTCGTCCAACAGACGACGGCGGGGACGGTTGTGTTTTTCGCAGCTAGAAAGCGAAACTACGCGTCCACCTCTACTTTGGGTGCTCCAAGAATATTAAGATTATTCAGAGCAGGGAGTGCCCGAACCCGTCTGGACACGCCGACATCGTCGAGACCAGCGCGGAAATCGTGTTCAATCTATCTGTCTCTATGCGTCTTGAACATTCCCTCCACGTCCTCACACAGGGTATCCTCTCGAACTACAATGCGGTGGTGATTTTCGAAGAGTGGGATCCATCTATGCAGCCCTCTCTTCATCCGTCCGTCGCTCGTTCAACCCACCATTGCTTATATTTGACTCTGGTTTCTTCGCGTCTACCTACTACTATATTTCTACGCGTATGTGCCTTATGCTTGCACGCGCCTTGAACATGCCTGCCACGCACTCATACAGGGAATCCTCTCAAAAAATACCTTTGGGAATATTCGAAGAGTGGGATCTATCGATGGAGTCCTATACATAACCCTCTTACTACTGTAAAAATTATCCTTTAAGTATTTGCAAGCAGCTTCCCCACAAGCATGCTACCATAGAGTGGCACTGAATTTTTAGGAAGATCCTGGCTTTCACCCAAACACAACAGTTGAGACAAAAAAAAAAACGGACGCATGCTACGGTAGAGGTGCTCCATTTTTTTTCTGAGGCTCCTCACTTAAGGAGCTCTATACCTCACCCAAAAAATTGGTTTGAGTAAACTCAAAGTGCAACCCGCGATGACCAAAACCCATGGCCGAGGCATAAAATGTACCCTCATTTTGCTAAACAAGAACGGCATTCCGACGAATTTGGATTAAGGAGCCCCATCATTCAGAAAATGTTTGTGGCAAACGTGCTACCTCGCCATCGTAGCACGCGTCCACGAAAATACAACTCGATCAACAATCCCATGGTCTAGACGTACGACGAACACCATTGCAAAGTGAAAAAGACACATGGCGATGATATTGGGTTTCGGAGCGCCGTCATTTGAATCTTGTTCAGCAAAAAGACACGATAGAGGTAGCGCTTTTGGGCGTTTTTTTTTTCTTAATGACGAGGGGGGCTCCTTAACCCAAATTCGTCGGAATGTCATTCTTGTTTTGCGACATGACTAATTTCTATACCTAGACCATGGGTTTTGGTCATCGGGTTGTACTTTCAGTTTCCTCAAAAACAAAATCATTTTTTGGGTGAGGTATAGAGCTCCTCAAGTGAGGAGATGAAGGAAAACAACGGTTGGTGCACCTTTTCCGTAGCATGTGTAAAACAAAAAGGGAAAAAAGAGGTACAGTACCTCTATCGTAGCAAGTTAAGCGTCGTTCAGCAAAAAAAAAGCGAAAAAGAGGTACAGTACCTCTGTCGTAGCAAGCGTCGTTCTGCAAAAAAAACGCGAAAAAGAGGTACAGTACCTCTATCGTAGCAAGCGTCGTTCAGCAAAAAAAAGCGATAAAGAGGTACAGTACCTCTCTATCGTAGCAAGCGTCGCACCCCGACAATGTGGGTGCACTTCCAAGGGATTAAAACTCCGCTCCTCATTTTTATGTTTATGTGCGACGCGTGACACGTAAGAGGTAGCACTTTTGGCAAAAACGTTTTCTGAATGACAATGACGGGGCTCCTTAACCCAAAATTCGTCAGAATGTCATTCTTGTTTTGCAAACTGAATACTTTTTATACCTAGGCCATGGGGTTTGGTCATCGGGTTGCACTTTTAATTTACCCAAACCAAGTTTTTGGGTGAGGTATACATAAGAGGTAGCAATTGGCAAAAACATTTTTCTGAATGACGGGGCTCCTCAACCCAAACTTCGTCGGTCGGAATGTCGTTCTTGTTTCGCAAAATGAATACTTTTTATACCTAGGCCGTGGGGTTTTGGTCATCGGGTTGCACTTTTAGTTTACTCAAACCAAGTTTTTGGGTGAAGTATATAGAGCTCCTCAAGTCAGGAGCCTCAGAAAAAAAATGGTGCACCTCTACCGCAGCACGCGTCTTTATTACTTCATATGCGACACGTGCCACGGGAGGGGTGCACCTAAACTTTGGAGGCGTGCTATAATAGGGCTAGCACTTTCCGGCTGTTTGTTTTTTCTGAATGACGGGGCTCCTTAACCCCAAACCGTCGGAATGCAAATTGCAGTGGCAACATTATTCTTTGTGTCCCTAGGCCATGGGATGGTCCATCGAGTTAAGCTCGCATTTTGTTTCTCAAAGTTGTGTTGTTTAGGTGAGGTAAAGAGCTCCTCAAGTGAGGAGGTTCAGAAAAAAACTAGGTGGATCTCTACCGTAACATGTGTCTTTGCGAAAGGCTCCTCACTTGAGGAGGTCCAGACCTACCTCACCCCGAAGCTGAATGTGAGCGAAAACGAAAGTGCAACCCGATGAACAGCGTCATGGCTGAGGTGTAGGCGAAAAACATATTTGAAACAAAAGACACGCTACAGATAGAGGTGCAACAGTTTTTTTCTGAGGCTAATCACTTGAGGAGCTCTGATTCTCACCCCCACAAACTGATTTGGAGTAAACCGAAAGTTCAACCCGATGAACAAACCCATGGCCTAGGTATACAAAAAAATAAAATTGAATAACAAGAACGACATTCCGACGGTTTTGGGTTACGGACCCCCGTCATTCAGAAACAAGACGCGTGCTACGATAGAGGTAGCACTTCTTGTTGAATCGTTTTTGTTTTTTGAGAGTGACAGGGCTCCTTAGCCCAAAATCGTCAGAATTTCGCTCATTTTTTTGCAACAAGTGCCGTTGAAATACCTAGGCCATGGGAGTTTTCATCGGGGAGCACTTTTAATTTTCCCCAGATCCGTTTTTGGGTGGGGGTATAAAGCTCCTCAAGCGAGGAGCCTCAGAAAGAAAACGGTGCGCCTCTATCGTAGCGTGCGTCACAAAAAGGCCAAAAAGTGCCCCCTCTATCGTAGCACGCTTCAAAAATAGTATTCCAGTGATATTGGGCAAGCGGAGTGCCATCAGTCAGAACCAAACATGTCTGAAAAGGGATACCCTTATCGCAGAGCACGGGTCGTGTTTTTTGGACATTCCTGTCGCGTACTCACACACGGGATCCTCTCGAACTGCAATGCGGCACTGGTGATATTCGAAGAGTGGGATATGTCCATGGAGGCCTATACACTCCTCTCTTAATCCATCCTAAACTCGTTCAACCCACCAATGTTCCTGTTTACCTTATGGTCGTATGCGTCTTAGACTTGTATGCGCGTTTTGTTCACATGCGACTTATAATTGTATGCGCTTTGAACACTCCCGGCACGCACTGATGCAGGGACTCCTGTCGAGCTACAATGCCGTGGGGATGTTCGAAGACCGGCATTTTCTAATGGAGATATGCATCCCTCTCTTAATCCGTCCCTCACTCGTTCAACCCATCGATTTTTCTTTTTTTTGCTCATGTTTCTGTGCGCTGTATGTTTCGATGTGCCTTTCAACGCGTGCTGCGATAAAGGTAGCAGATTTTGGCTGAAACGGTTTCTGAATGACCGGGCTCCTTAACGCAAAATCGTCGGAGATGCAATATAGTTTTGCAATAATGTTCTTTGTATACCTAGGGCATTGGATTTGTTCATCGGGAAGCATTTTTAATTTTCTCCAAGTCAGTTCCTGTTTTTTGAGGAGCCTCATAAAAATAAACGGTGCACCTCTAACTAACGTAGCATGCATCTTCCCTTTTTTGTTTGTATGCGCATTGCATATTCCTGCCGCGTGTGCTCACGCAGCTCCTATCGAGCTACAATGCCGTGGGTATATTCGAACAGTGGGATCGATCGATGGAGCTCTATACACGCCTTTCTCAAATATGTGCCTCCCTCATTTAGCCGAGCTCGACTCAGCCTATGTTTCTACGCCCCTTCAAACGTCTCTGCCACGCACTGGCACAGGGACTCCTGTCGAGATACAAGGACGCAGGAGTATTCGAAGAGTGGGATTTATCGATGTGGCGCTTTCTTCAGCCGTCCTTCAAGCTTTTCAGAACTGAACCCACGTTTTGGGAACAGAAAACTCGGAGTTTGTGGGAGATATGTTGTGCACACGGTGCCCCCTCACCTGTTTAATGACGGGTGCTACGATAGAGGTAGCACTTCGTGGCAAAAACGTTTTCTGAATGACGGGGCTCCTTAACCCAAAATCGTCGGAATTTTTGTTACATTTTTTGGAATAACTTTCATTGTATACCTAGGCGATGGGATTGTTCATCGGGTAGCACTTTTATTTTTCCCCAAACCAGTTTTTTGGAGAGGTATTAAAGCTCCATAAGTGAGGAGCCTCGGAAAAAGAAAATGTGCACCTCTACCGTAGCATGGGTCTAAACTGTCTACCAGGTACCAGTACCATGGTAGGTTTTTTTGCGCCTTGAACGCTCCTGCTCACTCGTGTAACCAATAGCTGTTGTTTCGTTGCGCCTTGCACATTTCTGCCGGGACAGGGGCTACTGTCGGGCTACAATGCCGTGGGGACATTCGGAGAGTGGGATCTATGGATGGGGACCTGTACACCCCTCTCTTAATCCGCCCCTCACTCCACCCCCCCTGCGTTTGTATGAAGTATGCCTGTTATATTTGTATGCGCCTAAATATTTGTATGCGCTTTATGCTTACATGCGCTTTATGATTGTGTGCGCTTTGAACATTCTCGCCACGCATTGACACAGGAACTCCTGTCGAGCTACAATGCCGTGGGAATATTCGAAGAGTGGGATATATCGATGGAGCTTTTCAACGCCACTGTCAAAAGCTCCGTGCGAAGCTGGGACGCTACAGTGTTTTTGAACGGCGGCGTCGTTCCTGAAGAGAGGGCTGAGCTGCTGGAGTGGGCTTACTTGAGCCCCGAAATTAACGTTGCTCTGGCGGCCGATATGATGCTCTACGACTATGCCGTCACGCTTTTCCAACACCAAACGAGTGCCGTCCTTGGCAAGGAGTGGGGTTAGAATTTCGTGTATGTCAGCACATTCTTGATTGTCATGCTAGTGTTGAGCGTGTAGCGTACTCTGTGTGAGCGTGCCGCTGATACCTGCAGGCGGGGAGCGACTGTTTGAAGACACGAGCCTGCCAAAGGACAGACATTGGTATACGAGGTTTAGTGTTTTTTCCCGGTTTTGATGTAGCCGTTCTGGTGGAGGGATCCTGTTGAACTGTAATCATATGGGAATAGTCGAAGAACGAGATCTATCGATGGAGATATCAAACGCAATGGGCAAACGCTCCGCGCGCAGCTGGGATGCTACTATGCTTTTAAACGGCGGCATCGAGGTGTGGACGGACGGGATTAATTGCTGGAGTGGGCTTACTTGAGCCCGGAAATCAATGTGGCACTAGCGACCGATGTGATGGGCTACAACTATGCCGTTATGTTTTTTCTTCACCAAAAGAGCACCACCCTTGGCAAGGAATGGGGCAAGCTTTTGCGTAAAGACGTAATGATTTTCAAGCTCGTTCTCGGGGGCAAAATTCTTGAATTTGGTGTAGGATGCGTTTTGCAGGACTTGGAGTAAGGTAACGTATTAGTGTTCGATGTAGCTTGTCTCACCCAATAGCCTAACAATAAGTTACGATTAGACACGAAGTGTCACACAGTTACAGTAGTTACAGAGTGTCTCGTGATATAGTATGCGAGTAGACTCATACGGAGTACGTAGGGGTAGGCGCTACGAGGAGGTTTATGGTATTCGACTTCGAGTAGTTGTCACTGAGCTGTGGAGGGTTGACCCACATGTTCCCTCCACGTTTCCCTTTGCTTACGCCTACCTCCTTCCGGGACGACATACTATAGGCATCTTCAATATGTCTTCTTCACACTACACACTGTGTGTTGCAGTGCCTAGCTCACAGTCTAGTGTAGCTGTTGGAGCATATTCATCCCTCGCATATCAGCGCTATCTGAACAAAGGTAATTGATGGAGGGGGGTTGTTAGAGCCCCGAAATATGAGTTGCAGTTGTGGTCGATACGATACGGACGCGTGCCACGATAGAGGTAACACTTTTGTCGTTTTTGTTTCTGAATAACGGGGCTTCTTAACCCAAAATCGTTGGGGTGTCATTCTTGTTTTGCAATCTGAATTTTTTGTATACCTAGACCATGGGTTTGTTCATCGGGCTGCACTTTTAGTTTACACAACATCAGTTTGTGGGTGAAATACAGAGCTCCTCAAGTGAGGAGACTCAGAAAAAAGCTGGTGCACCTTTATCGGAGAATGTGTCGGAGGGGGGTTGTTTGAGCCCCGAAGTATGAGTTGCACTTGTGGTCGATACGACACGGTACGATAACGAACCGACGCAACGGTAGGGGTGTGTGTGCTCATTTCATGCATAGCCGTAGTTTCAAGACCATAGATCCTCGCATCCCTACAATGCCGCGACGGAGTACGTCGGGTTTTCGCCGACCAGGCAGGTATCGCGTGCACCAAGCGCGAAGCGCCGTGAGGTGTTCGGTGAATCGCATGGACGGCGAGTTGCATCCCATTAAGAACCACTTGTAAGGCGGACTTCCGCACCTTGTGCGTGCCTTTTTGCATCTACTGTAGATGACAGCTTCGAATGAACGTGTTTGGTTTCTGGTGTGGTGTTGGTTGTCTTCTGGTAGGGAAGTCACGTTTAGGGCCTCCATTTCTAGCGGCTCAGAGCCATCACTCGCGCGAGTGGCTACCTATCCATGTGCAAATCGGTTTCGCGATATGCACCGCCATGTGAACGCTTGTTAAAAGTCGCCAGCAACATACTTCGTATAGTTCAGTCCGTTCATGAGTGAAGCAGTGACACAGCAGTCGCGCGACTGGCCTAAATTTGGTGGAGGAAATGGGGGTACCCCCCCCCCCCAGTGTGGTCTTGATCAACGCCGTTACTGTGACGTGTACGATAACAGGGGCAGGTGTTTGTTTGCTGAACTCATTTCTGTTTGACGAGGTTGCTCAACTCGGGAAGCTGCCCAGTACATTTGGACAGTCTTGACTGTTAACACGCATGATACGGTAGAGGTGCACCATTCGTTTTCTGAGGATCCTCGACGTGTGCTATGATAGAAGTAGCATTTTTTTTGGCGTTTTTGTTTCTGAATAACGGGGTTTCTTAGCCCAAAATCGTCGGGGTGTCGATCTTGTTTTGCAATCTGTTTTTTTTTGTATACCTTAGGCCATGGGTTTGTTCATCGGGTTGCAGTTTTAGTTTACGCAAAATCGGTTTGTGGGTGAAATACAGAGCTCCTCAAGTGAGGAGACTCAGAAAAAAGCTGGTGCACCTTTATCATAGAGTGTATCCCTCACATGAGGATCTTTATGCCTTTCCCAAAAACTGATTTGGGGGGAAATAAAAGTGCCACCCGATGGCCAATCCCATGGCCTAGGCACACAACGAAAACTATTGCAATAAAAAAAGATGAAATTCCGACGACTTTTGGGTTAAGGAGCTCCGTCATTCAGAAAAACTGTCAGACAGAAAATGCTACCTCTATCGTACCACGCGTCTTCCGTTCTATACCTAAGCCATTGGAGTATTCATCGGGGTGCGCTTTCATTTTTCTCGAAGTCAGTGGATAGGCGAGGCGGAGAGCACGCGACGTGAGGAGCCGCAGAGAAATCAGGCGCTACGGTAAAGGTGCACCCTTTTTTCTCTGAGGCTCCTCACTTGAGGAGCTCCAAATCTCACCCAAAAAACTGATTTTTGAGAAGAATCCAAGTGAAACCCGATGAACAAACCTATGGCCAAGGTGTACAAAACAATCATATTGCAAAACAAGAATGACATTCCGACGAATTTTGGGTTAAGGAGCCCCGTTATTCAGAAACAAAAAAGCCGAAAAGTGCTACCTCTATCGTGGCACACGTCCCTATCGTAGCATGCGTGCGCTTTTGGAGCTCTTCCGACACCGAAGACAAATGCTACGGTAAAGGTGCACCATTTTTTTTCTGAGGCTCCTCACTGGAGGAGCTTCATACTTCGCCCACAAAAACTTATTCTGAGCAAACTGAAAGATGCAACCCGATGACCAAACCCATGATGGCCTGCTGGGTATCAAAATTATTCACATTGCAAAACAAGAATGACATTCCAACGATTTTGGGTGAAGGAGCCCCGTCATGCAGAAACAAAATTGTCCTAAAGGTCTACCTCTATCGTAGCAAGGAGACGAGCTACGATGGAAGTGGCACTTTGTTTTTTTTTCACGGTTTCTGAATTACGGGGCTCCTTAACTCAACATCGTCGGAATTTCATGGGTTTTTTTTGCATTAATTTTCGCGGTGTGTACTTAGGCCATGGGATTGTTCATCTGGGAGCACTTTTATTTTCCCCCCCAAATTTTTTTTTCGGGAGAGGTATAGAGCTCCTCAAGTGAGGGGCCTCAGCAAAAAGAAATGGTGCACCTCTATCGTAGCATGCGTCAGGAATGAGGTTTCAATTGCCCGGGAGTCGGCTGATACGTGTTGTGCTGTTTCTATATTGCTTTCGTGTAACTTGTTGTGCAGCAGCATGCTGCTGCTGTGATGACCGCAGGCTGGCGCAACTGTTTGTTGACACGAGCCCGCTAAAGAACAGGCACGTATATGACGCATGCTACAATAGAGATGCTCTAAGGCTTGAAGGGGCTATATACCTCACCCAAAAACATATTTTTGAAAGAATGAAGGCGCAACTAGATGAACAATGCCATGACCTAGGTAGGCAACGATGTTAAACAATGATGACACTCCGACGATATTGAGTAGTGACGCGTGCTACGATTGAGGTGTCCTATTTTGCCTGAAACGTTTTCTCAGTGACGGGGCTCCTTAACCCAAAATCGTCGGAGTTTTGACATTTTTTTTCAACATTTCTTGTTGCACACCTAGGCCATGGGATTGTCCATCGGGGTAGCACTTATCCCCCCCCCCCAGAACAGTTTTTGGGAGAGGTATAGAGCCCCTCAGGTGAGGAGCCTCAGAAAAAAGGGTGCACCTTTATCGTAGCGTTTGTCTAGTGAATCAGCTCAGGAGCCCACGGCGCCAGTCAGAACCTTTTTGGTGAAAGAGTGTCTTTCATCCGTATCGTCCAACGGCACGTGTCCTACAGTAGGGGCAGGGTGTGAGGAAACGACAATTTGGTGTCCAGGCTCAAAGTATTATTTTGGGTGCCCGCAGCAGGCAGTTCCTTGTATCGCGTTTTCTTTTTTCGTCTCGCCGACGCATGCTACGACAGAGGTAGCACTTTTGGACAATTTTGTTTCTGAATGACGGGGATTCTTAACCCCAAAATCGTCGGAATCTCGTTCTTGCTTGGTTTTATGAAATGTTTTTTATACCCGGGCCACGGGTTTGGTCATTGGGTTGCACGTTCAGTTTACTCCAAAAACAATTTTGAGGGGGGAGGTATGAAGCTCCTCAAAGTGAGGAACCCCAGAAAAATAACGGCGCACCTTTACCGTACCGTGTGTATCCGGCGGTGGTCATACTCACACCTATAACTCTGGTCTGAACAGACGCGTGAGCTACGGTAGGGGTATAGCACTTTTTTGGTTTTTTTGTTTCTGAACGACGGGGGCTCCTTAACCCAAAAAAAATCGTCGGCACGTCCTTCTCGTTTTGCAATATTGACTTGGGTTTGTATACCTAGGGGACATGATGGGTTTGTTTCATCGGGTCGCACTTTCAGTCTGCTCAAAAATCGGTTTGTGGGTGAGGTTTAGACCTCCTCAAGTGAGGAGCCCCAGAAGAAAAAGGGGTGCACCTTTACTACCGTAGCATGTGTCAACATTCTAAGTGCCATTACCCCCCCCACCCCCCCCCCCGAAACCAACCCATCAGTCCCAATCTCACAAGCACCCCACACTGTAAATTATTTTGGATTTTCGTAATTTACATCACAGCTTTTCTGAACGGTAACACTGCTGCTGCTGGAAGGTTGTGACTTTTGCCGTTTCTTACTATGTGCCGCCCTCCGGAACGGCCTCCTTTCTTACATTTTGGGTGGGCATCGAACGCGGCTGTTTTTATATGACTGTTTCTTATCTTCTTGTTGCCTAGTTTCAGCTCTCTTTCTTACACCCAATTTCGTTTTTTTTTCCGAAAGTTTGAGGCTGTCTTTCTTAACAGGATACCAGGTATTTCTTAAATTCGCCCCCCCCACTGTATGCTAGGAAATGGAGAGTGACAGCGAACGTAAAAAAGTGCGCTGGAGTTGTATGTATCGAGGATAACGAGAACCCGGTAACGTTCAAATGGAAGTGGGGAGAAGATAAATTACCGATCGTAGACCAGTATACGTACCTTGGCGTAGAAATATCAAAATAATGCTCTTGAGACGCACACATAGCGAAAATAATAGGGAAAGGTAAATCACACGTAGGCAAGATGGATGTGATCCCAGCAGACTAGCACCTTGACACTATTAATAGGATCAAACAATGTATTCTGATGAATGTGATTGTACCGAAGCTAGAATATGCAGGAGAGGTATGGGGAGGGAATGCGAAGTTCGTAAAGCAGCTGGAAACAGTTCAGATGACAGCAGCTAAAAAAGTGCCAATACTTTCAAGTACGACGAGTAATACAGTACTAAAAGCAGAACTGGCAATGTACCCACTTAAAACAAATACGTAGAGACGTGAGGAAGTTGAATTGGCAATATAAGGTAAGGAGCATGCCTAAAAAGAGGTTGCCAGCTATGACTGCTAGGGCTGTGTGGGAGAAAGTAACGAAAGGGCGAGCTGAAGTAAGGAGGGATAGCGTAGTCGAGAAAGTATGGCAGGATATAGGAGGAAACCCAGAAGAAGATACATTGTCCACAGAGAAGTTTGGGGGGGTACAAGACACAAGTAAAAGAACGGATAGAAACAAGGGAAAGGCTTCGTTCGCTGAGAAATAAGGTAAAAGAATAACATTTAGAGTTATACGGGGCATTGAGAGAAGAAGGGATAGAAATGAAAAAGTATTTGCATGGCCCAATGGACTACGCGAAACCGCTGAAATTTTTACTTCGCGTAGGGGACCTGGTCCTGCCAGAAAGAAGGAAGAGGTATACCAGTAGCCGGGAGGATGAGGAAGAAGGTGCACAAATTTGCCCTTGTAGTAGGGCAAGAAAGGGTAGAACTCACATAATGGGAGAATGTGAAATGTACAAGGAGGAACGGGATGTATTAGAGGAGATGAGGACAATATACGATTATTGTGACATGGAGAAATTTGGTACACTAGAGAGTAGAGAGAAAACTATAGCTATCCTAGGCGATAGATGGTGGCCAGAGGCGGCGAAACAGGTATCTGGTAGGGGGTAAGAGAAAAAAAAAGTTTCTACGATCGTATGTAATATAAGGAAAAAACGTATAATGAGCGCCCAAATGTTGGAGGTGTCTCTGTTAGGAGTAGGAACGGTGCTCATTTGACCAAGGCGAGCAACAAATGAGTACGCCCCCCCCCAACTGTATACCAGTACCAGTCTTACTCGTATGACTAGTGTTTTCCCCGTTTTCGATGTTTTCGTTGTGGCCGTTCTGGTGGAGGCATCCTGTCGAACTGCAGTGCTATGGGAATATTCCACACATGATCGGACATATCATACTATCAGTCGCGACCTGTGTCTTCTAGGCCACATAGATGCTTGATATATACGATCTGCATGACCTATTGGTCATGTTGCCGGGTGAGAGCCGGATTATCTGAACGCGATCTACTTCATATACATACATACATGTTCCCTGAGTTGGATCTATCTGTTACACAGATCCCCCACAACATATTATACCACAACGACACAGTATAGTACATACCAGGTAGTATACATAGATAGGATCTAGATCGTGATCGGTTCAATGTGTGGAATATTCGAAGAATGGGATCTGCCGATGGAGCTGTTCAACGCGCTAAGGTGACCTGTCGAACAAGTACAGAGTAGTCCCGGCATCTGGCGTGGCCGACCGGTGTCTTTCCAAAGTTGCCCACCAATAATGGTGTAGCCAAACGATGTTGTGACCAGCCTGAGTAGCCTGCGATGATAGGTGTATCTTAGTATTTTCAGCCAACATTAGGTACGAGTTCGACAGAGCGTTGGCCAATCAGAGATGGGCCGAGAGAGCCTTTTCCCGAGTGCAATATCTGGTCTACCTACAAATGGCACAAACATCCCCTCACCAGTAGTAAGACTACATATATATAGTTTTGCGTCCTATAGCAGTCAGATTTTGTCCCCCTCTGAGAAGTTTATAGTTTCCGTGCACAGCTTGACTAAGACCGACGTCTTCGTATCACACTGTTGACCCTGGTGCTAAATAGCACTAAAGAGAGTCGCCGACCTATAGTCCGCGTCCCCGATGGTCTAATCGGTTAACTGCGTAACCACTAAGGTCAATGTCGCGGGTTCGAGCCCCCCCGAGTGCATCCTCGTACTCGTAGGGACGTTTTCTTGTGCAAAAAAATGACTTGCGGAAAGCGCGAGAGCGTGAGTTAGCAAAAATCGATGAAAATCGACGATCGTTGGGAATGCTGAACCCTCTGCGCGATAAAAAATGAAGGCACGTACCGGGGGGGAGAAGGGACGACACCTGTGAC
>JAYJMJ010000002.1:8906996-8920634 GCA_036873875.1 Laminaria ephemera
CCCCCCCCCCCCCCCCCCCCCCCCCCCCCCCCCCCCCCCCCCCCCCCCCCCCCCCCCCCCCCGGCCCGGTGATTTGAAGGGCTGAGTTGGCTGCCTCAAAGTTGCCGACTGGTTACTGCTGGTTGTGATTTGGCCTCTCAAAAATGGGGGGGGGGGGGAGAGGGGGTGGTTTGCAGGACTGGGAGTTGGCTAACTATGAGTCGCCGACTACCGTATACCAGTAACACGCAAGATGGCACAGCCCCTGGGGTGAGTTTCAGGGACGATTTTATCCGAAACCAGGGGGGCACTCACAGCGAAAATGGTGGCTTTGAGAAAGACCTCGTGGAGATATTTCCATAAACTTGTCGCTCGGTGTTTGCACTCTCCCCGTTTTCAAGAAAAATCAGCGTTGGATGTCCGAGGGGGTGTGTTATCTTGATTATAGTATACGGTAGTTATTGTTTGGGTAGGTATTACAGTTAGTTGCGTGCTGTAATTTGCAGAGTTCTGCGTTTTTGCATCTGACTAGCGCGTTTATAGTTGGCTTTTTACTCCGCCACCCAACAAGTGTCTACCTTCCTACGCTCCCGACTACTTTTCTCTACGTTTGGCCGTGCCGATGGTTTTCGATAGGACGCTTACTTCCGCACGACGAGGGACGTGGCGCCCCATGAAAAAAATGAAATACCTCGTATTGTACTCGTAGTACCCGCTTTTTATCTGTTTTTTTTTAAATTTTGTACGTCCCCTCTACACGCTTATTGTCTCTTTGTTGTTGTTGTGAACGCCCCCCCGCCCCCCCCCTATCCTCCCGCCTGCTTTTCTCTACGTATGGCCGTGCCGGTGGTGTCCGACAGGACGCGTACTTCCGCATGACGAGGGACGTGGCACCCCGCATGAAGCTTCGCAAGCCGGCCTTGATTCACTCAAGATTCTTTCCGGGCCTGCAGGTACGCTTTTGACGATAGCGTATGGTGTACCTGGTTGTTCGCGCATCGGACAGATCGGATACCCATTTCATGATGTGCTTTTTTTTTATTGCTTTCTTCCCTTTTGTGATGGCCTTGCCATGTCCTTTCCTTTCCTGTGTCGTGTTGTGTCGCGTCGTGTTGTGTCGCGTCGTGTTGCGTGTATTCTGTTGCTCCGTGAGAAATACGCCTTTTTCAGATGTATGGAGGCCTTGGGGGGATATGAGCTGAGCCCCCTCCCTGCACCCCGTACCCTTTTGCGCTCAGTTTTTTTTGTTTTGCCTTCTTCCCTCTGAGGTGGTCGTGCCCTTTTCTTTCGTGTCGTGCCGTGTCGCGTCGTATTGTGTTTTTTATTGCTTCTTAAAAAACACGCCTTTTTTGGTGTTTAGGAGCCTGGGGGGAAGATGAGCTGAGGCCCCCCTCCCCCCCCCTCCTCCTTTTTGCGCTCATGTCTTTTCTTTCTTCCTTTCGTTTTTTTTGCGATGCTCGTGTCTTATCCTGTCATGCCGTGTCGTGTCGGTTCGCATGGTATTGTGTGTTTTGCTCGATGAAAAAACACGCCTTTTTTTGTTCAATCAGGGGCCTGAGGGAAAGATAAGCTAACCCCCTCCCCTTCTTTTTGCGCTGATGTTTTTTCTTTTTTTCTTTCTTTTATTTGTGATTTTGTGATGGTCGTGTCCTGTCCTATGAAAAACACGCCTCTTTTGTGTTTTTCAGGGGCCTGGGGGCAAGATGAGCTCGAGCGTAGATACCAGCGCGATCTTCGTCACGGACACTCCTAAACAGGTGGGGGTGGGCGCAGTTTGTTTAGGCTGGTCGGTTGATTGGTGTGTTGGTTGGTTCATTGGTTGATTGGTTGGCGGTTTGGTTGGTTTTATTTGTTTGGTTGGTTGCTTGGTTGTTTTATTGGTTGTTTGGTTGCTTGGTTTGCTCGTTTGTTCGTTTGTTTGTTTGGCCGTTTGTTTGGTTGTTTGTTTGGTTGTTTGTGTATCTCATAACGGCAGATATAGGATCTAGATGATCTACGAGTAGATCTCGTAGATCGTGATCTGTCCTGTGTGTGAAATGTTTTCATTTTTCGTTTTCATGTTTCATACCGCTGTACCTGCGCTGAATCGGCACGCTTTCTTGTGTTAGACACATTCCACAAGTCACGTTCTCGCATGCGCGATCGAAGTGTCACATAGAGCTTGCAACGATGAGTTTCGACAAAATCCGCGATCTAATAGCTGAAGTGTATTTTTTTTATGTTTGTAGTAAAAACTCATCTTCTCGGCGTGTTTTTCTTTTCTGCCTTGGGGGGGGGGCTTTTCAGGTGAAAAAGAAGATCAACGGGTGCTTCTCGGGGGGGCAGATGACGAAGGAGCTTCAGGAGCTGCACGGCGCTAACATTCAGGTGCTTGGAGCCGCCTTTACCACACCGCTTAATTGTTGTCTCAGGATAAAGTATGGAAATCGGGGAATATTGTGTTGCTGGCTTGAAGTATTGTCTAGGATAAAGTAAGAAAATCGGGGAGATTTGTGTGGACCGCGTGTGGTTCCAGTATTACGAGAAGGGATATTTCATCAGCTGCGGGCCTTCATTCGTTGGTTCTTGTCCTGCCGGCGAGGGTTGTTGATAGGCGTCATGGCAGCTGTAGTGTAGGGCATCCCCGCCCCGATTCCCTGTAAGCTGCCCTTCGCCACTGCTGTCTGTGGCAATGATTTCTAGCAGTATATATGTTGGCTTCGACGCATGCGACGATAGAGGTGTGCCATTTTTTTTCTGAGGCTCTTCTTCACTTGAGGAGCTCTATACCTCTCCCAAAAACCTGATTTGTGAAAAGAATAACAGTACTCCGGATGAACAATCCCATGGCCTACTAGGTATACCATGAAGTGAATTGCCAAAAAAAGAACGAAAGTCGGACAATTTTGGGTTAAGGAGCGGCCCGTCATTCATAAAACGTTTGAGCCAAAGGGTGCTTGCTACCTCTATCGTAGAACGCGTCCTCTGGGAAATTTAGAAAGTAATAAAAAAAAAAATCGACAATTTTCGCCCTCTGAAACCCCACAAAGAGGTGAGCTCGCCGCACTTCCACGGTGAGCTGTTTGTGTGTGTCGATGGAAAATACGGTAGAGGTGAGCCATTTTTTTTCTGAGGCTCTTCACTTGAGGAGCTCTATACCTCTCCCAAAACCTGATTTGGGGAAAAAATAACAGTACTCCGGATGAACAATCCCATGGCCTAGGTATTCAACGAAAATTATTTCCAAAAAAAAAGAAAAAATAATGAAATTCCGACGATTTTGGGTTAAGGAGCGCCCCGTCATTCAGAAAACGTTTGAGCCAAAGGCGTGCTTCCTCTCTCGTAGAACGCGTCCTCCGGGGAAAGTAATAATTTTTTTTCGACAACAATTTTCGTCCTCTGAAACCCCACAAAGGGTTGAGCTCGCCGCACTTCCACGGTGAGCTGTTTGGTGTGTCCATGCAAAGTACGGTAGAGGTGAGCCATTTTTTTCTGAGGCTCCTCGCTTGAGGAGCTCTCTCCTCCTCCCAAAACTGATTTTGGGGAAAAATGAAAGAAATACCCGATCAACAATCAGATGACCTAGGTACGATATACAATGAGAATTAGCGCAAAAAATGAATGAAATTCCGACGGTTTTGGGTTATAAGGAGCCCCGTCATTCAGAAACCGTCTCAGACAAATTTCCTACCTCTGTCGTAGCGCGCTTCTGTCGATCTAACTCGGTTGCGTACGCTCTGCAAATACATTGTCGGACGACGAACGAAATAGCCGTTTGTCGACGGCAGGGTTTTCTCTCCCCCGGCCTTGCCAGCGACAACGATGCTGTTGTGGTTTGTTGTTTGGAACCAGGTGGATGTTCCGAACTGGTATTACTTGTTTATCTTCTTCTCCCTCGGCCTTGCCAACAACGCCGACGATGACGAATGTTTGTTTTTTTTCTGTAACAGGTGGGTGTTCCTTACCAGTACCTTACCTTCTTCTCCCTCGGCTGGCCACCGGCAACGATATCGTTTGTTTGTTTTTTCTAACAGGTGGATGTTCCTTACCGCTATTATTAATAGTACCTTACCTTCTTGTCCCTCGGCCTTGCCAACGCCGACGATAATGAACGTTTGTTTGTTTTTTGAAACAGGTGGATGTTCCTTACCAGTACCTTACCTTCTTTATGGAGGACGACGAGGAGCTAGAACGGATAGGTGAGGGGCAAATGTGCTATTAATAGGAGACCGCGGTTTGACCACTTGACTCACCGCCCCTACATTAAAACTAGTGCAATAAGGGCCGTTCCTAACCAACGCCAAAATTCACGATTCTAGACAAAAAATCACAATTCCTGACGTTTTGAAATTCTGAAATGTCACGTTTTCAAAAAAAAAAAACGTTTTTTTGTCAGGAATCCTGACATCAACTTTTATGGAAGTTTCAAAACTATTCAAAATCAGGATTCCTGACAAATGTCATGATTCGTGAACATGTCACGTTTTTTGTCACGATTCTAGACATTTTCTGTGTTCGTTAGGAATTACCCTAAGGCCAAACGAACTGCACCCACGATTTTGGGGACAAACTACTTGGAATTAGTGTAGGCCAATGTTTGCAGTAGTGAAAGGGTTAAGTTCGCTTGCTTAAAGGTACATGCTTATATAGCGTCGCTTGCTTAGCTTTGCTAGGGTAACGTCGCTTGCTTAGATGTGCATGCGTAGTTTTGCTTTAGCTTAGCTTCGCTGGTTTGCGTATCTTTGCTTTCTTGGCTGCGCTTGCTTATTAACAGCTTGGTTTGCTTAGAAGCTTGTGCTTTGTTAGCTTTGCTTGCTTAGCTCTACCTAACACCCGCTCTGCTCGTATACTTCCCTCGGCTACCCTCGCGCAGGCAAGGAGTACGCGGCGGGGAGGATGCTATCGGGCGAGGTAAAAAAGATCCTGATCGGGATCCTCACGCAGATGACCAAGGATCACCAGGAAGCAAGAGCAGCCGTAACCGACGAAACTGTCCGAAAGTTTATGGCCGTGCGACCGATCGATGGCAGCGGGTAGCGCGGCCGAGGCGTTTTTGATGGCGGGGACATAACGCCGGTGTCCCCTGGGGTTGCTTCATGACTAGCTGTAGAGTTAGCACGGTCGACGTCCGTTAACCCCTTCTTTGGATTTTTCAAAGCGGAAAGTGTCGACAGAAAAAAAGACGATTACGGCATCGCCCACAAAGCAAGCAACCCAGCATGCTGCTGTGGCAGGGTGTCACAGATGGAGTGCCCGAACTTCAACGCAAGGAGTTGCATCGACACGCGCGCTACATGGTACTGCTTGTACGGTGCGCTCACACCGTAGAGTACCACACTTGTGTCATTTGTTTTGTCGCTTTATCAGGGTCCCAAAGGGACCCAGAGGGCTGCTGAACAAAATGGGAAGTGCGGTATCAGCTGGCAACTAGGCAGAGCGTGCGGCAGTACGAGTGTCACCAACCTGCGCGCTTGTCGTACACCTCCCTACGTTGCGCTTTGGACACACACTCTATATACCCTATATACCCCGGCAGCCCTGGCTGCGTCGTGCGACCGATGCTGTAGCCGGCATTTTTTCGACATTTTTGCCGTTTGAATCGGTTTGTTTCGGTTCGGTTCTGTTCGGCTTGGTTATGTTCGGTTCGGTTCGGTTCTGTTCGGTCCGGTTATGATCTGTTCCGTCCCGTTCGGTTCGGCTCGGTTCTGTTCGGTTCTGTTCGGTTCTGTTCGGCTCGGTTCGGTTCGGTTCGGTTCGGTTCGGTTCGGTTCGGTTCGGTTCGGTTCGGTTCGGTTCGGTTCGGTTCGGTTCGGTTTGGTTCGGTTCGGTTCGGTTCGGTTCGGTTCGGTTCGGTTCGGTTCGGCTCGGTTCGGTTCGGTTCGGATCGTCCATTTTCGGATGGCCTCTAAACAAAGAGAAATGCGATCATGTCTACGATGCTCGTATTTATACGTAGTGTGAACGCGTGGCACTACGAAAAGTATCGTGTTATTGCGCGCGTGTCGTACAACTTCTTGCATTTTTTTGTTTGTGGTTTGGGCAAACGCTTGGTGTGGCGTTTTTTTTTTTTTGTAATCGACGCGTGCTACGATAGCGGTAGCATTTTTTTTTTTTTTCTAATGGGAGGTGGATCCTCAAATCAGGAGCTACCCAACAACCTCGGAATACTACTTGAGTTTTGCAATAGTATTCGATACGTACCTGCTGTGCCCATGCACGGGATTTGATCATCGTGATGCACTTTTTTTTTCTTCTCTAAATCAGTTTGGAGCTCCTTAAGCGAGAGGAGCCTCAGAAACAAAATATGTGCACCAACGTCGACCGTAGCATGCGTCAATCGTCGTTTGCCTTCGTCGCTTTTCCGCCTCCAAACCCCATTTTGAAGTGTACCCACGTGTTTGGGGACACATGGCTTGGAATTAAGTGTGGGATTATTTTTGCAGCGGAGTGAAAAGGGTAAAAAACCCTTTTGAACTGATTTTTGGGGACAAATTACTTGAAGTTTGTGTGGGATTGCGCTTGCAGTGGGAGCACAACAGAGTTAATGCGTAGGCGTGTTGGTTTCTGGAGGCTGGAGTGTTACTTTGCTGTGCTGTGCGGTGTTTTTTGCTGTTTTTCGGTTATTTGGGGTTTGTTTTCCATGAGGGCGGATGCTCTGGCGGGGTGGTTGTGATTTTGGTTTGGATTGGGGCGGCACATGGTTGCGCGGCGTCGCTCCCGTGCCTTAGGGTGGTTTTTAACGAACAAGCAAATAATGGCACAGATCGTGGCAATACATAATGGTGACAAGTTTTCGGGAATCGTGAGATTTGTCACGAAGATGGTGACATTTTTCAACGAAGGTTTAAGGTTGTGACGTTTCGTCCCTCAAGATTGTGACGTTTTTTTGTCACCAAGATTGTGACATTTTGTCACCAAGATTGTGACATTTTGTCCCCCAAGAATGTGACATTTTTTTGCCACCAAGATTGTGACGTTTTGTTGTCACCAAGATTGTGACGTTTTGCCACCAAGATTGTGACGTTTTGTCACCAAGATTGCGACAAGTTGTCCCCAAGATTGTGACATTTTGTGGTCACCAAGATTGTGACATTCTGCCACCAAGACTGTGACATTTTTTCTTGTCACCAAGATTTTGTGACATTTTGTCACCAAGATTGTGACATCTTATCACCAAGATTGTGATATTTTGTCCCCAAGATTGTGAGTTTCAAAAAGTTCAAGAAGGAGTGTACTGTCGCGTTTCGTAAATGCCTGGTACCAGGTGCCGGTTTACTTATTGTTTTCCTGATTTGCGTTTTTCTTCTATGCGTCCAAGAAATATTGGAGCCTGTCTTGTGACCACGGGCCAGATTGTGGCGATGGGTTAATGTGATACATACCAACAACAGCACTGCTGTAGAAAGGAACCCCAAGATGCAGAAGGTATTGCTGAACCGACGGTAATACCTACCAGGTAGGCGTTATCTGCATGTCAAAGTTTGCACAACAAAAAGTCCCGTGCTCGAACTCGCGAAATCGACATCATCAGTAGAAATGCGGTTTATTACTAGACCGCCGGGGACGTCGGTGTTGGACTGCAATGAGTGGTTAAATGGTTGTTCGCCGCCTTTTAATCCAGCACAATACTCTTCACTCGAGGTCACGATGTGCCGATAGCCCCCCCCTAAAATCAAATCATTCGACGCTGTCATCTATATGCCAGAAAGAATGCACAAGGTGCCGAAGTCCTCCTCACAAGCGGTTCTTAGCAGGCAGCTCTCGCTTCATGCGACTCGTCGAACACCTCACGGCGGTTCGCGCTTGGTGCAAGCAACGTCTGCTTGGTCGGTAAAAACCCGACGTGCTCCGTCCCGGCATCGGAAGGATGCGAGGGTCTATCGTCCAAAGGACTACAGCCATGTATGATACGATGATTACACCCACCCTCCCCCCCTCGTTCCCAAAAATACCCGCTACACATCATATCACATTGCCCAGTCCCCCCCCCCGCCTCGTTGCCACTTCCCACCCGCCACAGTTTACATTGCCCATAATTATTTCATCCTCACTCTGGTCGGTCCAAAAAAGACTTGGCCAATCGCAAAGTCTCCCTAATCCTATATTTCATCCTCACTCTGGTCGGTCCAAGAAATACTTGGCCAGCTGCGAAGTCTCCCAAATCCTGTATTTCATCTGACAAACTCTGATCGGCCCAATAAATACTTAAGCCAATCGCAAAGTCTCTCAAAATCTTTAGTTTCGTCCTAACTCTGATCGGTCCAAGAAAGACTTGGCCAATCGCAAAGTCTCCCTCGCCCTTTACTTCATCCTAATTCTGGTCTGTCCAAGAAAGACTTGGCCAACCGCAAGGTTTTTGCGGGGTTGTCCGCGTGCACCCAGTGCCCCGCCCCCTTGACAGTGCTCACGACAAACCTAGGGAACAGCGAGCCTATCTCTGCGAGGTGCTGGGATCGGATGTATCGCGAATTTCCCCCCGCGACGAACAGGGTCTGCCGGAGGGAGGGAGGGAGGGAGGGAGAACGCACAAAATATGCCGTTAGCGTGTACTCGTAAAACAGTACGTAGTCAAATCAGAATACATAAAACCGTTTGGGCACTCAGAAAAATGTATGCGACAGCGGCCGCCAACGAACACTGGGGGCATGGCAGTACAACTCAAGGCTCTGCACGTGGGACCACGTGCTAGATGATGCCGATGAGTTAGCGCGAGAACCAACAACAAGAACAGCAGCAACCAAAACACGAGCAAACAACAACATCATCACCCACCCCACCACCACTAAAACCAACACCACCACCACTACCAACACCACCGCTAACACCAACACTACCACCACCCCACCACCACCTCACCCCACCACCTCACCCCACCCCCTCACCCCCAACCACCCCCACCAACAGAAGTCACATACCCCCCCCCACCACCACCACCACCAGCACTCACATCCCCCTTGTAAGCTCCCAGCTCTTCCTTTCCGTCATACACCGTACTGGCCAGGCGCTCCAGTCCTACCGCTTCCCCTTGCCGTCTCCCGGAGTCAAACTGCGCGAGAACCCCCATCGACCTATGGATGGCCTCGATGTTGATCCTCCAATCCCACACCCCCGAGACTGGGTCCTTGTCAAGGTTAGTCACCGCAAAAGCTCTAAGAGCGGGGTCGATAACATCCTTGGCTAACAGCTGGAGATGCACCAGGTTTTGGAGTTCAAACAGAAGCACGGCGGTGCGTCGAGGAGGGGGGGGGGGGTAGGGGGCATTAGAACCAGAAGAGTGATGACGCACCGGGGGGGGGGTGGGGTCGATGACATCCTTGGCCGGAAGCTTGAGATTCGCCAGGATGTGGAGTTCAAACAGAAACATAGCGGTGCGTTGACGGGGAGGGGGGAGCACGGGACATTTGAAGCAGAAGCAGGACGGTGCACCGCGAAAGCTCGAAGGGCGGGGTCGATGACATCCTTGGCCAGCTTGAGATAGGTTGGGTGGAGTTCAAACAGAAACGTGGTGGTGCATCGATGGGGGGGGGGGGTAGGGGACATTTTAAACAGAAGCATGATGGTGCATCGCGAAAGCTCTAAGAGCGGGGTCGATGACACCCTTGGCCAGAAGGTTGACTTAGGTCGAGTGGAGTTCAAATAAAACATGGCGGTGCATCGAGGGGGGATAGGGGACATTTTAAACAGATGCATGATGGCGCACCGCGAAAGCTCTAAGAGCGGGGTCGATGACACCCTTGGCTAAAAGCTTGAGTTAGGTCGAGTGGAGTTCAAATAAAACATGGCGGTGCATCGAGGGGGGGGGGGATAGGGGACATTTGAAACAGAAGCATGATGATGCACCGCGAATGCTCTAAGAGCGGGGTCGATGACATCCTTGGCGAGAAGCTTGAGATAGGTCGGGTGGAGTTCAAACAGCGGCATGGCGGTGTATCGAGGGGGGGGGGAGAATTTGAATCAGGAGCATATTGGTGCAACGCGAAGATTCTAAATAATAGGTTCGATAACATCCTTGGCCGGAGGCTTGAGATAGGTCGGGTGGGGTTCAAACAGAAGCACGGCGGTGCATCGCGGGGGTAGGAGACATTTTTAACAGATACGTGATGATGCATCGGGGAGGCGGGGGGGGGGGGATCGATCACATCCTTAGCCATTTTGTCGAACCTAAGTCAAGTGGCATTCAGCCCTCGACTCACATCATCCGCGTCTCGTCTGCTGCCAACTCCCTCCAGAGGCATCTGCTGCAGGGCCTCAACAATTTTCTGCGTGTCGCCCCAGTTCGTCGCGTCAACCCTGCAAAATTAGACAACAGCCGCACACAGTACAACATAATAGGAGTCGGAAACTACACGCCAGGGGGCAAACGACAAAAAGATAGAACGATATCACATTCAACACCAACACCACCAACACCACCAACGCCACCACTATCATCACCACCAACAACACCACCCCCCCCGCCCCCATCACCACCAACAAGAATAAGAGCAAGAGCAAGAACAAGGACAAGAACACCAACTACAATAAACGCGATCAGACGCAACCGTTACGAAATTAAAGAGTTGCCTCACATGGAGTAGCTGACGGGTGCGATGTCCATAATGATGAGGCCTCGAACAGCGTGCGGGTGCAACAGGGCGGCCATGGCAGCGGCTTTGCCTCCCATGCTGTGCCCGATCAAAATCGCTTCCGACAGCCCCTATGTTAATAGTAATGCCATCAATACAAAAAATAGCAAGAATTAGTAGAGCTAACATGCTGTGCCCGGTCAAAATCGGTTAAGACAACCCCTATATTCCCTATACTAATGTCATAAATACGAAAAATGGCAAGAATTAGTAGAGCTAGCATGATGTGTCCGGTCAAAATCGCTTAGGACAGCCCCTTTATAGCAAAAATCAGTAGAGCTAACAGCTGAGCCTGATCAAAATCGCTTCGAACAGCCCCCGTATTAATGTCAGAAACACAAAAAAAATATCAGGAAATAGTAGAGCTAACATGCTGTGACCGATCAAAATCGCTTTGGGCAGCCCCCTATATTCATGCCGAGCAACACGAAGGAAAACAAAACAAGAGAGCAGGAACTAGTAGAGCCAGGAACGAAAGGGAAGAAGGGAAGACAATATAGCTGTCGCTAGGAACTCGCGCAGCAGGATATTTGTAACTATCGTCAACTTTTGTGCGTCTGTTGATAATAGCGTGTTTGCGACGTACCAACTTTGGTTGGGTAAGAGTTGGGTAGGAAACATATAGCAATCGTATTGAAACCGTCGAAATCACAATCCATGGCCAACCCAACCCACGAAAAACCAGCGAAAAGTTAGGTTAGTTTTTTTTTTCCCCCACCATTTTTTTAATTTCTTAACTATTTTTTTCGTGGGTTGGTTGGCCTTGAGCTATGAAATTCGTCGGTTTCAATACTATTTTTACATTTTTTCCATCCCAATAGAGTGTGGAAATCGCAAAACATCCTATTAGGGGGTTTGCGAGATACCAACTTTTGTTGGGTAGGAGTTGGGTAGGGAAACATATAGTCATAGTATTGCGGGGGAACACAGCAATCTGGACCCAATATGGTTAGTAAAAACAGTGGAATATATAGGTTTTAGTGTATATCGTGGGTCCTGATTACTATGGTCCTGCGTAATAGTGAAACCGTCGAACGTCACAATCTGAGGCCAACCCAACCCACGAAAAATCAGCGAAAAATTAGGTTAGAAACGTGTTTTCCTGGGTACATTTTTTTTTTTTCTAACCTAAGTTGTTCGTGGGTTGGTTGGCCTTGGGTGATACTGGTACGGCGTTCGTCGGTTTCAATGCTATTATGTTTATACTGGTATGCTTTCCAACCCAAACATTTTTCTGTTTCCAAATTAATAATAGCATTGAAACCGACGAATGTCATAACCCAAGGACAACCACCTAGAGCCTGGTATCGATATCCTCACCCTATATATCACCCCCTACATCGTATGATGTCCCCATATACTCTAATCATGTTTTTTAAAGTGTGGATATGATACAAATATCATATCGTATTACATCGCTATTTATCTCGGGTTTGGCAAGAAGTGACCACAATGTGATATGATATAGAAATAAATATGGTATACGATATATCATGACCGATATAAAGTAATATATCGGCATTATGATGTGATATATGGTGTACAAAGCGATATATTTACCCGATATGTGGTATATATGACCGATATGATGGACAATCTGGCTTGACTCTGCTTGACTTGACATGAATATTGCATCATTTCGAGTGATATTCGAGTGAGATTTTTGTGTGAGTCATATGGTGCTTACGGATACGAGTTTAAAAAACGCGACGCACGACGAACACACAAGGGCCCGCACAAGGTCTGTCTGGTCTGCTGCTGGCTTGCTGTCGTTGGGTTTTGACCCGAAATTAGCGAATCTCACGCGTCTTCGTCCGCGGCCAGAGCCAGCGAGCCACAGCAGTTGCCCTCGACATCGGCCGGCGCCGCCAATAAGTCACAGCCGTTTTCGGCCAGCGCCGCTAGGGAGCCACGCAGCAAAGCGGGACGGCAAGGCCCTCCCTAACCCTGCGCAGACCAAAGTATCGATGTAAGCTCAAAATGAGTACACGAGTATATACCTGGATATTTCCTGCGAATGACTGCATTATTGACCAAGCAATTTGTACTGCACCCATTCCACGACGTTGTTGCAGACATATTGCTTGGAATGTTATAGGGTACCATTATTTGCAACAATTATAGCTGTGAAAGGGTTGAATGTCAGCGGTGAGTAGCTATTAGTAGCGGTGAGCGTCTAGCCCGCTCAGTGGTAGAGCGTACAGAAATTGGCGGAGCGATGAGCGAAAACTTGCTGCGTTTTCACCGAAAACAAAAATTCATGATAGATTTATTTTCAATAATGCTGCTGCTGTGTGCATGGCACCAAGACATGCATGCATGCAATAAAACCTCGCCGAGCAGGAGCTATGTAGTACAGGGTACCAGGTATCATTCATCATGCATATATTATTGTGTAGCCGGCACAGCCCAAGCCCCGAGTCAGTGCGTTACCAGTGCGTCACAAGTCACAATATTGATGTGATACGGCGGTGGCAAAAAACACATACCTGGTAAGTCTAGGATATCACACAAGAATACCGAGATATAGGTAAGATATAGGGTGATTTATGTGACATATCAGGCTATTATATATCACGATATATGGAATAATGCGCATGATATGGGTATGACTAGATATATCAACTTATATATAGCTTGGTCATGTTTTTTGGGGGGGTATATACCACTATCATATACCCCCCCGTTTTTTACCCCATATACCAGGCTCTACAGCCAACCCACGAGCAAATTAGGTTAGAAGAACAGAATGGCAGGTGACCGTTGCTATTGGCCAGGAGATAGTTTAACAAAAAAGCTTCCAAACTTTTTTTGGAATACTTTGCTGAAGAGATTGCCGTACCGTCGCTGTGGGGAAAAATGATAATTTTTTTTTTTTTCTGGTTCTTCTTTTGTCAAGCTGCCCAATTCGTCAAGTTTCATCAAGCGTCGGTCAGCGTTGTCCAACAACCACGATTGACCTTCGATCTCGAGATAGGGACAACCCACGACCAGCCCTCTTCGTTCCGGACAAGGTCACATGAGTCTAGGTGACAGCGCCGAAGAGTTCATGTTG
>JAYJMJ010000002.1:8930235-8940806 GCA_036873875.1 Laminaria ephemera
GGACAGTAGTCCCAAAACTCACTATATAATCAGACAACTGCCTCCCGGCTGGGTACACACCAAAACCCATCGAAATTGCAAATGCTCAAATCCATATGAAAATAACGTCATACTAGACAATGAAATGCAGAAAATCTTTATTCCATGAGTCCAAAATCAGCTAAGGTATGACTCTTCGACTCTGAAATCAAGCCACAAATCATCAAATTCCAGCATGCTCTTCCTACTTTCAGACATTGTCACTGTTACTCCAAAACCCCCCATTGACCTGCAGACCTGGTCTTGTTTTCAGTGATCAGCGTGTCGACCAGAGTGCGACAACGCAAGCAAGCAGACAAGAGGAGCAACTCAGGTGTTGCCGAGAGCCACACCATGTGCAGGTATTTAATGTTTCCTTTTTTCCTATTTGGTACTGTTATTGTTCTTTGAATAATGCGTTTATAAAGCCATCAACTGATTTGGTTTTTTTACAAGTACCGCTGACACTCAGCCATGTGACGGACCGCCGTCTAGACGTGTTATACTATTTTTAGTATGGAACATCTTACATCTTAAAGTTTGACTGGCGTGATTAAAAACAGCCGTCTCTTTGCTGCCGCTTCAACCACATGTTACACGCTACTGCTGCTGTGTGTGTTTTATTAAACTGCTTTGCCCACCCATCGACATCCAGTACACCTGGTGGCCGTGCCTATTCGTCATCCTAGAGACAACAGCTCTGTAGTCACACACTTCGAGACAGACATATACATCGCAAGTACGACAAGATACCAGGTGGTACATACGCGGTATACTCATGCATGTGACGTCCGGGTTGCTCTTCTGGAGCATGGCGGCGGGGCTCTTGGCATTTTCAAGTCGCCTGTCTGCACCTACAATCAATCATGGACGTCTGTCCGCTTCAAATAATGCTTTTTATTTTACCCTCCTGTGAGCAAGCGTAGCCGGCGGCGAATGCCGCCCGCGGAGCGAAGCGCCTTGTACCTCCTACTCCTACTACTGTTTTCTACTATGGTATGGAGAATGGCCCCGACTCAATCAGACGCTAGGTAAACGCATCAGCGGGGTTCTTTGTACTCAAAACCAAGTCATGTCAGATTCCAGGTGGGGGTAACCTGAAATATTACTTCAGACTGTAGAAACAGCGAATTTACCGTACTACCATCAGATATTTCACCGCAAATCTTGCCCATAAGGCTATCATATTCCAGAGTTGACTCGACGTCTATTTGACGTCGGCACACAAAAACCCTAACCGTGATATCGTTTCAGGATACCAGTACATCAGAGCTCGAACCCCTCGCTACGTGTAACGAGGTTCTTTAGTCGAGGGTCAAATTCTTCCCGCATATTCCTAGCCGGAAAAGCGACAACTGGTATTGTAATGTTGGTATTGTAATGTTGCAGCGGTTTGAATCAAAGCTGCTACCAGGTACAAAATACGATACCGTGATAGAGAAGTGATGACCTTCTGAACAGTTCAGCAACTTGACTATTCTGGTAAACTGTATATCAAGCGTAGGAACGCTGGTCATTTTCCATTTTCGTCTGTACTAAATTGCCCGTATGCTACGTACAAAATTCGTTGAGAACCTCTGTCTGGATTTAAAGCAACCTTATATCCTACCCACTCTTCCCGTGCTCAATTCACTTTGTGCGCAATGACACCACACATCAACCGCTGCGCACACTCATGGAGAGTGGAGGGCGGGGCGTACTCATTTGTTGTTTGCCTTAGGCTTTTGGCCATTGACTACGCATCCCTTTCGAGACGGAGCGCCGTTCCTACTCCTAACAGAGACACCTCAACGTTTGGGCGCTCGTTACGTTTCTTTCATATACTAAATAAAAACTTTTTGCTTATCGTCTCTCCCTGTTTGACCGTCTGTGGTCACCATCTATCTCCTAGGATCGCGACCGTTTTCTCGCTACTATCTAGTGTACTAAACTCCTCCATGTCACATCGGTCTATTTTCCTCATCTCCTCCAACACATCCCGTTCCTCCTTGTACAGTTCACATTCTCCCACTATGTGAGTTCTACTCTCGTCTGCATTGCCCCGAGGGCACCCCTGTGCGCCTTCTTCCTCTACCCGACTACTGGTATACCTCTTTCTTCCTTCTGGCAGGTCCAGGTCCCCTACACGAAATCGCAGTTTCAGCGTTTTCGCGTAGTCCATTGGGCCATGCAAATCCGTTTTCATTCCTATCTCTGCTCTTAAACGCCCGTATATCTCTAAATGTTCTTCCTCGTTCACCTTTCTTAGCGCTAGCCTTCCCCTTACTTTTATCCTTTCTTTTACTTCTGTCTTGTACCCCCCAAACTCCTCTATGAACAGTGTGTCTTCTTGGTTTCCTCCTAGATCCTTCCATACTTCCTCGACTATCCCACCTTATTCCAGCTCGCCCTTGTTACTTTCTCCCATACAGCCCTATCAGCTATCGCTGGCAACCTCTTTTTTGGCATGCTCCTTACTTTATATTGCCATTTCAACTTTCTCACGTCTCTTATTTGTTTTTTGTGGGTACATTCCCAGCTCTGCTCTTAGTACTGTATTACTCGTCGTATTTGAGCATCCTTTTTTTTTTTTGGCTGCTGTCATCTGTGCTGTTCCCAGCTGTTTTACGAACTTTGCATTCCCTTCCCATAGTTCTCCTGCATATTCTAGTTTTGGTACAATCACATTCATCAGTATACATATTTTAATCCTAGTATCAAGGTGCGAGTCTGTTAGGATCGCATGCATCTATCTTACCTACGTGTGATTTACCCTTTCCTATTATTTTTGCTATGTGTGCATCCCAAGAGCAGTCTTTTGAGATCCCTACGCCAAGGTACGCATGCTGGTATACGATCGGCATTTTGTCTTCTCCCCACTTCCGTTTGAATGTTACGGGGTTCTCCTTATCTTCGTTACATACAACTACCGCGCATTTTTTTTACGTTCGCTGTCACTCTCCATTTTCTAGTGTATTCTAGTGCCTTTGCTGTTTGTTTCTGCAGGCCGTCGAGCGTTTCTGATATCCCCACGAAATCATCCGTGAACATCAATCCCGACATCGTATCTTCCCCTGCGGTGATTCCCTGCTTCGCTGCTTCGACTGCTACTATCATGTCATTAATATATACCTTGAATGAATCGGGTGTTAGGGCATTATCCTATGGCGTTATACAGCATACCAGGTATAGTACTTTTGCTGTACAGAGAGTTAAGTCTTAGCATTTCATGTACAAGCAGTGTAAAATATTTGCTTGTCGGTAAATAATACCAGGTACACAAAAAAATATACCTGGTACTAGGTATCATCAACCACCAGCTGAAGGGAGTTAAGAGCTTGACTAGTACCATAATGTTGTCACTACTCCTCATTCCCACACTGAGAGCCGCAGTTTCCAAGCTGCAGGTATTTATACGCAACAAAAATAATTACGGCAACTGGTCGACACGAACGTACTGCTGTATGTACTTTGCTGCTCTGTGCAGGGCCGATTGGGGGCTATTCTGCTGTGCTTGCGGTACGTAGATACTGTGTCTATGGGAGCTTGGGTTGTGCCTTCGTGGTGTGCGCAGAAGCAGGTTAAAAAAAAAAAGGGAAAAAAAAGAGGGAAAAAAAACAGTCTACGGATCGATCCGGAAAAAATATTTTCCCCGTCGGCAATTAAGAGCTGAGAGTAGTCTGAGAGGCCAGAGAACTGCCGAGGGTGGCCTCCGAAGGCATCGACTTATTAGTAAGTGAGCCTATAAATGATGTTTTTGCAATGAGTTGGAAGAGTAGGTAGGTATGATGAATGATCAATCCTGCGGAAGCCTTAGCCGCCTTGTGTCGACCAACGATCTTTGCGAGTTGAGGTGGTATTCTGGTAGAGATTTTTCTAGGAATTTGTATGCTGATACTTTGGCGGGAGAATTTTCATCTTGGTCTCGGTGCACATCTCCGCTGACGACGGTGAGAGATTCCACCACGGTGAGGAAGTTCAGAGTATATCCGCGACGAGGTCGACGCGCGATTCCACAAACGTGGTTTACGAAATGCTATACTGCTTTTTCCGCCGAGGACGGCATGAATTTCCACAAATGTGACTCACGAAATGTTAATTTCTCCGTAGAGGACGATGACAAATCCCCAAGACCGGGTCTGCAGGTTACCCATATTTTTTCAGACTGTCTTTATGACTGTAATTTTTTATTGTTTTGTCCTCCGGGGGATGGGGAAAAATAAAGCTTAAGCTCACCATTAATACCCGAAGGAGCAATCTCAGGAGCTAATCAGTGAAAACAAGACCAGGTCTGCAGGTCAATGGGGGGTTTTGGAGCAACAGTGATAATGTCTGAAAGTAGGAAGAGCATGCTGGACTTTGAGGATTTGTGGCTTGATTTCAGAGTGAAAGAGTCATACCTTAGCTGATTTTGGACCCATGGAATAAAGATTTTCTGCGCTCCATTGTCTAGTATGACGTTATTTTGTTTTGGATTTGAGCATTTGGAATTTCGATGAGTTTTGGTGTGTACCCAGCCGGGAGGAAGTTGTCTGATTATATAGTGAGTTTTGGGACTGCTGTCCTAGTATACTCATTTCGACCCTATTTCACCAGCTGATGCCCGTTTGATTACTGTGGATAAACTCCACTAGTTACGGCAGATGAGTGCAGATTACCGGGTTGATGTTGGGGATTTGTAGTTTTAGGACTGCCGTGCTTGTACACTCGTTTCAATCCCATTTCACAAGCTGGTGCCCGTTTGATTACTGTGGTTAAACTAGTCGCGGCAGCCGAGTGCAGATTGCCGGGTTGATGTTGGAGTTTTCGGATTCTGGAGTTTTTGGTTTTCGGACTTCCGATTTTTGGTTTTCGGACTTTGGACTTTGGATTTTGGACTTCGGGCTTTAGATCTTAGGTTTTATAGATTGAATCTGGATGCTGTCCCAGGACTATGATGCTTGGTTTTCGGAGTAACTTTCAGAGACTATAGTACTGCAACCTTTTTGTCACAGCAGTGCAGGGAGGATACTGATTGACTGTTTTTATTAGTACTGCAATCTTTTTGTCACAGCAGTGCAGGGAGGATAACGATTGACTGTTTTTTTTAACATATTTTTTTTCATCTCACTTTACTTTTCAGCTTCTGGACATGCCGTAGTCACAGGTGTCGTCCCTTCTCCCCCCTGGTACGTGCCTTCATTTTCATCGCGCAGAAGGTTCAGCATTCTCAACGCTCGTCGATTTTCATCGAAGTTTGCTAACTCACCCTCTCGCGCTTTCCTCAAGTCAATTTTTATGCACAAGAAAAAGTCCCTACGAGTACGAGTATGTACTCCAGGGGGCTCGAACCTGCGAAATCGACTTTAGTGGTGACGAGGTTAACCCACTAGACCATCGGGGACGCCGAGTGTATTTTTCATTGACTCGTTTTACATTGAGGCAAATGATAATATGGTGTCATGCCGTATCAATTACAGAGCAGGGAGGCTGTGGAATGTGGTATGTACGTGATACGGATATGACGATGGTTGATGGTATTAGGGAGTTCCAATAGTGGATTGGCTCTATAGTAGTGGGAGATTCATACCGGAAAACCCCCGGTTCGATGGCTTTTCCCGTGCTTTTGGTTTCCCCGAGCGTTTATCTTTTGCTTTACCGTTTTGCTTTGGTGCTCCTCTACTTTATGGAAGACCTGTATGATGGCTACATGGACGCTCGAGGAGCGTGACTTAATATGTTGATGTACTACTCTATCGGTCGGTAACCCCGCCAACTCAGCTACTGTCCGCGCAGCGGGAAAGCCCATTGATGCTATTTGGGTCCAAAAAACATAACACCATAGAGGGGCTCGGTGCGCGGCGTTGCTTCCGAACGGTTTGTTGATTATATGTTACATGTGCGGTGTCTCTGCTTGAAACTGGCTTTCAACCCCAAGGAACCCAACAACAGCGGATACCGTTTTGACTTCTTCGAGTACTGCAAGCGCAAGACTTCTAACTACTGAGGGGTTCTTAGGAATCTTCTGGCGCAGGACAGAGGGGCTCGGTGCGCGCGGGAAGACGTCGGGGGGCTCTATGCATGCTGTGGACTGTGGCCGGTGTTCGTGAAATGTGATGCTTTGTACGAACGGCGTCTTGAGGGTTTCCACCCCTTGCGCCGAGCGTTATTGCTTACAGGGCATCCAGGCTGCTATACTGAGGCGCCTTTACCGGTCTTTGACCCACAAATCAAACCAGATAAAGTACCAAACATATTTCACTTTATAGAGGATTTTAGGCTGGTTTTCGTGTTTTTGTGGGGTTTTTTTAACAAATCGCGAGAGGGCGTCGACCCAACCCAACCCTAACCCTAACCGGAACCCTAACTTTTTTTTTTAATATCACTTTTATTTTCCAGCTTCTGGACAAGCCGTGGTCACATGTGTCGTCCCTTCTCCACCCCGGTACGTGCCTTCATTTTTATCGCGCATAGGGTTCAGCATTCCCAACGCTCGTCGATTTTCATCGAATTTTGCTAACTCACGCTCTCGCGCTTTCCGCAACCCATTTTTTAGCACAAGAAAAAGTTCCTACTAGTACGAGTATGCACTCGGGGGGGCTCGAACCTGCGAAATCAACCTTGGTTACGATGTTAACCCACTAGACCATCGGGGACGCCGACAGTGGGAGCGCGCAACAGTACGACTATAGTATAATGTGACTATAGTATAATGTCGCGCGAATCTCGGAGACATCCTTGCTTTGTAGCTCGGGTACACCCCTATTTCAGCAGCTTGGACTGCTTCGTGTGATCGATGCTGTAATCGTTAGGACTGTGGGTTGGCTGACTATAAGTCGTCGACTAGTTAATAGTTGGCTACCAGTAGGTATTACAGTTAGTTGTGGGCGGCAATATGCAGAGTTCTGCGGGTTTGCATCTGACAGGTGCGTTTCTGGCTCGACCTGTGTTTATTAATATTGTAGTCAGTTAGTTGGCTTTTACTCCGCCACCCGACTAATAACTAGCTGTGAAGTCCAGCCAACTCACTGCCCTAGTAATCATCGTTTTTTTCCCACGCTTTTTCTCCTTCAAGACCGTAAAAAAGAGGTTAGTGCATCGTAGCTCGGGTACACCCCCTCCCTCAGATGCCCGAATGCTTTCGTGTGGCCGATACTACGTTGTAATCGTCAATTTTTCCGACAGTTTTGTCTCCTTGAATTCCCAAACTTTTGTTTTTTCCCCACGAAGTCACAAAGGGCTTTTCTAACACAACCCTTTTGGGACTTAAGATCGAAAAGAGACAAAACAACTGACGAAAACAAGAAAACAGATTCAGCCACACAAAGCAATGGGGGCTGCTATGCTATAGGTTGGGATATGGTTATTCTATTTACAGGGTTCCACCAGCAACGCAAGGAGTTGCACGATACGCATGCAGCATTGTACCTCCAACTCCCAACGCCACAAACAAACGGTTGAAACTATCATAGAATCGTACAATCATTAATTTTTTGCAGCTACTGGTACACAATACCAGGTATAATTCGCGTAAATATATCTGCCCGCGCAGGAAAAGCTCCTTAGATGCCAGTGATACACATTATTAGACATTTCCAACGATTTTGCCCCATGGCACGTCGCGGCACGTTTTCCGGCCTTTTTTTCGTATGGGTTAGGGTTAAGGGTTAGGGTGGGTCAACCATGGCTACGCCAAAAAACAAAACAACACCCCCCGACCATAAATAAAGCATTTCCAAGCACGACGACCCCAGACGCGTGCGAAAGACGTGTGCGAAAGGATAGCACTTTTTGACAAAAACGTTTCTGACTCACTCACGGGGCGGGGCGAGTTATGTCAGGAACAATCCAATACCCTAGGAATCCCATTCGTGTTTTGCCATATTGTTCGTTTTACACCAAAGACATGGGATTGTTAATCGGTTTGCCCTTTCATTTTTGGTCCAAGTCGGGTTTTGGGTGGGGCATAGCGCTCCTCAAACTGCTCAAGTGAGGATCCCCAGAAAAATAAATCTGTACCCCTCCTATAGCACACCAACCAAGCAGGCCTCTGGTTAGGGTTAGGGCTAGGGTTCCGGGTCGGGGCGGTGGCCGCCGATAGCCGAAGCCCAAGACAACCTCACCGTCGAGGAAAAAATGACTTACAGTCTCGTGACAAAACCCTACCTCATTGACACAGCATAGTCACCCTGTTGACCCTGGTATTGTACTATTAATAGCTAGCACTAACGGGAGTCGCCGACCTATATCCTATACGAGGACATACACCCGCGACCTATACCCTGGTATCCTTTGTGGGGACATACACCCGTAATACGCGCGATCGGAGTATCACACACAGCTTGCGAAGACGAGTTTCGACGAAATTCTCGATCTTACAGCTGGAGTGTATTTATATTAATACAACAGCACAGCAGTTTTATGCGGGCACAAAACAAGTATCGTGCCTGAGCGGGCACATCTACCGCGGTTGTATACTCGTACAATGGCTGTATACAATGAGCTAGGTTCGAAAAGGGTTAAGGGATTAATAATCTGGCCGGGGGGTGTGACGGGATGGGACGCGCAGGTTGCTTCTGATTTCTGACAAAACGCTTCTTCGATTATCCGAACATTTTAGATTGGACTTTTTGTCGGGCTCGGTTTGTTGGTTTTGCATAAGACGGAAGGCAGTCCCAAAAATAAACGTCAGAATTTCAGAATTTTGTTACATGTGTAGAGATTTCTTAAATTCCAGCAGAGAACTTCAACCCTGAGTGCGTGAGGAGCAGTGAGGTCGCATTGTTGTACAGAGCCGCCTATACCCTACCGTTGGAACATTGTCTAGGATAAGTATGGAAATCGGGGAATTTGTAGTGAAGGATGTTGCACGTACATGCAAATAGAGCGACCTCGCCATGGCGATACAGGGGGGGGGTACGGTTTAAGAGAGGGGTACGTCAGGCCAAGTAGACCTCTTAAACCGGTACTTTTCTTAAATCGATATGGGCATTAGGTAGCTTTTAGTATGTCCTTGCCAAGCCATCTGACCTCTAAAATCGGTGTTTAGCTCGTAAACCGTAGCCCCCCTTGTAAGTCGATCGTACTGACACATACCCCGGTATACAAATGATATTTCCATTGTTTTTTTTGTTTCCGACCAAAGCGCAGACCCAAATCCTAACCCCTACCCAATCAGCCAATGGTTAGGGCTACAGAGTAGATGCCCTCCATAGTGCCGGTATGTGCATGCCGGAAACACCGCCACTATAGCGGCAACCGGAACTACTCCGGAAATTGCCACTACTGGTTGTTTCCATCTATGCCAAGCGATTTCACAGGCCCTAATTACAGCGGGCAACCGGCCTTATTTAATCGGCTCTATACTTGTAGAGGGACCTCTGCTGTGTGTGTGTTCTTCACATTAAACTGATATTTCCACACATTTACATCCAGCACAACCAGTGTCCGTGCCGATGCCTCCTCCTATTAGTAGAGATACGAGCTCTGTGGTCACAAACTACAAGACAGAGATACATCGCAGATACAAGTAGTAAGGTGATTTGGCCCTAGTCCTATTCGTCTCGTACACAGTGTGCGTCAACCATAATTAGAGTAAGTGGTAAGATCTACGGACTGAAAACGCATGCCTGCTGTATTTTATAATTTCCAGGAAATGCCAACCAAGCCATTATCATGATAGGAGTGTACTGCTGCTGCTGCTGATATCATACCATACCCAGCTTTCGAGCGTGCGCAACAACTAGTGGTATGTTTTTTGTTGTTTTTTTTGCTCATCCCATCGATTATCTTTGTATTTTTTCTTTCTCTTTCTCCCTCCCTAGTCGTAACTCAGATCCGGGGCCACTAAGCAGGCTCACTACGGTACGCACCTCAATTTTTATAGCGAGAAGAACTCAGCACTTTCTTCCCTCGTCGACTCGTGTCGAATTGTGCTAACCCACGCTATAAAGCGCTCTCGGCAGTTGGTGTCCCTAGAAATAAAAATCTCCATACCGAGATTTGAACCCCCGACTCCAACCTTACTGTACTTAGTAGTATTCGAGGTTAACCACTAGACCACTGGGGCGACCGGCAATTATCATACCAGGTAGTATATGGTTCGAGTACATAAAGTTGCGTAGTGTGTCCTCGTACCCATGGGCCTTTTTATCTTTTGCGGTTGGCGGGGGGTTCTTGTGTTAATATCCCATGACGCCTATCGGTACTATGATGTGTATGATCTTTCTTTCTACTGCTGTATTCTCGAATGAATTATCACGAACGCGGTCAAGTGTCTAGCACAATGAGTACAACTGTTATAGTCTTAAGTCATGCAGAAAAAATGCCTTCAACACACCCATCGAGACGTTGTCGAAACAACGCACGCAGAAGGACCCCCCCCCCCCCCGCGCGCGCCAGACCCACGTGAATGCAATACCCCCAAAAGGGTTACCCAAAGGGGTCGGGTAATCCTTTTGGGAGTGACCCTTTGGGAGTACCCTTTCGGGACTTCCCCTATACATGTGTGTGTGTGTTTTTTTCATCCCATTTATTCTGTGCGCCAGACAGATGTTTGACGCACCAGCCGGGGTCACACAGGAGGAAGGTAAACA
>JAYJMJ010000002.1:9046917-9058111 GCA_036873875.1 Laminaria ephemera
GAGGAGGAGGGGGGGGAGGAGGAGAAGGAGGAGGAGGAGGAGGAGAAGGAGGTCTCGTGTCCTGGATTAGCTCTTTTTGTTCTCGTTTAGACCTAATAAAGTCACCTGTGGTCTTTCATATCGACGAGGACCGTTCACGCGCATACGGTTCACGCGCATACGGCCGACGTGTCTTTCATATCGACGAGGACCGTTCACGCGCATACGGTTCACGCGCATACGGCCGACGTGTTCCACTCTAAACCTATCATACCACTCTGTCCGCAAATGTACGGCCTTTTGGGTACAGTGGGGTACCCAATTTAAGAGCATCCATAATAAAAGAAAACGGACGTAAGAGCGGTCAAATCGGGTTGTCACGCCTTGTGACGCCTATACTAAAACCAACATGATACCCAATCTGAGATAAGAGCGGCATGGAGATAGAGCTGTAACATTGCTCTGTTCCGAGGGGCTCCTATATCGGGTACCCCACTGTGTTACAATGGACCCCAAACGCTTCTTACATTTCCGGACAAAGTGGTACCAGTATGTCCTCGAATATAAGGCAGTTTCAAGGTAGTAGTTACGGTACTGGCGAGTGTTCGTCACGGCAATTGTTTCGAAAATGAGTGTCCGTCGCACCCCTAACACTGCCGTCGTTTGACAAATTTTCTTTACAGCAGTGTACAGTATGGCGAGTGTTGTACTTGTTTTGACATGGGGCACGCTGGGCGAGAGACAGAACGCTGCCACACTAAACCCTAGTAATTTGGAATTGTTTACGCCAAGATACTGCAGCTAGGAACAAGCGCTGGTGGATATTGGTAACCGTCGTCAGCTTTGTGCGTTGGTGGGAAGCAGGAAAGACCCAGCCCAATCTAACCCAACCCAGCCTAACCCAATTCCAACCCAACCCAACCCAACCCAACCCAACCCAACCCAACCCAACCCAACCAAACCCAACCCAACCCAACCCAACCCAACCCAACCCAACCAAACCCAACCCAATCCACAGCCAACGGAACCCAACTCAACCCAACAAAATTGCGTTGAGGTCGCGCCTCATTTACCACCAAATGCTAGTAATTGTTCTCATTCCGGTCGTCGAGTGGCACACGCATGAAACACTGGGCTGTCTGGAAATGAGCCCCTATTTTTTGGCGCCGTCGGAACTGCTGTGAAAGTCACTTCCCTCGTAGTTAGCAAGCGTCGGTCGCGTTTTTTTTTTTTTCAAAATGAAAAACGCGTTCCACGCTAAATCCTACCTGGTAGCAGTTAGACTACGGTACTAGCAAGCGTCCCTATTGACAGCGTCATTTTTTCCCGACATTTAACCCGTTACCACTGGAAAAAAACTCCACCCTAATTCCAAAAATTATTTTTACTCTTTCTTTTTTTTTAATACCACTTTTTACTTACCGGCCTCTGGACTAGTAATAGCCTTAATAGCCTTAATAGCCGTGGTCACAGGTGTCGTCCCTTCTCCCTCCCTTGTACGTACCTTCATTTTGATCGCGCAGGGGGTTCAGCATTCCCAACGCTCGTCGATTTACAAATCATATTTGGTCCGTAATAGACGATCGGGGATGCCAACCCTACACTGTAGTCGTTTGACAAATGTTTTCCATTTTTTTTCTTGACAGTGTATGGCGAGCTTTGTACTTGTCCTGACATTGGGCACGCTGGGCGAGAGACAGGACGCTGCCAACGGGGCCTGGCGGAACCCCTTTTTGACGGAAATGGCGAAAGCCCTGCCCACAAATGCCTTGTTGGGGGGATGGAACTCCAAGAGTCTTCTGGGGGGAGGGGCGGAAGCCGTGGTGAGTGACGAGATGGGATGCCGTTCTGACCATGGTGTAGGAGTAGGAGGGTAGGAGGGGTGGAAGGTATGCCATTCGCAGTATGGCGTTGCGGACCCTCCCCAGCTCAAAACATTACCAAATCAAACGCCGTTTTTGTGGTTCGTTTCGAAAACCCAAAAACGCCGTTTAAGAAATAGGGCAAAAAAAAAAAGTTCGGATGGCCTCGAACATTTTTTTTTTCACAGCATTCCCGAACTTTTTTTGTTTTCTGCCCACCTCGGAAATCAATTTCGCTTGGCCGACTTAGGGGGGTTAGAGCTACTCAGAAAGTTGATCAGACAATAACTAATATTTGAAAAAAAAAAACAAACAGATCCTTCAGCAAAGGCCATTTTTGGCGTGGCTGTTTTTGAATGGCAACGACGAGATAACAAATTCTGATGACGGATTCGTGATCCCCACCCCAAAATCACCGTTCTCTGAAATTTTCAACCCCAATGGCAAGGTGTAGCGCAGTGTAACAGGGACGGGTATTTTCTCTGCCATCCCCGTTTCCTTGCATTTTAGGATAAGCTGTAACTCGATCGCATGGAACAAATCAGGAATTCTGAACACGGATTCGTGATCCCCACCCCAACGTTACCCTACCGTAGAATTTCAGCTCAATCTGACGTTTTTTCAAAACCCGGGGATTTTTTCCGGCCATCCCCGCTTTGTGCGTTTTGCTGAATTTCTCTCTCGGATACAAAACCGGTTGAAGCCCGGCAACAAACATTACTTAAATATTGTTAACTTCAAAATACGTCAGGCTCATACCCCAAGCATGTTGTTATATTTTTTTCATTCCTTGCCCGGGGATGGTTCATCACCACCCCCCCGCCCCCCAAAAAAGCGTAGCGCCTTGCTGAGGACAGTGTTAACTGCTGTGGGAGTAGTAATACGTATTATAGTGCATTTTGAAGCACCTGTAGTAATAATCGGTTTGGAAGCAGCAGTAGTAGTAGTAGTTGTAGTCAGGAGCAGTAGTAGCAGTAGTAGTATACAACAACAACAACAACAACAACTGGTGATCCCCACTTCCGATTCAATCTTTGTTTTCTCGTGGTTGTCTCCCTCCCTTGCTTCGTCCTCCGTGGCGTGCACGTGCAATAGGGACTGGCGTCTGTATTATTCTGCCTGGCGGTGTTCGCCGATAACGCCTGTTTAGGCGCGGTGAACGCCTCGTTTTTCCAGGTGTCGAGGGCTCTCACCCTCCCCTTCGTCGCTTTCATGGGGTGAGTAACCTGGTGGTGGAGGGAGGGGGGCGGGGGGGGGTAGTGCTTTCAAGCAAACGACCAACTGCCTGTCAAACACCCGGCCGTCGTCGTCTTAGTCCCTCTCGGAAAAATAGCCATTAATTGAAACATGACCGCTTTGCATGTAGCAACCCTTCTGCAACTTCCGTCCGTAGAGTTCCTTCGGTATACTTCCTTTGGCATACTTCGGTATACTGTCGTCGGTAGGCTTCCGTCAGTATACTGCCTTAGGTACATTTCCGCCTGTATACTTCCTTCGGTATCGGTATACTGCCGTTGGTACACTTCCTTCGGGCATGCGCCTTCCGATATATTTCCGTCGGTAGCCTTCCGTCAGTATACTTCTTTCAGTGTACAGCCGTCAGTAGACTTCCTTCAGTATATTTCCGTCGGTAGACTTCCTTAGGTACATTTCCGTCGGTAGTTCCGTAGGTAGATTCCCTTCGGCAAAATTCCTTAGAACATTTCCGTGCGTAGAATTCCTTCGGTCTACTTCCGTCAGTAGACTTCCTTCGGTATCCTTCCGTCGGTAACTTCCTTCGGTGTACTTCTGTCGGTAGATTTCCTTCGGTACTCCCTCCGGTAGACTTCCTCCCGTGTACTTCCGTCGATGATCGATATCCTCCCTGTCGTATACCTACTCCGTATATTTCCTTCGGGAGACTTCAGGCACATTTCCGTCAGTATACTTCCGTCGTACGACCGACGGCCTGTCAAAACAAGGAACACCCGGCCGTCGTCATATTACTAATAGTTCCTCTCGGAAAGAAGAGACAATGCTTGGAGCATACGATAGTGCTAATACTGCCGTCGATCGTCCCTATCCTTCCTTCGACAGACCTCCGTCGGTAGACTTCCTTCGATAGGCTGCCGTCTACAGCCCCCGTGGGCAGTTCCTTCAATAGACTTCCTTCCATAGACTGTCATTGGTAGACTGCCGTCGGTAGACTTCCTTCCGAATAATTTCCGTCGGTAGACTTCCTTCGCTAAACTTCCGTCGATATCCTGTGGTCGGTCGGTAGACTTCCTTCCGCAACACCCCTCTTCGGCCGGGGGTCATTATCTGGCCCCCTGTTTCTCTCCTCTTTGCGCAAACAAACGAAACAAAAATCAGCTCTCACGTAATCAAATTCCAACGCACTCTCCTCTGCCGACGTCGCGAGGCTATGGCTTCGCTTCCCTACTTCCCGTCCCTTCCTTCCTCTTCTTCCCTACCCCCCGACAGTTGTGCCTCGCCTCCCCCCCCCAACCGGCCTATATGCTCGGGGCAACAAGCAATAACATACAGACAACACCTCGACCCCAAACACAGAATGTGTAGTGCAGCAGAGGCCGGCTGCATTGGAATTTCGCATCTACATCTGCATTCTCATTCGCAACTGCATCTGTTTTTGTATGTGCACATTCGCAGTCGCACCTACAATCGCATTTGCGTTTTCTTCCATTCTCAGTTTGCATTTTGGACTTGCAATCGCGTTTGCATTCTCATTCTGAACTTGCACTTGCATTTTCATTCTGAACTTGCACTCGCGTTCTCATTCTGAATTTGCACTTGCATGCTCATTCTGAATTTGCACTTGCATGTTCATTCCGAATTTGAACGTACATTCTCATTCCGAATTTGCACTTGCATTCTCATTTGCACCTACAACCACATTTGCATTATCAAATTGCATTTCCACTCTCAAGTTTGCACATGCATTCTCAGTTTGCATACGTATGCATTCTCAGTTTGCACATGCACTCGGCACTTGCATTTCGAATTTCCACTCGCAATCTCATTAGCACTTACAATCGAAATTGCCCCTCGCATTCTCATTGTCATTTGCAGAGACGATAAGGTACGTAACCAAAGCGCGGCACGCAGAAAAAGCCCCGAGACAAAAAATGGCAGCCGCCAAAAAAATCGCCCGCAGTGAAAGAAAGCACCCAACATCCCAAATCGACCCCCCCTTTCCCCCGCCCGCCCCAACGCCTCAAAAACAAACACCACTGCGGTTCCTCTACCCCTAACACCCCCTTCTCCCAGTGAAATTGAACCCCCCCCCCGCCCCCGCCCCCCCGGCGCCTCCCCACCCCACCAAAACCCCTCCCCTAGCCCGCTTCCTTCGCGTCGGCCATTTAGCATCCCCCATCCCCTTCCCGCGCTGTCGGTCTACCGACGGAAAACCCCAGGGCAAACTGCGGTCGGTATACCGACAGAACCCCCCGGCCAAACTACCCTTCCGTCGGGAACGGATGCCGCGCTACCGCCCCGCCCGAGCGTACCCTCGCCGCGGCAAGTGATCGCCCTCCGTCCGCCCTCGACGAAGAACCGCCCATCCCATTATCGGCCTGCGCCTGGTGCGCATGCGCTTGCGCCGCCGCCGCCGCCGCCGCCGACCTCCCCGACCCTGATCTACCCGACGCTGCTCCGCTGCTGCTGGTACCACGCCCATCCCGGTCCGACCTAGAAGATCGCTCTCGCTGCCCCCCCCCGTTAGCAACTCGGCTAGAAGAGTGCGATGCTTCCGCCGAGTTACCGTTCGACCCGCTCCCGCCATAGGGAGGCTGGGGGGGCGCGTTAGCGGCAGAGGAGGAACTCCTGCTTCCGTGTTTTCCGTCGCGAGCCGCCTCGCGTCCTCCTGTGTGCGACGCGGGCTCGGGGAGGCTGGACCCCGCGGCGGGGCTGCGCAGCTCCGGGCGGTAGGCGAGGACGTCCTCGTGCATGAGACGGCGCAAGTTATCTTTGTCGAGGGGCGCCAGCTCGACGTCCGCAAAGTCCACAGGCTCCGCCGCGATCGTCTCCGACTGGAGGTAGAGGCAAATTGTCGTGGAAATACGCACATAAACAAAAAAAAGAAGGGTGCAGGCAGAAGCGGGGGATACGGTGGGGGAAGGGAAGGGGATGGGACATCAACGAGGAGGGGCGGAAGGAGGAGGGGGGGGGGGGGGTGTACTCATTTCATGCATAGCCGAAGTCATGTGACCATTGACCCTCGCATCCCTACAATGCCGGGACGGAGCACGTCGGGTTTTCACCAACCAGGCATGACATCGCGTGCACCAAGCGCGAAGCGCCGTGAGGTGTTCGGCGAGTCGCATGAAGGGTGAGCTGCATCCTACTAAGAACCACTTGTGAAGCGGACTTCCGCACCTTGTGCGTACTTTCTTGCATATCGGATGACAGCTTCAAATGAATTTATTTATTTACTGGTGTGGTCACTTCCAGAGACCGCAATGGGTACACTATGTAACTGCCTCGTGGGCGCCTTACCACATACACACTACGTGATATCATCCCCCTTGCACGGAGTTAGGGTTCTCCACTCGGCATAATATGATTTAACTCTATCACCATCTCGGGTAGCGCCAAAAAATAAAAACGAGAAAAAAAAAAGACGGTACCATGGTTGTCCAGCTCACGTAGTGACAGACGTGTTTTGCAGCGTCGTTGCCAACCGACGCCAACCCCAGGGGGGAGGGGGGCACGGGCATATTAGAGGGAGGGGAAGGGCGTTCACACTTTGATATTTGTTGGTTGTATTGTTACGAAGCATGTACTGCAACGTCATACGCTCCGCCTGAAAGGGACCGGGGAGGGAGGGAGAGCGTTAAGGTTAACCCGTTCATCACTACAAAAAATATTCCACACCAATTCCAAATAGTTTAACCCATCAAGAGTGGTTGCAGTTTTCAAAACGGTTAAGGGAGGGGAAGGGGGGGAGGGGTAGCGGGCGTGTTGAGGGGTGGGGGGAGGAATGGGGAAAGAAGAGTGGGGATGGGGGACGGGGGGGTTAGCATAGGGATATTCGAGAGGGGAGTGGGCCGGGTGTCTAAACTTCATATTTGTGGGGTTTACGGACATGCTCGGAGGAGGGAGGGGGGCTGGAGAGAGGGGAGGTGGAGCGTGGCGGGAAACGGGGGGTGGCATGGATAGGCGGGTACCCATTACGCTAAAAAAACATTTTGGCATGATGGAGACGTGGAATTGCATACGGCATGCTACCTGTAACAAAAAAAAAAGAGAAACTGGCAAACAACGAGGAATCATGGCGGCAACAAGAGCGGTAGGAATACAACGTGCTGCACGCAAAAAACAGAGCAATGCGCTATAAGTCAACCAAAATGTGTATTAGGAACCCTTTTTTGGATTCCCAAAAGAAAAGTCACCACAAAAAATAACGACTACAGCACCAAGCTTGGTTGGGGGATGGATCATAAAGCTGATGTCCGAACCACAGAATGCAAGGAGTCGTACGGCACGGGCGCAGGCAGCATGATTCTACTCTGATTGCTGCATGCCCACACTACTCGTATATTGGCGTTTGATAAAACCAAACTTAAAATAGTTTGGGTCGCTCCATCTCGGGGTCACAAAAAGGGTTAGGAAACGGGGAAAACAAAAAAACATCCGAAAAAAAAACGGTTACCCACCTCTTCGACGTCGAAGTCTCCGACGAGGCTAACCTCCATCATTGATGTTGCGAGGTGAGCGTCGATCGCCTTCGCGGCTTGCTCCAGGGTAACATCCTAAGGCCGGCAACGAGAAAACAAAAAACAGAAAACAAAAAACAAGTTGAATATTGATATTTGTATCTAGGTTTGCATCATCAGTTGTACGTTTCAGCTCGACTCGTAGAAGGTAATCTTTACCCAAAATGCATGTCAAAATGGACGTCAAAACGAGCATAAAAAAGTAATGAAAACATTATAGAACCCCCCTCCAATCTCCCACCTCGATGTCTTCCTGGGGGATGGACATGAACCTGCTGTCGGCGCCGGACATGCGCTCCATCAGCATCTCCGTAGATCTGCCCTCCAAGCTCTTGATCAAAGTCTCGTGCGACTGAAGGAAAGACTGCTTGGCCCTCTTCAAAGCTTCCTCCTCCCACACAAAGCCCGACAAGATCTGGTGCAAGACCTGAGGGGAGCGGGGAGGGGGGCAGGGCGTTAAGACGAGAGGGATGTAGGGCGGGGTGCTTACAACGAGAAGAATGTAAAGACTTTCTGTCGGCCAGTGGTCTGATTTGTTTGTTTTTTTTTATTAAGCCTCACTTCTACTTTCCAGCTTCTGGACAAGCCGTGGTCACAGGTGTCGTCCCTTCCCCCTGGTACGTGCCTTTATTGTTATCGCGCAGAGGGTCCAGCATTCCCAAAGCTCGTCGAATTTCATCGAATGTTGCTAACTCACGCTCTCGCGCTTTCCGCAAGTCAATTTTTAGCATAAGAAAAAGTCCCTACAAATATGAGTACGCACTCGGGGGGGCTCGAACCAGCGAAATCGACCTTAGTGGTTACGAGGCTAACCCACTAGACCATCGGGGACGCCGACAGTACAATATACCTCGTCGACGATGGTTTCGGGGAGGTCCTCATCCCAGTCGTCAGGCTTTGCTGACGCGGGGTCATCAATCTTCGCCTGTTCAATGACAGTAACACACAGAACACAGCAGTCATCAGGTGGCCGAGGCAGTAAAGGTGATAAGCAATTCGTTACTATCTGGTATAGGTTAAGCCCCAGCTTGGGTAGCATAGAGACACGTATCACAGAGGAGTACAATACAGGGGTATCATAAGAGGGGTGGGACTGGCCATTCAAAATCCACCACACACATCATGTGTCATGCATCATGTCTGCGGTACCCCAGCGGGGGGGGGGAGGGGCGTACTCATTTGTTGCTTGCCTTAGTCATTTGACCGTTGACCACGCATCCCTTTCGAGACGGAGCATCAGGGGGCATAGACTCCCTATCTGGACGGCGCCGGCCGGGTCTACCACCACCATCAACGCTGCCACCGCACCAGCCCTTAAGTATCATAACACTACAATAGCAGCGTTAACTCGATTGATAGCCATTGCTTCGTTACCGTTGCGTAGAGTGCTAGCGATATCCTTGCTACCTGGTACCTGGTGCATGATACGCTTCAAAAAAATCAAATTTTAGCTAAATTGACACACATGTGTGAAAATACGTGCAAGTGTAGCGAGCTTAAGCTTGATTTTTACCCATCCGCCGAAGGACTAAAAAAAAAAAAAAATCTGAAGTGGCGATGTGCTTTTGGATCTTTAAAACTAATACCGGCTACTGTTTTAGAATACCCTGCGAAACACCCGCTCTCCCGAGCGCCAGTCCACCTCCCACGGCCGCGCGACTATACTACCGTACAAAACATGCATGATATACATGCACATCAGAGCCCTTCCATGAGGTTCTTTATTTTGCACCAAATCGATTGCAGATAGCACCTAGAGTGTGCACGCCAAAATCCGACGTGAGTCGACGAGGGAAGAAAGTGCTGCACCCCTCTCGCTAAAAAACTGAAGGCATCAAGGCATGAAGGCATGTACTGCTGTGGTGTGTGTGTGGGGGGGGTGTACTCATTTCATGCGTAGCCGTAGTCGTATGACCAAAGGCGAGCAGTGGGGGGGGGCAGAGAAGAGCCTGCTTTGTGACCCCGGGTCCGAGTTACGACTTAGGAAGGGAGAAGAAAATAAGGGAAAAGATAGCAAATGGCAAAAGGAAAAAAAAAAACATACCTCGGTAACCCAGTCCTCCGGCTGCACATCATCAGGGTCATCGATCTCCTTGGGCGGCAAGATGGGAGGCTCCATGTCCTCTAGCAGGTTGCCGTAGGAGGCTATCTCGGTGTCAATGTACAGGTCAAACGTACCGTCAGTCTTCACGTGCAGCGTGTACACGTGGAAACCGTTGTCGTCCTTAATCTGAGGAGAGCCCACACGTCCAGAAGCGCGAAAAACACAAAAACAGGTTAAATTTGTGCTGGTGTCGAAAACCTAAAACTTCACTTTTATTGGCGGACTTAACCCACGCTGTTTTATTGGCGGACTTAACCCACGCTGTTTTATTGGCGGACCTAACCCGTCATCCACTGCCAAAAATATCCCAAGCTATTTCCGATTGGTTTGTCCCCAAAAACCAAAAACGTGGGTGAACTTCTAAAGGCTGTCATTTTGCTGTCATTATACTTATTTCATAAAAAACAAACTACCAGGTAAGGTGTGTGTGTGTTCTTCACATTAAAACTGTTCTTTCCACCCATCTACATCCGGCGCAACCAGTGTCCGCGCCGATGCCTCCCAGAGAGACGAGCTCTGTGGTCACAAACTACAACACAGAAATACACATTGCAAATACAGCAAGGTGATTTGATCCTGCAATGCCAACCGCAATGAATACGAGGGCGGCACATATGCAAGCCAGCACACCTGAATATATTTGCAAGGAAGAAAAGAAGAATAAGACAGAAGAAAAAAAACGAAGGAAAAAGAAAAAAGGAAAGAGGGGAAAAGGAACGCAGGGAGGAGACAAGAGGTACTCAGCAAGACCAAAAATTGAGTGAAACAAGACGCCACGACAGAAATGAAACCAAACTAAAAACAGACACCCAGCAACTAGCAACAGGCGGATGACACCACCAAACCAACGTCGGAGGCAGCAACCATGCGGGGTTCCGAATGCACCTACTGTAGGAGTAGGAGTATTGCCCCATGGTCTATCACCTGCTCACTACCGTTTCTGACGACAGCGGTGCCCATACCGCCATCATCGCCTCCGTACCTAACACAAAACAAAAAAAAATTAGCCTAAAAAAATAAAGCAACCAAAAACACAGCAACAAAGCAGATGACACCACCCAGCTGCCGTCAGGGCAGCACCCAAACTGGGTTCCGCATGCAACTACTAGTATCGGCCGGCACTGCTCCCCCGAGGGGGTTGGAGCAGGCAATCCAAAACAAAACAAAAACAAAACAAAACACGAGGTAGTCGCCGAAGTTTGAAGGTACGTAGACAGGTTCTATCTGTTAGTCGGCCTGATGCCTTGCTACCCTGTCTGCCGTCTCCTTCTTGCTTCAACCGCGGTTTCCCTACCCCCCCCCCCCCCTCGGCTTCGGGCGCCACGCATCCGGGCTGCGCGACGCTCCGAGTTCTTTTTTGCTTCCTCAACGTGCCACCTGGCCATAAACCGTCAGGCTGCTTCGAGGACCCCCCGGTACCACTTGCCCGCGTTCTTTGATGCATGGACCCACAGTACCGTTTCAACTCCAAATTGCCGTGGGGAGTCTTCCGTGGAGCCTTCGGTGGATCGAAAAACGGCGAGGTCGTCTCTCAG
>JAYJMJ010000002.1:9058211-9068328 GCA_036873875.1 Laminaria ephemera
CGACTCCCCCCCCCCTTCTCCCTTTCTCTAAAAACACCTCGCCACCCCCATCCCTAATCCCCCCCCCCCGGCCCCCTGCCCCCCCCCCCGTTCCACCCCGCGGTTCATTGGTGCTTGGTACGCGCGCGCGTTAACTATTCACCGTATTATGAGCAAAGCATACCTCTAATTCCGCAAATTAAAGGACCATTTCGGTACTTCAATAAATTCCAAAACGGTCCTTACATTCCGGACGGAGTGGTCAACTAAACAGTAGCCAGTTGAAGCACCCTCTTCTCCCACCCCCACCCCACCCCCTCATCACCCGAAACAATTATACAAACCATCCATCGGACAAATCATATCGCCCTTTCGTGATACTAGATTTGTCGGGGCACATAAACCCCTGATCTATTAGCTTTGTAAGAGTTATCATACATATCATTTGCCGGGAGGGACCTGCACGACACGGGTCTTGCACACGTGTTTGCCTGGTGGGATATGCATGACATTATGCGGCTCATTCGCAACACCTCATCACGGCAAATATAGGATCTAGATGGTCTCTAGTAGATCGTGATCTGTCCCATGTGCGAATCAATCCAATCACCAAGCCAATCAGCAAGCAGCCCACCGGGCCCATACCTTCCTGTCCCGAAGACTCTTGAGGTAAGGGTGCCTGAGGGCGTCGTCCACGGAGAGGCGACGGTCAGGCCGCATCACCAGCATGCGAGCCAGGAGGTCAACGGCGTCGGCGCCAGCAGAGGGGAAGCGTCTCCTCAGGTCCGCGGGGGGGTACTCCGGCAGCTCCTCCATGAACTTCTGAGCCTTGGGGTTGGTGACGAAGGCAAGGTCTGCGACATCCTTCGGCTTGCCCACAAACTTCGCGATCAGTTTCAACATCTGTTGAGTGGACAGAAACGAAAACAACGAAAGTAGCGTGTTTGCGGGATACCAAATTTGGTTGGGTTGGAGTTGGGTAGGAAACATAATAATAGTATTGAAACCGTCAAAATCACAATCCAAGGCCAACCCAACCCAACAAAACTCAGATAAAAATTAGTTTATTTTTTTTCCTACCATTTTTTCAATTTCCAACCTAATTTTTCTTGGCTTGGTTGGCCATGGGCTATTAAATTCGTCGGTTTCAATACCAGTTTTACATTTTATCCAACCCAAAAGAGTTTTGAAATCGCAAACACCCAAGTGATGACGAAAGCGATGATAATTGACTAACCGATATAATCGGCGGAAATGACGAAATTGGAATACGAAAAACGAAATGGAAAAAAGACCAAAAGAACAATGTCACAACGAAAAAAACGAAAATGGAAAAGCGCTGCCTGCCAATCAGAAACCATCAACTCAAAACGCCTCTCTATCTCTCTCGCACACCTGCAGGTACGTCTCGCCGCGGAAGAGAGGCTCGCGGCGCAGCATCTCGGCGAAGATGCAGCCCACGCTCCAGATGTCGATCGGGTACCCGTACTCCGCGGCGAGCATAATCTCCGGAGATCTGTACCAGCGCGTCACCACGTACTCCGTCAGCTCCGCCGTCTCCTCCTCCTCCGCCGAGCTTACCCCCCGCGAAAGACCAAAGTCGCACAGCTTAAGGTCGCAGTTCTGTACAGAGAAGGGAGGGGGGGGGCGGGGAGGGGCAGAGAAGAAAGGGTGGGAGGTGAGAGGAGATTCAATACAGGAGGCATTATCTGATAGTGCTGTACAGAGCCATCAAGCCGTAATCGCTAAATCACTCCCGACATGAGCACAGCACGACATGGCATGCGTGTTGTGTGACAGCTGTGGTCTGCAGCAGCGACCAAGTCAAGGAAAACAAGAACGAAAGAAAAGAACCCGTTCCGTCGCTCCCTCTTCACCAAAAGTAGTGTCAAACCGAACCAAGCCAAGCCAGGCCAAAAGTAACTATCCAACCAAATCAAACCCAACCCAACCAAACCCAGTCCAACTCAACCAACCCAGACAAAAAATAAACCAAGCCATGCTGTAAGTCATACCAAATCTAAGACCAAGCCAAACCAAACCTAGGACCAAACCAAACCAAACCAGACCCAACCAAACACAAAACCAAACCCACCAATCAACACAACCAAACGCATGAATAACCCAACGACAGCACGAACGAACTCACCCGGCATACCGTTTTATGGCTAAAGCCCATCAATTAATCACTCACCGTGCTGAGCAAAAGGCTGGCGAGCTTCAAGTCCGTGTGCAACACGGAGGCAAAACCAAACCATACAACAAAAGCATACCAACCCCAACTCAACTAAATCCACAACCGTACAGAACAAATCCCATGTATAACCACATGCCAACGATAGCGCGAACGAATTCCCGGTATACAGTTTTATTGCTTATGCCCAAAACCACCAAGCCAATTCCCGGTATACCGTTTTATTGCTTATGCCCCAAACCAAACCAAGCCAAACCACACCATACCAACCCGAACTCCACAAAATCCACAACCAAACAAAACAAAACCCATGTATAACTACCTGGTAGATTCCTACGACAGCACTTACGAACTCACCCGGTGTACCGTTTAATGACTAATGCCCATCAACTAACAACTCACCGTGCTGAGCAAAATGTTGGAGGGCTTCAAGTCCCTGTGCAACACGGAGGCCGAGTGTATGTATTTCACCCCGCACAAGATCTGGTACAGGAAGTACTTCACGTGCTGGTCGCTCAGCCTCTGCAACACGGGAGGGGGGGGGGGGGGGGGTGGGGGTGCAAGTGGGCATGGCAGCGGGTATGTGAGGGGGGATTGGGGTGAACTCGTTTCATGCATGGCCGTAGTCTTCAGACAGTACTTATCGACCTTCGCATCCCTACATTGCCTGGACGGAGCACGTCGGGTTGTCACCCACCAGACAGGCATTTCTTGCGCCAAGCGCATTGTGCGTGGGAGGGGGGGGTTGTAATCATCGTATTATGCACGGCCGTAGTCCGTAGGACTATAGACCCTCGCATCCCCACAATGCCGGGACGGCGAGGCAGGGGGTGGGGTTATCGAGGTGGCGTAGGGTCGGGTTCGAGGTAGGGGTATCCTCTAAGTTATCACTTGACTACATGAAACCACAACAACAAAAAACAGCAGATTCATAGCCACGCCAAGCCACAGACCTGGCACGAGCAACCGAAACCACAAACAAAAATATCAGCAGTTTGGTAGCCAAGCCACAGCCACAGCCACTGACCTGGCTGGAGTAGATGACGCGGTGCAGGTCAGTGTCCATGAGCTCGGACACGATGTAAACGTCGTTGAAGTCCGCCAAGGAAGGCGGGGGCAGAATGTCGACAATCTTGATGATGTTCATGTGGTCTAGGCGGCGCAACAGCCTGACCTCCCTCACTATACGCTTGGCGTCGACAACGTCATCGAACGCCGAGGGGATCTTCTTGATCGCCACCTGAAAGGAAGAAACGCCATTTCAAGTTGCAAACCCCTTGCCGTTAAAACCAAAACACATGTAAACGTCTACGTCAACCCTTCCCTATTGCAAAAAAAATAAACTGCAAATCGCAGCAGTTGTCGCAACAAACGAGGGTCAACTTCCGAAGGGATTAAGCTCAAGGGTTGGGGATACTCGCTCCTCGTTACCGGCTTCTCGTCACCGAATTCGCCATACGGGCTTCATGTTTTACATGTTACTGGCATAGATTTACTGGTTTCGGCATTTACGGTCTTCGAGTCACCACTTCCGCGTTACCAGCTTCGCTTTACCGGGTTCATTTTAACGGCTTCGCATTACCGGCTTCATGTTACCGGCTTTGCGTTATTGGCATACCATTGTCGGCTTCGTCATACCGTCTTCAAGTTACCGGCGTCACGTTATCAGCGTCGCATTGCCGACTTCATTTTACAGGCTTCGCCTTACCGGCTTCATGTTACTGGCGTAGCCTTAACAGCTTTGTCATACGAGTACCGTCTTGGTTTTACCGGCTCATGCTACTAGCTTCCCATAACGGGCTTCAAATTATACACCAGGTACCAAGTAACCGACGCCATACCAGCGCAGTGTTAACAGCCTACTCTTCTGGTGCATCTCAAAGTCGAAGGCGCACAAACGAAATCTGCATCCAGGACGCAAACAGCATCAACCCTGAACTCTGCAACGATTGCAGAAAAACATCCAACCCATATTCCAATCACGACTGACATCGTAAAAAGCTCCCAAAACACGGTTTCACTTGTACATGTGACCGGTTTTTTAATGCCCTCCGATCAATTCCGCTATTAATACAAGAGTTCCAAACTCTAAATCTAGGCCCTTGCAGAACCAGAACATGTTCTGGATACGTCTTTTGGAGGAAGAGGTGACTTTTCCTGCAATTTTTGGACATCCGCATTCTGTTGCCACACCCATTGGTCTATGAAGGGATTGATATCGCGCCAAAGGCAAGGTAATAAAGTGGTTGGATATCGCGCCATAGGTTAGAAATATTAACATGGGTGAACAGGGGGGGGGGGGGGGGCAAATCTTGAACAAAATCGCAAAAACAAAATTTAGACATCACCCTTAGAAGGCCAGGCGAGGGTCTGGTGGCGGCGGTTAGAGGTTAGGGTTGTTCGAGCGTACCTTGCTGTTGTCCCTACAGTAGTACAGTAGTATCTAGCTCCCTTGCTGTTGTCGGTACTGCTATATATATAAACAGTTACTCTTTTGGTCTTTTACCTCAGAGGCAAAAATGACCAATGGAACTGAAGATTACAGGATCAGCCACAAGAAGCGACGCGGACTGCTCGACTAAGGGGTGGTGTCTTTTATTGCCGGACTCCAATATAAGCAGTTACACGACACGCGCGAAGGACAAACCATCGTATGTTGCGCGACGACAAGACCGCACTTCTCATTTTTTATATTGCTCCTACATGGATCCTATGATAAAACCAGTTACACGACACGCGCGAAGGACAAACCATCGTATGTTGCGCGACGACAAGACCGCACTTCTCATTTTTTATTGCTCCTACATGGGTCCTATGATGTTGCGCGACGACAAGACCGCACTTCTCATTTTTTATTGCTCCTACATGGGTCCTATGATAAAACCAACCAAGGGGTTACAACTAGGGCCGTGCGTTAGCTGGACTCACAGCTATAGCCATTAGTTGAGCGGCAGAGTAAAAGCCAACTAGCTGACTGAAGTCAATGTTAATAAACACCACTATCAATAGTCGAGCCACAAACGCGCGAGTCAGATGTAAATCCGCACAACTCTGCAAGTTACCGCCCGCAACTAACTGTAATACCTAGCCGAAAAATAACTAGTCTGCGACATATAAGACAGCTAACTCACGTCCTGGTATATTGGTAACGCCGTTAGGACTTCAAAGGGAAAACGTGACGATTACAGAGCATCGGCCACACGATGTATGATAGCCGGGACTGCTAGGTCAGGGGATGGTGCATCTCATGTCGGACTACAAGCAAAGGCGTTGTAGGACATGAGCGTAGCATGAATTTCTTCTTTCAACCCGCCGATCTCCTACCCCGTGCCAACACCCTGGTCGCACACACCGTCACGCAGAGTCCCGTACTAAGAGTTTTCTTCCTTTCTCAACCCTTCCTTGCCTCTGTTTCTCTACTTCAACCAACTGGACCCCCAACCAAACTTTCAACCCTTTCCCCCATCCCCTGTCTCCCACCCGGCCAACGATTCAGTAACTCTCCACAAACCCCAGATCTCCTGCGTTCAATCTTCTACATGCCGCACTTCCTAGGGGGTGTCGGTCCCCAGCCCCCGTCCCCCGAACGCTGCTCGGCGTACCGGTAAACCAGCACAGTAGTGGGGCCTATGTAAGGCGGTTTTAATAGGGCGGCCACTCGATATAGGGCGGTTGAATAGGTTGGCACGACTGTAACTCTCAATACAACTGCCTATACAAATAGGGCGGCCTAACGATATAATGCAGCAAAAATTCCTTCGCACTATACCGCCTTATATAGGCCGCACTACTGTACCAGAAACACGGCTATTATATCTCGCATACACGGGTCTCAAAAAGGTTAATAGTGAGCGTCGTACCTTGCTGTTGTCCCTAGTGTCCAGGGCGGAAATGACCACCCCGTATGCCCCGTGCCCGACCGGTTTTTTGTAGGTGTAATAGTCGTCTACCTCGAAGAACGTGTCCCACGCAGAGATCATTCTACAATAATCACAAACAAAAAACAAACATGACAGACGCAGGGGCAGCACAAATGGCCGAGAAAGAGGAAGAGGGACAAGTAATAGCAGCAGAAGCAACAGCAGCAGCAAAATAGCAAAAAAAAAAAGGAGCAACAGCAGAAGAAGAAACAGCGGCAGCAGCAACAACAGCACAAGTAGCAGGAAAAGCAAACAGCAAACACAGCAGCAGAAGCAAAGCAAACAGCAGAAATAGCAGTAGCAACAGCGACAACAACAGCGGAATAAGCAGCAGCAACAGCAGCAGCAGAAGCCAGCAGCAGAAAATAGCAGTACCAACAGCAAAAGAAGCAGCAGCAGCAGAAGCAACAGGAGCAACAGCGGCAGCAGCAAACAGCAAAAACAGCAGCAGCAGCAGCAGCAGAAGCAAACAGAAATAGCAGCAGCAGGAGCAGCAACAACAACAGCAGCAGCAGCAGCAGAATGGGCACAAGCAACAACAGCAGATGCCAGCAGCAGAACCAGCAGAAGCATCAGCAACAGCAGCAGCAAAAGCATGGAGTGGGTCAGAGGTGGACGCGCGCGGGGGGAAACGCCATGTAAGCATGGAGATAACGGCGAGACTCTCGATTCATGCACTTTTCCCACAAGACTTAGAAGCAACTAGCAATTTACGCGTCGTGGACAGTCACCGCGGCTTCCACGCCCCCCCCCCTCCCGCGACGTTCGAGGCCTCTTACCGTGCAGCAGGCGCTGCTCGCATGGCTCCTGCACTCAGCGACTACCGATAGTCTAGATTCTACGCTTTAACGTGAAGAGCAGCTAAGCAAAACAGCGGCGTACTGCAAGCAACACCCACTGTATTGCTACTGATATATTACTGTATACATGGCGACTGCTGTTGGTGTATATACTACATTATACCAGGTACCAGGTAGTACGGGAAGCATTTACAACACACTGATACCCCATGATTCCGCATTTTTTACTGATTTTTTTCTCCTCGGATTTGTACATTATTTGGTTTCCTTGGTGGCATGCGGTGTAGTCGGTTTCAGTTGCGAGTCTTGAAACGTATGTACCAGTACGGGCCTGATACGTACGTACGCTGACTTCCGATTTCACTTTTATTTATTTTTTGGCGGATGTACGACTTGCTTCAGCTATGATATATACGCGTACCACTTTTGGTTTGTTTTATTTTTTTCCTGGGGTATTCTTCCACTCCAGAGCGACTGGAGCCTGTCCTGTGACCACGGACTTGATTACGAGAGTTAATGTGAGAACAACAACAACAACAACCCCACCGCTGTGTTCCTACTGCGGCCTACTACTGCATGACTGCTGCTGTAGATGTATGAGTAAGAGTTACGACAACCAACAAGAGGGACAAATCCTAGTGCCTTGAATCACGGTATTTAGATGTACGAGTAAGAGTTACGAAAACAAACAGAAGTAATCATTACTACCAGAGTAGGTGCCTAATGGACTACCAGAGTAGGTGCCTAATGGTATAATAATGCAGCTTGCAAAGATGAGTCTCGATGAATTTTTTTTATCTGAGCTGAAGTGTATTTTTCATTTTTCTACATAGACTAAGCTACAAACTCGTCTGGGCTGGTCGGTGTTACTTCCCGGGTTACTTCCGCTGTGGCCACTTTTTTCTTTTAAAGTTTTCAAGAGTTTCCCCCCACTTTTCAAATTGCGACACCCCGGGCATTTCAAGCCAACCACATCCTTTTATAAACACATCTTTTTTATAAAAAATTAAAAATACACAACAGCTGTGAGATCTAGGATTTCGTCGAAACTCATCTTTGCAAGCTCTTTTATACTAGGGGAAGCTTGTAAAAAATAGTGACCTGATTAGTAAATAGAGGCGGCGCTTACCTCGTCCCCTTTCGCTTAGGCAGTACGACGAGGGCGCCCTTGAGCTGCTGCACCTTCTCTGCGATGGCCTTCATCCAACGCTCGCGGTCATCCCCGCTCAAAGCGTTCACCGTCAACGCCTACTCAGGTAAGACAATATAAGATACGGTAAGACAAGATAAAATACGGTAAGACAAGATGAGATACGGCAAAAGACAAGACAAGGCAAGACAAGGGAGAACTATTCTCCTCTACGAAGCTGATATTCACAACAAATATCATACATACGTAGATACCAGGTACCTGGCACCGGCAAAAAGTAAAAAACACTCAACTAAAACACAAAGACAGCAGTACGTACCTGGCAAGCGTTTTCCCATGAGGTTAGGAGGCGATCGCAAATACCACAGCAACAAATACCAAATAAAACACAACCTTCCATCGGAAACCACGGCAATTTTCTAACAGGGGGGCCTGGGAAAAAAAGAAAAAAAAATAGAAAAAAACTCTAAGCCTTGAGAAGGCGTTTTCGACACGGGGTTGCGATTGGTGATCTTTCACGGTTTGCTCGTTTGCCGTGCTGCGCGTGCTCGTCTGCTCCCTGGCCTCGCATTTTGGCTTCTGTCTTTGTCCATCACCGTGCATGCACAGTATGTTGCTTTGCTACTGATTCTACTGGGTCCGTTCGTATCTGGTTTATCAAACATTTCGGTAGCGAGTGTTGTTATTGTTTGCTACCGGGTACCCCTCCGGTCGTAAATAAAGGGACCGTTAGGTTATTGAAGTCAATACGAAACGGTCCTTACATTTCCGTTCAGACTGGCCGCAAGGTCTTCACGTATGGACGAGTGCGAGCACGGGTAAGTCTATGCCGCGCTCTTGCTCTCACGATAGAGGTAGTACATTTTTGGCTAAAACGTTTTCAGAATGACGAGGCTCCTTGACCCAAAATCGTCGGAATTTCATTCTTCTTTTCGAAATGTGTTTCGTTGTGTACCTAGGCCAAGGAATTGTGCTCATAGGGGAGCACCTTCAGTTATCTCCATCCAAATGAGTTTTGGGGTGAGTTACAGGGCTCCTCAAGTGAGGAGCCCCAGAAAATAAAAGGTGCACCTTTACCGCAGCTTCTTGCTCTGTGGTCCAGCCACCGAATCCGAATTCGTCACCTTCGTTTGTGTCCCCGGCTTCGGAATTGGCCTCGGGGATATCACATGCCTCTATGGTGGTGGTGCAGCTAGCGGCGCTCTGATGGTGCGGCGAAAAAATCAATTAAGGTCACGATTTTGTCCAATTTTCTGGGCAATCAGGCCATTGTTTGGGCCAATCACAATACGGCTAGGTCACAATTTTCAGGGCCCACTACTGCGAAATTGCCTCCCGTAAAAATCCCCCAAACAAACCGTTAACGTTCACATAAAAAACAGTACCAGGGCAATAATTTGAGTGTATAGACCATACATAAGTAGGGTACGAGTGCTAAGCTTAAGTACGTTTGTTTGTTTGTTTGTTGCTCATCCTTTCTATTATCTTCGCACTTTTTCTTTCTCCTCTCTCTCTAGTCGTAACTCTGCTCCGGGGTCACTTAGCAGGCTCTTCTCCCCCCTCCCCAATACGGTACCAGTTGCCTGCATGCCTCCGGTGAATATCCACCGCCCCAACCTCTTAACATTCACATAAAACACCAGGTTGCCCCCGTAAAAAACATTTCGCATAGTTACCATACATAAAGTTTTCCTGGCGTAAATGAACCCTCACGCGCGATCGGAGTATCACAAATATATATCACACACAGCTTGCAAAGATGAGTTTCGACGAAATCCTAGATCTCACAGCTGTAGTATTTTATTTTTTTTTGTAAAAATAAACCCTGGTCATCCGGTTAGAAAAACAGTCAGAAATGAACACCATTAACTAGTGATCAGAACAAAAATATTATACTGATAACCACTAACATTCACATAAAACGCCACCACATGCCTGATCCCCATCATGTCTATAAGTCCCATACCATACCGGCAGCTTATGCGATCTAAATACTGCCTACTGACCCCCCCTCCCCCCGTGCCCTCACCGGTAGCAAGACTACATACATACTTCGTATAATTTTACGTCCCAT
>JAYJMJ010000002.1:9135227-9149143 GCA_036873875.1 Laminaria ephemera
TATCACCGGGGGTACGGTGTATACCACACCCCCACGGTATACCACCCCGGGTGATAAAATTCCAAAACCCAAAATATCATCACACGGGGTGTGGTATACACTTTCATATACGGTCCGGAGACACCACGACCACTTTTAGCACAACAAGATGCAATATCCGACACCTCTGGAACGGCCATGGTTCATACAAATCTTTACGAGAAGATATATGGTTGTGAGACGGTAGAGTGTGTACCTGTAACCCACAAAACATCGCGTAGATGCATCCATACTACTGTCGCCACGATCGATAAGCTGACTGCCGTACTTGTTCATAAGATGATCTGCACTACAGTAACTCAGATGTTGGGGGTTAGGGTTGGAGTTAGAGTTCCATGTTGTTTTTGTACTGCAAATCATCGCGCAGATTCGTCCATACTGCAGCCATGATCGATAAGCTAACTGCCGTACATGAGATGATTTATCAAACGTTGGGGTTGGGGTTAGGGTTGGGGTTAGGGAGAACGCCTGCGTAAGTGTCATACCCCCTACTTCTGTAAAACTAACTTAATCCCGGCCTGTTGACACTTGTGGCATGGTGCATTCAACTGCCGGAGTTCTCCGGGCGTTCACTTGTAGCCACAACTCTCCCCCTCGATGCGTCTGTTTCACGGTGGTCCTCGATTGATCACTACTGTCACTATCCCTATCATCATTGAGCCCGCCCCCCCCACACGCCTTTTCTCTCGGCGCCCAACAGTCTCGTAGCCACAACTCCCCCCCTCGATCCGTCTGTCTCACGATCCCCCCCCCCGCCACACGCGCGCGCTCCTCTCGTCTCCGTAACAGTCTCGTAGCCAATTAGGCGCGGTCGCGATGCTCGCGACTCAAATACGCGCGGTCTGCTCCGGATTGGACGGTTTCAGCTTGGAGCTAGAAGGAGAAGGGGACGACGACGATGGAACGTAGGTTGCCATTGGGTGCGTTTACCTTTTGAATGAGATACCAATGGGTGTGTCTGCGTTAACCTTCAAATAGAGATACCACTTGACGCGTTTGGCTTTAAATTGAGACATGCGTCTACCTGTAAACCCGCTGGCTGTGTTCACCTTTAAATATATGTATCACTGTGTGTGTTCACCTTTCCATGATAAGAGACACCACTGGGTGCGTTGATGATTACAGTATATTACTGGGAGTGTTTTCCTTCAAACATATGTACCAGGCAAGAGATACATACGTAGATACTTGTTGTGTTTTATCAACACATCCCAGGCTGCCCATTGACGTTCGTTCGAATGCGCCCGACTCGGTCTGTTGCCGCGTGTTCGAGGTTAGGTGCATTCGTGTTGGTCGGGGACAAAGCGGAGCGTTTTTAGCAGTCAGTCATTATTTTCCTGGTGATCCTCCGCATTTATTTCTTTATTTCGGGGGGGGGGGTCCCATGGTAGCTATATCGACACACGGTGGTACTCTTTTTGCGGCCAAGCGGTTGAAAACCCTCTAACTACTACCTTAGTAAATAGATGACGTCACGTTGGCGGCTGATGCTACTGTATATTAGTGACATACGCCGCCGACGCAAAGTCATGGCTTGCTATGACTTGTGCAGGCTTGGTGAGTGGCACTTGGCACGGCATCATAAGCCCATTCGAATCCACCCCCCCCGTTTTTTCTGCGATTTTTCGACCCTCCACCCCACGACTGCGATGAACTTGGGCGCGCTCTTCTAAGCCCCATGATTGAAAGTCACCGGCGAGAACTGTGAACTGTTACTGCTTACGATACTCTCCTCCGGTATGAACCCATTTGGGACCCATATATAGCGACCAAGAAAACAATGAGTGTGATGTTATCAAGCGCCTGTCAACAGGAAGACCGTGCAACAGCAGTACGAGTACTCATATTATACTACCATGCTAACTGCGCGCATGTCGTAAAGCTACTATGCGCTCTGTAACTGCAGTTCGGACACATCCCCTACATTATTAGCAGCCCGAGCTGCTACTTGTGGCCGATGCTGTAGTTGTCGCGTAGAGTTCGATATGTTTCCGTCTGGAGTCCCACAAGGGTTATTGTCGCAGAAGCAGAACACCAGCCGCCGACTTGGAAGTCAGCTAACGTAGCATACATCATACCATACTTCGAAGTATCGCATAATACGTACTTGGTAGTCGATTTAGCTTACAGTAAGATCCTTCGACCGCTGCACAAAATATTCGCTTGCTATGTCATTCGCGGCCCACAAGCAGTTGATAGCGGCACTCCACGCCTGCTCCAGATGACACAAGGAGCATATTAACACAAGTGAAGACACAAGGAGGCAAGCCGGCAAGCATCGTGCACCGGACCAGCTAAGCGGGAAGAGGGAGCTACTGGCTATAGGACAGAAGTTGGTCGAGCTTTGGAGAAGAGTGCGGTGTGGAAGAAGGTTGAGGTTTTCCTCGTGGGGTGTCCTCGACAGCGTGTTCACGGTACAAGCTGCCCAGCTGATCCAAAAGCAGGAACAAGACGTTGGATTATAAATTGGCGGAGATTGCGGTGTGTGGTCGTCCGGGGACGTCCTGGTGACATCCCCGGGTTTCATAGGTTAATGGATGTGGGTCTTTGAGCCGGGTATAGCGGATGCTGGTGCTGCTGTAGAACATCGCATAGCGGATGCTGATGCTGCTGTAGAACATGGCACACAGCGGTCACAGCTCTACTCTCAAAGTAAAGCTCAATTAATTTATGTCTGATGAAGTTGTCTCCTGGGTGATCACGTATTTATTTGCTGGGTGTTTCACTGATGCTGGCCCTGGGCAGAGTGGTCATCCGCGCGTTTGACCATAGAAGACACCGTGCGAGGGTGGGTGAAGGATTGGATTGGCGGGAGTGCAATGCTGCAGCGAATGCCCGTAGTGAAATGCTGCAGCGATTGGCAGTAGTGAAATACTGCAGCAGCTGGGGTCATGGGAGCGACGCTACAGCCGAGGTGGCCCGGGAGCTGTCCGTGGAGCACAACGCATAGAGAGAGCAGTAGTGCTGGCGTCCACGCTCGTTGCGCTGCTGTCTCAAGGCCATCGTTTTTTCAGACGTTGTTTTCGCCGATCGAGGCATGTAGGGCTATTTAAAACGTAGCGTTAAAGCAACACATTGTCTGGCGCGTTGTCACGTGCTCCGTCTTCACATGCTATTATACTTGATAGTATGTGAACGCAAGCATTTGCTAGTCATCATGCTACATGAACGCAGCCAATTATATCCCCTTTGGGGCCGAGGTATGCCCATGAAAAAACGACGAGTGCGATAGTATCAAGCGTGTATTATGGGAAGAACATGTAACAGTACGAGTATCACCAAGCTGGGCGCGTCGTACAGCTACTTACAGTGCAGTTCGGACACACCTCTCACCCCAGCTTCTTCGTGTGGCATATGCCGTAGTCGGCATTTATATTGGACTCTTTTTTCCTCTCTAGTCCCACACGGGCTACCAAGTATACCAGGGTATATAAGACGTCTAAACACGATTGTCACCCGGTATGACTGTTCCAAGTTCTCCTGTTCCTGGATATTTAGGTGGTTTTGTTCTTCACATGTTGCTCTGGTAGTGTAGTTGGTCAGTCCACGCTGTCCGACTGTCCACGCTGTCCGACAGCTGATGTAGAGGTACATCGACGAGATCATATACCAGGTACCAGGTATGCATCCATCCGCGATGATTAGAGCGTTCACCACCGATGGATGGCCGCTGGATCACGGTCCAGATTATTTTCTTGATGTTGCTCACCGGATAAGCCATTTCGAAGACCTTATTGCACTCGCGCGTTACAGCAGCAGCAATACGACATGGCCGCGCGGCGGGTTATCAGACGCCAAAAACAGCCAAGCAAATCAAACTCTTGCCTTTCTAGCTCGGCGGTACACCACACGCCAACGGCACCGCGAAAAAAAGCATGCCGGCGAAGACGAAACAGGCCTAAAAAAATCCCAAGAGGAGCCTAGGGTACACTATATTTAAACTGCAAGCACAGTAGCAGGAGCAGCAATCAAACAAGGGAAAAGGGTGCGGCTACCATTGCCGTCAGTGAGGGATATCGAACGAAAATCGACTTCGATACAAACAAAAAATACAAAAAGCGATTCGATAGTCGATACGTCCAAACGTTCCGCTCCGCATAAACAAAAACAAATACCGGGATGCCAGGGGATGGAGGGCAAAACGAGCTTCGATAAAATACACGTGGTATCGAAGTTCGATGTTGCAAGATATCGCTACGATATCCAATATTAACTGCTAATAGTGGTATCCCAAAAGCCGTCACCACGGTTTAAACGCGCCGCTCTTCGAGGTACCGTCGCGCTCGGCTTCGTCTTGCTGCAGCTTCGCTCTTATCGCGTCCTCTCGACGCGAGTGGCTCTCCGCGGAGGCCTTGGCAACGTGATACTCGGGCGCATCCGGACGATGGCGAATACGCCGCAATATTTCCTGTCAAAAGAAGCGAGCGTTGAGCGTTGTTCGTACACAAGGAATGGGCAGGGAAACGAGCGCCGTTCGTACATAAGGGCCGAGGAAACGAGCCGTCCGTACACAAGGAAGGGCTGTCAGAAGCGAGCGTTGTCCGCACTTAAGGAAGGGCCGGGGAAGCGAACGCTGTCCACACATAGGGAAGGGCTGTCAAAAGTGAGCGTTGTCCGTAGGTAAGGAAGGGCCGAGAGGGCAGGAAAGAGCGCTTGCCTTGTCAGCCTGGAAGTTTCTTTTTGGACGTCATTTGGCGTATGCGCTTGCATGCGATACGAGCAGCGTGACACACAACAGCAGTCGGTATACAGTGCGGTGGCAGGGGACCCCGACAAAAAAAATCGAGATTCCACACTACCGCTTCCGACCTAGACAGGGTGGTATACTAAACCCAAGTAGAAACAAAACGACAGGACGGGCGCATCAACCTTTCAACGGGAGGCACGCAGCAGTATACGCGGTTCGTCAGCACGTACACAAAACTCTTCTAGTACAATGAACACACAAAGCATGGCGCCGTCGACCGACAGTCCTCCGAATCATCACGGGCACGTACGAGTAGAGAGAAAGGGGTTTTGTGCCCAAAGCTTTCTGATCGGCCATTTTTTTTCAATAGTGTTCTGAGTAGTGGAATATATCTGGATGACACGTGATATCATCCAAGGTGACGTCATTTCTGCGCAAGGACATTTTTGCCGTGGATGACGTCACCGGAATTCTCTGATTGGTTGATATTTTGAAGCGGTGTTCTGATTGGTGGGAAATCTCTGGACGGCGTCACGTGACGCAATCCAACGGAGAATCCTTCATTTTCTGCACATGGAATTATCGCCATGGATGACTGCGCATGGAAATTTTCGCTGTAGATGACGTCACTGCACTTTTCTGATTGGTCGATATTTTGAAGGTGTTGTTCTGACTGGTGGACAACCGCGGATGACGTTACATTTTCGAAGAATAGATTCGTCGCGGCGGTGGCTCACCTGATGCTCATCCTTGGCATTGTCCGACGACTTCCTCTCGTAGATGTCTCGCAGAGACTCGTTCCCCCGCATCCCCTGCATGCCAGCCCCCATAAACATTCCGGTAGCTCCGGCAACGAGCGACCACATGACCAAGTGCTTGTTCTGCAGACGCGGCATCGTCTTGACCACGGGATGCTCAGGAAAGTACTCGATAGCTTTCGATTGCACCACCTTGTAGAGCACGCAGTTGCCCAGCCCCCAGACCCCGCCCAGAAGGAAGCCGGCGTATCCCCCTTGCCATATCCTCTTCCTGACGTTGTTGAGGCGGTCTATGTCCTCATCGGTGATGTCTTCCCGCATGTCCCGCAATTTCTTCCACTCGAATTCCTTCCTCAACCCCTCTTTGCTCCGCAATTTATCCCGCTCGAATTTCTTCTTGAATCCCTCTCGGACACCAGGTGTGTGGAACAAGTAGTGTCCACTCTCAGGTGTGGGTTTTCTGCTCTATGAGTACTCCCTCGGACCCCAGGCGTGAAGCAAAAGCCGGTGCGATTGTTTCGCGCTCTTGCTGTCTTGGCGGTGTAACCCACCTGTCATGGTCGGGGGATGGCGGGTATTGTCACTTTGTACCAGGTACAAACCAACTTAGCAGCAGGGGCTACACGCAAGTACGCGTATAAATATGGACCACAGGTACAAAATAGTTTAGTACCGGTACAAGGTGTGATACTTCAGAACGCAAGTACAGCAGTAGCAGGAGCTACAGTACAAGTATGTACCACAGGTACAAGGTAGTATAATACAAGGTCCTGGTACGATACATCAACAGCTACGCAGGTGAGTATAGATCTCTGTACTCTACCGGTACCTGGTATGTATGATATCATGCGATATCTCTGACCCCGCCCTATACGTATCACCCAGATGGCAGAGGGCTCCGGCAGCAATTCAAGCAACAGCCGCAGACGCACCTTTGTCGCGATCACCTCTTCCAAGACCTGTATGCTCGTATCACACTCGTATCATACTCATATCAACCCGTTCAGGTACGACTATAGCGACCTAAAACACCGGAAGTGCGATATTTAACACCCGTATATGAATAGGAAAAGACCGCGCACCAGCAGTACAAGTAGCATCATGCTGCGCGCGTGTGGCGTACTCTATGACTTACGCTGCGCTTCGGACGCATCTCCTCCCCCAGCAGCTCTGATTGCTTCGCGTGTTTGATGCTGTAATCGTCACTTTTTTTCGACAAATTTCCCTCTGGAGTCCTCAATCCCACAACCATACAAAGGCGGGCAGATAAGCAGCATCGTACCACACCAGACACGATAGGACACAGTTACGCTATCACGAATGCTGATGTGTAGACCCATCAGATTGAACACCCGCGTATATACCGTAATATCCTTTGAGAACGCCCCCTTCCATGAGAATGCCCCCCCCCAAAAAAAACACCGCCGGTGAAGCCCAAAAACTTTGAGAACGCCCCAGGGCAATCTTTTCTTTTTGTTTTTTGCTTTTTTCGCCCCCCTACCTCTGAGTTCGCCCCGGGGTGTTATTTTTTCGCCTATTTTGTTTGCCGCCGAAAGGAGCGTTCGCAAAAAAAAACAAGGCATTCATTCCGGCAACATTGTTGTTGCTGCTGTTGTTGTCGTTGTTGTTGCTGCCGTTGTCATTTTTTGCATTGAAAAAGTTTCCATCAACTTCAAATCGAGCACCACCTCGGTACTCCTGCCGACAAACATACGACTTGCGCTGTCACAGGTCTGCCGAACAGATAAACTATACCAACACCCTGGGGAGACTTTTCGCCCCGTTGTGTGTGTGTGTGTTTTTTTGTGGAAAGATCACCCCCCTACCTATGAGAACGCCCCGGGGTGTTCTTTTCCACCAAAAATGTTTATGCGCCCGGGGGACGTTCTCAAAGGATAAGGATATTACGGTACGCGTGTTCGATGCTCCATGCTAATGCTGGGGAACTGCACCCAAGCTTTTGGGGACGAAATACTTGAAATTAGGGTACAAAAGTTGCAAACCACGTAACCACGTAACCACGCCAGCATACATAAGTTTTGTCGCCGATGCCACAAGAGACAAGAGCAACTTTCGTAGAAAAAATATCATACGACTAGAAGGCAAACCGCTCCGTAACCTGCTCTGTCGTCTGTCATACTCTCTGCCCGATGCCGACGCACGAAGGCTACGATATGGAGACGGACGCTCATCATACCCGCTGGTACCTCTGGTACGTGGGTACTGCTGCTACTGCTGTACTGCAATGTTATATCTCACACAGCTTGTCGAAAATGGAAAATGGAAGCTCTTTTCTCAAGCCAAATATATGCCCAGAAGATAGGCATGCAGTGGGCTCGGACCCTCGACCACAAGCAACAACAAGCGTACCATGAACGAGACCCACCTTCAGCTGTCGCAACGGCAAACTGTAGTCGTAGAGGCTGACGATGCAAGCAAGCGAGCATGCAATATGTTTCATCAATGTTTACTCAAAACAAGGGAGTTGCAGATACTAGGATGGCTTGTACCGAAACCGTGCGATCTCCGATTCGAATCTGTCTCCAGTCTCCAGTCTCCGCGTCTCCGCCAGCACAAGAACGGTCACACCACCACTGCAACAAGCAAAGGATACAAGGCACCACAAGCCAACAACCCCAGTAAAAACCAAACTGAAGCATGGCCGACGAAGACAAGAAGCCCCGTCACAGACTCGGTGCGGACGAGCTGCTGGAGGAGGTGCATGCGGCCGTAGCCAAGATCATCCAGCTCCTCGAATCCAACGGGCTTGCCGAAGAGTCCGTTGAGCATCTCACATGCTTGGTGAAAGGTCTCGACTTTATGGTGAGGCTCACGGGCCACCGCAGACCTTTAGGGGTCAGAGCGACCCGCCACTGAACCCTCTGATGTGTGTGCTCGATAGCGCGCTGCAGCGTGGCAGTTTATTCGCGGTCAGTCGAGCCAACGGCTGTTAAAATTGACTTGGATACGCACAGCAGTCAGTTGGATTTTACCCTCATGGCAGGCACTGATGATGTGAAGTTTGAAGTTTGTTCGTTTGTTCGCCCCCCCTTGCTTTGTTCTACTGTATACTCGTACGTATGATACGATATGTACCAGGGAACGTTGAATCTGGCTAAGCGCTTGGGGCTGAGCATGCCAGATGTGCCGCACGAGGAGCTGGTGGCCTCGCTCTTGGACGCGTGGGACTGTATTGTGTACAAGACAGGGCATACTCGGAAACAAATGTATCGGAAGGTGCGTTTGCTAGAGTCCGAAGGACAGCAGCAATGCCTCATGTTTTGCTGTTGTAAATCCTACTGTTGTTACGAGGATATCTGCTCTGTACGAGGCAGTAGATACCAGGCATGCGTCCTATCATGGCTTGCGGAACATCGAGAGTGCCAAATCGCGTCGTCCTCCAAAGTCAACGACTAATAATAATAGAGGTGCCCGCATGCTGCATGCTGAGCATGCTGCCTCCATCAAAAGTGCCAGTCGGCGCGTAGGCAACACACACCACGTATGTATATACGAAGAGCAGCCAGTGCATTTACTCGTAGGCAGTTCACATTCGGTGCGCGTACCCCTGCGACTGCCACGTATGTACGAGTACTTTCGTAGAAAATCGCGATCTACTGCTGGAAATTAGAAAACAATTTTTTTGCTTTGTTTTGTTTTTACATTCCGGAAGCCATGAGGCCAGTCGCTATAGTCGCTCGTGCGCACCAACGTAGACATGCAAGGCAAATGCGGGCGAAGATTCGACCCCCAGGGTGCTCTAGATGGAAAAAACAACCACCGTTGGTGTGTCCCCGATCACTGTTCCATGCGTCTGCTTCTTCTCCGATCTTGTCCGTAGCCACATTCGGTTATGATCGCGGGTGGAGTACAGAGCCGCGCCGCTGTAAACGTCCTAATAATCAGCAAACGGACCTTTGGTTCGCATTATAATTACCTAAACGTTCCTTATATTTCCGTCCACAGTGGTACGGGATACCTGGTACAGCAGTATGAAAACTGTTCGTTTAAATCTTGTAGATCTTCTTGTAGACCTTCTTGTAGATCTTGTAGATCGTACCCCCCTCGGTCCCTCGGTAGATCGCGCAAACCTGCAGCCTTGAGGGCGTTTCTAGTTTCCACGGCGTTGCATGGCCAAATCCCCTTTCTGTATTTGCGATGTACCAGGGAATATGTCTGTCTCGTAGTTTGTGACCACAATACAGAGCTTGTCTCTCTAGGATGAGGCATCGGCACGGACACTGGGTGTGCTGGATGTAGATGGGTGCAAAGGACAGTTTATCACACAGAGAGAGAGAGAGAGAGAGAGAGATGGCCCAGTTCGACCCTGAGTACAAGTATCACACCTCCCCGGCACCGCCTTGTAGTGCGCGTATAACTTGTAGATACATCGAGAGATGAGGCCGCTCGCACGCGCGACCTCTCATGATAGCCCTAGATACCCCAGCCCTATTTCATCAGAACATATTAATAGTACGTAAGCACTCGTATACACCACATATGATACTACTGCTGTTGTACTGGTGTGTCATATCCATACCAGGTACCTGGCATAATCCAACTCGGATACTTAGTATATATATATGGAGCATGCTCAGCATGTTGAGGCAGGTCCGGTCCGCCCGGTGCCGTGTGCCACCAAGTAACTTTTTTGCGATTGATTTCTTTTTCTAGGGGGGGTAAAAAGCAGCTCAAATTTAACCGCCGCGCATGCCCAAAAAGGACTCGGAAGGAAAAATCAGATCAGTTACTTGTACGGGTAGTATCTACTGTAGTCATGTAGAACCCTTTTGGGCCCCGTATGCATACGTAGCGACATCTAGAGACAAAAAAAAAACAACGACGAATGAGTGCAATCTTTATCAGGCGTCTCTACGCGACCAAAAATCGTCGACGAGTGAGTGCGATCTTATCAAGCGTCTACAATAGGAAAAGAGTGCGGCAGTACGGGTGGTGATCATGCTGCATGTAGTACAGCTGTTAATATCATACAGTAGCTATTTACATTATTGCAGTCCGGACACATTCCCTACCCAAGCAGCCCGGGCTGACCAAAGCAACCCGGGCTGCTTCATGTTGCCGATTGTGTAGTTCTATTTTTTTCGTCATGTTTGTTTTCCCTCTCAAGCCCCGAAGGGGCTAAGACTAAATCGCCATCGCTGCGATGTTATGTCACATTGTTTGGTTTTTGCCCGGGCGCCCGCGGGAAGCCCCATGGGCACCCACATGATATCCCGCAATGTACCGCCGTATCTCGCAACATCCCATGCGGGTGCCCGTGGGAGCTCCCGCGGTATACCGTGGCTCGTGGGCACCCGCCAAGCCCCAGCTTGGAATCCGCGGGAAACCGCGGTATCCCATGGTAGTTCTCGCTGGCAATCCCCCGGGCACCCGCGCGGGCACCCAACATATCTCAGGGTTAGGGTTAGGGTTAGGGCTAGGGAAAGCACTCCATACAAATCCTATCACGTGGGACTATTGCTCCTGAACTGGAGCTGGAGTATATTGTGTACACATACTTAGGGTTAGGATTGAGATATCCCGACCGCGGGCGCCCATGGCAACTACCGCGGGCGCCCGTGAAGAGTCCCATGGGAGATATCGTGGGAAATACATGGGACATCATACGGGAGCCCCATAATGGGAACACCCGCAGGATACCGCGGGATTACTGGCGGGCGCCCGCGGTCGCCCGTGGGCGCCAATGGGCGATCGCGGGCGCCCGTGGTACCTCCCACGGGCGCCCGCGTGTTCCCATGGGAACTAAGTTGGGATATCGCGGTCGCCCGTGGGAGCAACCATAGGTGCCCGCGGGTGCCCGCGGGACACCATGGGCTCGCCCACGGGCGACCGCGAAAAGGCACGATAATGCGCATCACCCCATCGCTGGCTGGCGCACGTGCTGCACGTACATAGAGTATTGGAACTGCGAAACTTTTCCCACGCAAATTGCAAGTATTAATAGTTTTTCCCCAAAACCATGGGTACGGGTACAGTTCTAAAGGGGTTAATAAACGCTTGTTGGGGGTCAGGCTCAAATTGTTATTTGAGGCAGGGTGTGTCCTCTACGCAAATTTCGGTTAAAAAAAAGAAGGATTTCTTAGGGTTCGTGCAAACATCGAGTATTATCCTATACTTTCAATATTAAAATGGTTTTCTTGTGTTTCGTGCAAAAAGTCGAGCCAAAAAAATAGTAACTCCTGTCGCGTACTGCCGTATAGTACGCAAAATAACACCCCCCCCCGGGATGATTTTCCGACCCGAATTTATCCACAACAAGGGGGGCACACGCGACGGAAATGGCGGAGATGTTTCCATTGACGATGATTGCACTCTCGCCATAATCGAGAAAATTATATTAGAAATTCCTCCGAGGAGGTGCGCTATCTTGCGTATTAGACCAAGCTATAAATCCGTCTGGGCTGGTCGGTGTTACTTGCCGGGCGAGTTAGACGGTGATCATTTTTTTCTTTGCTATTGGCGTGTTTGCGATGTACCAACTTTGGTTGGGTAGGAGTTGCGTAAGAACCATATAGTAATAGTATTGAAACCGTCGAAATCACACTCCAAGGCCAACCCAACGCACGAAAAAACAGCGAAAAGTTGGGTTAGTTTTTTTTTTTTCTACCATTTTTTTTAACCCGGTAGAGTTTGGAAATCGCAAACACCCTGTTCAAGAGTTTTTCGTTTTCCCCCCCTTTTCGGCTTGCGACACCCCCGGAAGAGGAAGCTTATATACGGTATAATCTTGTTGCACACGACGGCACTATCGCTCATGGATGCTATCGTAGGAGACCGCGGTTTGACCCCTTGACTCACCGCCTCCCCCTACAATAAAACTAATATAGTAACACCGAAATAGGCCTTGGCGCGCCCAAAAGAACAAGATCTTAAGAGTGTAGAGCTGCCGCCAGGAACTCGCGCAGCAGGGTATTGTATAGCTGTGGTCAATTTGTGTGTGTTGGTGGTCGGCGGTCAAGACAAACCATTTCGAAATGGGTCCATATTTTTTGACGCGGTGTAAACTAGAAACTCGAATAAACATGTTGCAGCTTTTCAATTTTTGCTGCATTGGTTGATTGTTGTCTTGCGGTGTGATACTCCAGGTGAGGGTGTTGGAAGCGGACAACAAAACCGATCCTGACATCCTGGAGCGATGGAAGGGGGAGCGGGAGAAGGCGGAGCGAGAAAGCGCCAAGGCCAACGTAGCATACGTCACCATCCGCGAGATAGTCAAGTCCTTCAAGGATGGCAGCGAGGAGCAGCACTCAGAAGTAGCGTCGATTAAGATGGCCTCGTAGTTCCTACTGCTGTATGGTAGTGCCGCGGCGGCTGCTCCCACATAAGGGCACTACGCCGAGGACAAGCATCCAGAAGTAGGGTCCATCAAGATGGCCCCGTAGCTTGCTCATACGGCTGTATGATACCTGGTACGGCGGGTACGGTACAGTGGGGTACCGCTTTGGAACCGTGTGCACATTTTTGGGGACAAACGACTTGAAATTAGTGTGTTTTTTGCTGTAGTGAAAGGGTTACTCGGGACAAGCCAGTGTTTACCGCTCTTATCTCATACGATATTGAGTGTACTGTAGGTTGTAGTGTGGGCGTCACAAGACGTGACAAGCCGATTTGATCGCTCTCAAATCCGTTTTCTCTTGTCGTGGACGCTCTTAAATCGGGTACCCTACTTTACCGCTGTATGATAGTGCCGCGGCGGAGGCTCACATATGAGGGCACTCCTAAGCCAAGACGACTTCCGCTGCGGCGTACGTAGTCGCGGTCTACTGATTGCTGTCGCATAGTCTCGGTATTACTACTGATGTGGCGTAGTGGCGGTGTATACCGGTAGCTCCCTTTCCCTGTAACTCTTGTACCGGTAACTTGTAGATCCGTAATAGAAGGAGTAGATATGTGATGCGTGCTCGTAGATTTCGTGGGAGTGGAAACAGCCACACGCGCCGCGAGTGATGATGGTTGTTGTGATAACGGCGTTTGCGAGTAATCTGCCGACCATCGATCAACAAAAAAAATTGAAAAAAAAACCTCGCTCCTAGGCGTGCTTGACTTCCCCGGCGGGCTTTGCCTGTTTTGGCGACGCCCCCTGGGCTGCGTAAAGGATTATGTGTACTTGCATACGAGTGAAACCTGTTCTTCGAGGCAAGCCCGCTCCCCACCGCTGTGCTGGACGATACCATTCAAGCCCATGCCAGTATCACACGACTAAACCCGACCCATCAACGTTGTTTTGGCCATTGGTGCCAGCGATCTACAGCTGGGCGCCCATGCGAAGCTCTACGCTGAGGTCGCGCGCGTTAAACTCCCAACCACGCTCACTACTAGAAGACATCGCAGCTCGCTCCTCGCTCTGAAGCATGCCTCCAATCGGGTCGTGGGGGGGGGGGGGGGGGGGGGGGGGGGGGGGGGGGGGGGGG